>RQTK01000522.1:155660-208442 GCA_003991915.1 Elysia chlorotica
TCTCTCTCTCTCTCTCTCTCTCTCTCTCTCCTCTCTCTCTCTCTTCTCTCTCTCTCTTGATTTTTAATAGTTATAATGTGACTTTTTTTTTCTTCCACCCCCCTCCTCAGAGAGATGCGCAACATTGGCAATGAGCTGAGCCAGGAGTTCATGCGCAACCTGCACCTGGTGATCAGAGGGGTCAGCGAGGAAGATGCCACCCGGTCCCTAGAGGATTACGTGCTTCGCGGCCGAGGATGGAGGCTGCTCTACATAGTGGACAGGGTGGGACTCAAGGTCAGTCTTAGCCCCTTTTTTATTCCTGAGTTGCAGTTAAGGCGCAAGCAAAGCCCACTCCATCTCTCATGGCCTTTTTAGCAGACACTATTTTCTTAATAGATGAATTTATATACATGTATACAGATGGTTTTCATTTACTCCTCCTCCTGCACCTCCTCCTTTTTCTTCTTCTTTATTCTCTTCCTCATCTTATCATAATTATTTCTGCCAAATGCCATTACAATCCTCATCATTGCTATATATTACCAGGGTGTGGTACAGAGGCAAGACCTGTGTGAGGTTCTGCTCTATCTGCTGCCGTACTGCCTACACATGAAACCCAGCAGCTCGTTTACCGCAGTGTCCACCACATCACAATCTCAGAGTGCCAACTCGAAGAAGACGGATACACAAGTGATCGCTGAAATGCAAAAAGCTTTGGCAGATACTCAGTGGTAACTCGACTTTTAAAATGTTCTCTTATTTCAATTTTTGGCCTCTGAGCTAGCAGTAGTGATATCCCATTTTGACATTAGCATATCAGTGTGTTTTTTAGATCAGTATGTATCTTGTGAATTGGTTAAAATAGAAGTGCATTGAGCTGTTTCTAATAAATTAAGAAAAACATTAGTTGCATTTGTACTTTAACACAGAAGCTAGTAGGATGTTATATCTCAGTCGCATGCTGTTTTGACATCAGCATATACATTATCAGTGTGTTGTTAGATCAATTTACATGTATCTCATGGAGAAGTTAAAATTGAAATATGTTTATCTGTTTTTAGTAAACTAAAAATAAACAAAGCCATTCTCTTATTTAAAATTACCTCATGGCAACAGAAAATCAGATATGCCATTCTGTTAACTCAGTAACAAAAAAGAAAAATTCCATGACACATTATTAAGGCTTTTATATGTAATTTTTTAATATTTTTACTAGAGGACTAGATAGGGTTAAAACTGTTTTCTGGAAAATTTACATTGGATGTTAAAAGAGACTGGTTGTAAAACATTGCCCAGGTGTTAAGAAAGATCGTATACACCTATAATTATATACACGTATAAGTTAATCCATAATTTCTTATTTTTCCTACAGACACCTACAACACAAGCGTGCCCCTGAACTCGTGCTTCCAGCTGGTGAGCAAGATGAGCCGCCTTAAGCAGCTGGGATGCCCCTCTGCCCAGGCACGCAAGCTGCAGAAGGTGGCCAGCACTGCCTCCCAGATGGACATGGGCATGGGCATGGGCAGAAAGGGCAGCAATGGCAGGATCAAGGTGGGCCCTGATGGAATATACAGATCCCCTGTCAAAGACGGAACGCGTGGAGTATTGGGATCGGGACGAGTCTCTAAGAAACGCATGACGAGGTCGACTCCCTCTAAAAAGTGAGTGGAGAAGCTGGGGTTTTTTTTTTCAGTGGTTTGGTTGCATTTGGTTGTTCCATATTCATTGTTCTGTACATTTGTTTTGTTGGATGGTTTAAAATAATTCTCTGAACATCATAAACAAGAAAATTTTTATTCAGGGGATTGATAAAAAAAAGTTGAATGAGTAAGGAGGTTGATTGTGTATTTAAATAATCTCAAATTGCATACAATTTATAATTAAAAAAAGAATACAAGTTGAGTTTGCAATGTTAAAAATAAATTGTTCTTGACATATTTTGGGATTTGCTGATTTTTAAGTTATTAAGTCAGATTTATATAATGTGGCAGCTTACTATGTATGCTTCAGTAAAGACCTAAAATTTGGAGAACATATTGGAATGCTTTACCTACTCTGTATACTCTGTTTGATACACAGATTAAAGTAATTTATAGTGCAGTGTCCAGGTTTATATCCTCTCTTCAATGAGGCTGAGACAGGAGTGACGGTATCCCCTCAGTGTCTCGGTGTGGTGGCCAGGAAAATTTCAGACGTTATTCTTGGGACCCATCCACAATATAGCCTATATAGTGCTGACATTGGATGCTAGAGCAACAAAACAAACAAACATGCATGCTGTGTTTGACACACAGTTTAAAGTCATATTAACTTTTAGTGCAGTTTTCAGGTTTAGTACACCCACTTCAATGAGTAGATTAAATTTGAAGAACATATCAATCAAATTAAATTTATTAAGCTCTCTTTCTAGTTTTGTTAACCTTTGTAAATTTTTCAGAGTCTTAAAAGTTATCCAGTCGGATACGGAGGAGGAAGATCCGTCCAGCCAGCACCATGGAGAGATACACAAGCACAGTCAGAGTGACGAACGCAGCAGGAACAGGCACATTCGCTTCAAACGGAGCTTCCGCGTGGCCCATATGTGGACCCCGGCGCCTGCCAACAGGGAAGAAGACTCGGACACGGATGACGAGTATCTCGGCAATATGATAAACTGCAACGCCTCATCATCTGAAGCTCTCATCTCGGTGACCGGTTTCCACGTGGTGAGGGTTGTTCTGAGGCTGCTTCGATCGCTCGGAGAGTTGGACATGGGTCCACACGGATACCTTCCGGGCAGGGCTCTGTCGGCCACGATCTTGCCCCACCTGCTCTACCTTTTCAGCCAGTTCCGACAGTCAGGGCTGAAAGCTGCAGAGCTAAACAGCATAACCAAAACAGAGCAGTGGCTGGACAGCCATAGCCACCATCATCATCATCACTACCAGAACAGTGATGAAGTCACTAGTAAAAACATTGAGGACCAGCTGCCGAACCAGGCAGGTTCGAATAAAAAGACAGAAGTTGAGGGTTTGACCAGTGAATGGAGAGACCCGACGGAAGTCAACACTGGCAGCCTAAAGTCCGACACAGAGGATGAAGTGGAGTCAGTGCCATGGCACGGCACCTGCAAGATGCTCGTGCTGCGCCAACTGGTGCGCGCTATTCTGACCTTGGCTGGGATTGTGGCCACCCAGCAGAACGGAGTGCGCATTCTCATCAACCTCAATGTGGTGGATACTTTATTGGACCTGTGAGTTGGTTTTAGTTATTGAATGAAAATGAGGAAGAGTCTTATTTTGAAAAAAAATTGTTATCTCTTCATGTGCACCGTGATTCAGCTTTCTCTCCACCTGTTTTTCTGTTCCTCCCTGTCTCCCTCTTTTCCTGACTGTTTCTCTCTTTTCTCTCTCTCTCTCTCTCACTTTTTCTCTCTATCTCACTATCTCTCTTTTCACTCCTCCCATCTCCTACTTGCTGATCGTTGATGGAATATTGCCATGATGATATTAATGTTAATTATCAGTACTTATTCTTTTATTCTACATGTGGATCTGTTTGAGTTCAGGTACATATGTTCGACATGTTAGTCTTTTATGGAAGAGAACTCAAAACTTCTTTCTAAATTTTGCAATTTTACAAAAACTGTGATATGCCCTTTGAAATTGTGAAAAGGCTAATAAAATTTACTGCACTTCATTTTCTTCCCTCTTCTTAACATACTTTATATCGCTTCTTTTTTATTGCTCTATCCACAGGGACATTCTGGATTCCCTCATTCCTCTATATGAATGTGAAGTTTCCAGCACTCCCCACCCAGTCCCCACTTCTCCTGGCCACACACATCCTGAGGCCAGCACCAGTTTAGAGGCCACTGTTGCCATGGAGATTGTATGCGGGCTGTTCCAACTGCTCCAGACGGTTTACACAAACCTGCCCTTTAACCCGTCGTGTGTTAGCGACGCAAACCATCTCGTGTCTAAACTGACCAAGCCGGAAGTTAGCAAGCGCATCAAAAGGCTCATCAAGGTGACCGAAGTTCGAAACGACTTCCTGGACAAAGGTCAGCTGTCGTCCTCTGCCAGTGATCTGCAGGAATACGATCTTGCCTCTTCCACAGAGGACTTGAAATCAGCAACTAAAGATTCCAGTCAACTGATTGAGGAGCACTCCGATTCTTGTAAAGAAACTGCGGATATTCATATAAAGGAAAATGCTGTTAAGATAGAGCCTGTGGGTAATTTGTGCGATACAGGCATCTCTTCAGTGGAAAGTGATCCTAGTTTAGCAAAGAATGAAACAGAAATGTTAGAAACAAATTTGAAAGCTAGAAGAATTTCTTTTCAATCTGACATTCAGAAGGTTGAAAAAGGAGAATCCATTCTTTTAGATGGGCAAAAGGGTAAGGGTATTTCAAATTTACATGAGAAGGATAAAACCATAAAATCTGATGGCAATACTCAGTTAATGCTAGATTCTTCCCCCAAGACATTGTCAAATAACAGCAGTTTTGAGTACAATCCGGACTATTCAAGTGATCCAGTGAGGTGCATGGGATCTCTCATCACTACATTGAAGGGGATAAAAGTGAATTATATCCACTCGATGAAATGCCTTAAGCAGCGTCATCGCAACTGTGAGTACGGAATCTACTACGACCACCATCACGACATTCTGGGCACTCCTTATTACACTAGCACTGGAGCGCCCCATGAAGGGGAGACAACCAACGAGGAGGCGAACGCAGACTTTGAGCAGAGTAACGGCAGCTTCAAGGCCTTTACTTTCAATAACCAGTATCCGAGGAGAGGCTCAGGGCTCTCTGATCACCAGGGCCAGCCTCGCTGCATTGTAGCTGAGCTTGTATCAGTGTTGTTAGAATCCTTGGCTGGGGTGAGTCAGAGATCTTCCCAGGTGCATGTCATCTCCACACTTGGCTCTGTGGGCGTGTGCTGCTGCCTGCAGCCTGAGAGGGTAGTGATGCCTATCATAGCCAAGGTGGCTTCTTTCTCCCCAGCAGTGCGAAGCTTTTCACTGGACACACTCACTTCCATTTTGCTGGACCAGTTCCTCGGTGCGAGAGAGGACACTGCAGAATCTTTTTCAAAGTCCAAACGCACTTCCCTTCATGCACAAAGCAACACTAAATTTTCCAAGCATTCCGTCCCTTTTAATGATGCAGAAGAAGGGGCAGGGTGGTCCGAGCACCCGCATCAAGATGGGGGTGGTATTTACCTTGGGCGATCAGAGGACTCTAGTCGGTGTGTCCACTGCTACCTGGAGGGTTCGAGTCCTCTTCTAGCAGGGTTGCCTAGCAACCTCGACTCAGGCTTCGCCAGTTGCCAGGTGGAGGAGCTCAGGCGACAAAGGATGTTGGATCGATGGCGGTGTCTACGCATCATGGGCAGACTAGTCGTTGGTAGAGACCAAAGCCTGGCCATGTCCTGTGCTAAGCACTTAATGACTCTAGCTGTCAGAGGAAACAGAGAGATTAAAGAGGAGCTCTTCTTTGGTGTGTACCTGCATGTTCTTCACATGAAAGTGGCTCTTCCTGGACGAGATGAACAGCCTCCAGTGGGAGGACGTGCAGATTTAACATCTAACAATGAGACCAAATCATTTGATGGTGCTGACAATGAAGTCTGCAAGTCTGCCACCAACAAAGCAGTTTTAGATGTTTTGGAAAGCCAAAATGTCATGCAGTCCTCCCTAGATTCCCTGAACAATGAGCCTTTCACGGCTTCAGATCCTGGCATGTCCGGGGGTGACTTGTCTTCCACTGACGAGGGCTACGGTGAAGGCTATGTGTCCAGCCACATCATGTTGCTGTGCGTGTCTGCCCTACCTTATCTGCTGCAGGTGGACAAAGTCATGTCCATCTTCCTGGCCCGGCGAGGCCTCACCAAGCTGAGCCACCTCCTGGAGTATCACGAGCTGAGGGCCCCGGTCATGTCTGTTTTCGAAGCCTTGGTGATGATTGACGAACGAAGACTCAGCGACCTTCAGCAGCATGGCAGCAGCTCACCTCCGCTCATCTCCATGTCTTGTGAGCAGTCCACGTATGAGGGTGGCGGAGTTATACAGACATTCATAGACACTGTGGCCAGCCGCACCTGCACTGTCACAGCAACTCTTCAGCAGATCAGCATGCAGAAGGAGAAAGCCGAAGCTGCGGCCGCAGCCGTTCTAGCGGCCGGAAAACGACTCTCCAAGGCTGGGGCAGAAAACAACATCCAGCTATCAACTCTTCAAGCTTTTCCGCCATCTGAAGGCAGTGAATTTCTGGATATGTACAAAACCCATATGAAGACAGTCCACGAAACCCAGAGAGCCTCAGACACAGATAGTGGGCAAAGTGTTAAAGACTCCTTGCCCTCCATGCCTAATGAGTCTGAGGTGACTATTGACATAGACGCTGCCTTTGGGGACATGGCGGAAACTCTGCCTGTTCTGCTGGACATGTGGAGAACCTGTGCTAAGCTTTGCATGAACAGTCGCATGTTCAGGCTGTTCTTCAGGGATTCACCTTGTCTCTATGTAGTTCAGGTATGGTTCATTCAATTTTACTTTTTTTTCTTTTGCATTTTTCAGTTTCTTATGAATCCTATTATTTAATAATTATGTAATTCTATGTAGAGGGAGGGAGAGAATTCTCTCCCTCTCTCCGGGTTTAACGTGTCCTAGGTTCCCCTGGGGGGTCCTATATGGCGACAAGCTGTGTTGAGAGAAGACAAAAGCTCTTTAATTAATATGTAATTTTTTACACACTTATTTATATTGAGATATATATTCAGATTCATACCTTCCTCCAAGATTTTACAGGTTCTGTTATATCCTGCAACTAATTGCTGTAATTGCAACTAATTTGATAATATTTGCAAGTAGAGTTAGATTAGGTAGGTCTTTGAAAGTGTGTTTCAAGTGGCCAAAGAAACCATTATTATTTTGTATACACAATATAAATATTATATTTTTTATAATTAAATAAAGAAAAAGATGCCACAAACTGTTCCCATCAGCTTTTCCTTCTCTATAACGAATGCAGGAAACTCTGGTGCTGGCTCTCAGCCTCCTGGGAGAGATGTCAGGTGGGAGAAGAGATGCTCCCACCAGTCACTGCAGTTTTCCTTTGAGTGGGCGGACCACTGAGCCTGGAAGTCCGACAGCTGATACTGGAGGGGGCGGAGCAACTCGTTTTTGGCCTGGCTCCAGCAAGTTCAGCACTGGATTGGGGAGGAGCCAAGGGCGGAGTCACAACGTGAGTGAAGCCAGCCAAGAGGTGTTGCCCCCTGATCAAGAAGAAGTGGAGAACTGTGTGCTCATGAATCACCAGGCCAGACTAGAGTTCATCGAGGCTGTCATGATGGTCTGCTTCTCCTGCCGCACAATATCGCCATCACAGAAGGTATGCTCCGCCAGTCATCCAAACATTCATTTTCTGAAACTTTTGGGATGCAATTATTTTGTTTTTCATAAAATTTAGTTGTTGGGGGTGAACTGGCTTAAGTGGTGGAGCATTGGTGTTCCGATTGGGAGGTCCCCGATTCAAAATCCCTTATCAGTAAAAAATTTAATTGTCCGATTTCTTCTTGTACTGGGTGGATTGGTGCCAGTATAATGTGATCGGCTGAGACAGGAGTCGAGGTCTGGCAGCACATAAAATTGTCTGTACGTTAGTCTAGGGGCGTGTTCTCAATATAGTGTTGACGTTAGACACTTAGCAGAAAAACAAACAAACAAATAAATAAAACAAATGTATTTTTACTGATTCAGCAGTTCATATAAATAAATTTAACAGTGTTTATTTTTAGGAAGCAAACCACTTGGGAAGTACCTTATTTTTCTGCAAAAATCAAATTTAAGAACTAGTCATGCCTCTTCACCACAAATGAATGTTTGAATCATGCTTAAACACCTCAAACTTATGTGTCCAGTTTCACATTCCTTACAAGCACTCTTTTCTGTCAGCGCGGCCACGAAGATGACCTGTGGATGCGTCTGAGCTCCGCCCTCCAGAGCTGTATCTACCTGGAGCCATACAAACTCTCTGCAGTATTCCAGATGCTGCTGAATGTTGCCCTGCCCAGGTGTCCCTCGGTGCTAGAGTACTCTTACGCTCAGATCATCTCTAAGCTGGTAAGTTGCTAACCTACCAGAGTTTTTATTATTTCTTTTTTTTTCCTTGAGGGAAATTTGTCAATAAGTTATTCTCTGCCTTGAGGGGCGCAATTATGATAAGAATTCTACTTTTTCCAATGAGGGACAAAAATATACATATCATCGCTCTCCCTTGAGGATGGGTTTTAATATCATTACTCTTCTTCTGAGATAAAAGAATGTTTGTATCATTACTCTTTCACTTGATAGAGAAAAGTTTTGATGTCAGCACTCATTCTATTGACGAAAAAATTTTTCCTTTTATTACACTTTCCTTTGAGGGAGATAAGTTTTTATGCCATTACTTTTGAAGGAAAAAATTGTTCTTGTCATCACTCTTTCTCTTAAGTGAATAAAACAACTTGTGCATTCTTCTATCTAGTGATAACATTTAAAATTATTCTTAGTACATTGTATCAATTTTTCTCTTAGTAGATAAGTATTTAAATAAATATTGTTAGACATATTGAAACTTTTAAGTGTGAAAGAAGGATGTAACAAAATTCTTTTTCTAATTTTTCCTTAAGAATTTAAAAGAGAAAGAAGACATTGCGGACGAGGATGAGGTAAAGCAGCTACTGCAGGCGGGACTGGATGAAGATGGAGACACAATCTATACAGAGCAGGGCTACGATGGGGACACTGAGTGCTCTGTGGCCTTCGATTGGAAAACAGGTGCAAATAGTTGTTTGTTTTACACAGAATCGTTTGTTTTCTTTTTTTTCCCCCTCGAAAGATGTTGCTTGGTGTAGTTAGAATAAAATAGTTAATTTTAGCACCAGCGAAACCATAGAAATGTCTACTCGTTAAGAGTAT
Organism: Elysia chlorotica; assembly: GCA_003991915.1. Taxonomy (NCBI): domain Eukaryota; kingdom Metazoa; phylum Mollusca; class Gastropoda; family Plakobranchidae; genus Elysia; species Elysia chlorotica. Next base: position 164,598 of record RQTK01000522.1, read on the forward strand.
CAATGTGTATGAATAGTTTATTTTATTTTGTTCACACAACAAAGCTATTTTGTGGATGGGTCTCAAGACTGATGTTGAACTTTTTATATGCTGTCACACAGAGGCAGTGTAGGGATAACAGGACCTTATCTCGCCCGGAAATCACTATATGGACACCTAAAACTGTTTCAACCAGTAGGGAGGAAGGCAGCCTAATTCAGATTGAAACCAGAGACTTTATAATAAGAAGTTTTGTGCTCTACCAACTGAGCTAAGTTTCTCCCTCATGCACATCCCAATGAAGTTGATACTAAAAAAATTTTTGAGCTATAGTTTTAGGTCTCTAGTTTGGATTACCTTGGTCAATCACATTATATTGCATGTCCCCCAGAGCATGGCTTGATTGTATTCTGGCTTGATTGTATTCTACTTCTTTGGCAGTCCATTTTGTTGTGATAGGCTCAAGATGAACTCAAAAACACTTAAATGTCGTTTGAGCTGTTTGAACATAATTCATAATCATATATTTTATCTGTGTCCTAGGTCTAGAATACAGCCTTCAGCACTAAACTAAATTCATAATATTGTCACATTGCTAATATAATGGTCTATCTCACGGATAGACAAAATAACATTGACCCACCTTGAGAATCTTTGAACCATCTATCTAGTCTATTCTACAATAAGAACAATGGGCTCGACAAATGTTAAAAATTTTAATTGTAAAATCACCTACGTTAAAAAACCCGCCAACAAAGCAGACAGTTTTAAACAGTTTCTTTCTTCTTAAAACAACTGATTCTTTAGATAGGTCAATATGTTAGTAATGTGATGATACACTCTTCTGTGTTCGCAGGTCTAGAGTACAGCCTTCAGCACCGCGCCTCCCTCCTGAGTAGCTCCCTGTTTATCTGTGGCTGCCCGTGCTTCCCCGCCGTGTTCCGTCTGCTGGTGGAGCTCCTGGTGGCCTGTCATCGCGACGCAGGCAGGGGGGTCATCTTACACCAGGTGGCGCTGCGGCTGCTGCAGACCCTCAGGTCGAGCCGGAGGGCTGTCAGGGCAGTCTGCTCCGAGGGCCTGCTGGGCGTGCTCATGGACGGCTTTAGAGAGGTGCTCGTGGCTCGGCCTCAAGATGGCCAGCGTGAGTTTCTATGATTATACTGATTTGTCACTGTCTTTTCCACAAATTAATATGGCTAGTGTTGTTCTGTTGTTGTTTTTTTAGAAGTCATTAGACCAATTAAATATGTAAAATCCTGTTTTTGTATGAATGAATGTTTTTTGTTTTTTGTAATATTATTATTATCTATGTTCTATGTCATTTTATTTTTTAAATGAGATTTCAATATGTAAAAGCGCCACTGGCTGAGTTTATTGGATATGGCGCCCTATAAATCATCTGTAGTATAAGACATGAGGTTTGTTCAACAAGGAGAAAATCTTTTAAACCTCCAGAAGTACATGTTTTTTTTCTTCATTTTTGCAAGCTCATTTCATGATTTGAACTGTCGTCCTGTTAATCATCACTCACTTGTCTAAGGTGTTATTTATTAAAAAGTGAACTTAAAAAAAAAAATCTTAAATAGCGAACAGAGCTAATGACTTCCGACTAAAATTACCTAAGTCTCTGTGAAACCACATCCCCTACAGGTCTTTGAGTGTATTTGTTGCGAACTGGAGCTAACTTGGCATCCATTTTACATTCCAAATTTATTTCATATTGTAACATTTAATAGCGGCATTCATGGGATCCCCTGAGGGGCCATATTGATAAGGGCACACGGATTGTTTAGAAAAGCAATAAATCGTATTATTTCATACTTCGGATTTTTGTTTTCGCAAGCCAAACTTTTTGCAATCTGTACTACATCCTATTTCTCATTCCTAATTGTTTCCATTGTCATCTACAGAGCAAACCTTGCAGGAGATTATCCTATCCTTGGTGCAGGTGATTGCCCAAAGAGAAATATCAGCATCTGAACTGCGACAGTTCCTCAGACTTTTCCAGGACAATAAGCAAACCACAGTAAGAGGCGGGCATTAAAGGGCATTAGGAATTTTTTTCACCACGTCTAAATGTTAAAACATGACACAATAATTTTTGGATCTTTATTTAGAATCAAATCAAAGTTTCAAATATCTCAGGGAAAGAGACTTTCAATTATAGTCATATAATTTATCAGTGAAAATTTTGAATGCAGTTTAAAGTTATTTCAGGAAGGAATGATTCAAAAGCATCAGATGGTCTGCAATAAAGGTTTTTCTCATATGCTAATATATTTATATATAATTATATATACAGTTTTAATGCATGATTAATTTTTTTCTCTTTCAGAACTCTCTCTTGTCCACCCTGTTGTCAGTGATAGAAAAGCACCCAGTGAGCCCCAACAGCTGGGCCATGTTTCCAGCCAAAGCCCTGGTGTCTCCAGATATCGTTGCAAGCTCTGCAGATGAATCTGGTGAGAGAAGCGACTGAACACTTACTAACTATACTTATGTGGTAGAAAGTAATTATCATCTACCCATCACAATGAACTGAGCAAACTGGTAGAAGTGAAAGAATAAAGAGCTCTGACTTTTCCATTCAAAAGGTTTAGTCACAAGTTATCAAATTTACTAATTTTGTTTTAGTAAACTTTCTCTAGAGAACGAGAAGAAAGGAGAAGTTTAATATCACACAGTGGACAGGGAATAGGATACCGGAAAATTTCAGGATAGGAGAGGACAGAGGAAAATGGCAAGATCTTGTTACCAGATGCACTGGTGCCCCCATGATTGCCCCAAACATGATAGAAGAAAAAGAAACCTTCCAAGATTGAGTAAACAGTTTTGTTGTTAGCCAACATCGATAAAACCCTATAGTTTTAAATTGCAATCTTCTGAAATGTATTTAAGAAGAAAAAAAATCCTTAATCTTTATATCCATTTTGAAAAAAAAATTATTCTTTTTGCCTGCTTTTTTTTTCAAAGCAAATTCCATTTTATTCCCAATTTGCATTTTAAAATCGTAATCTGTATCTTTCATACTCTCTTAAATTTCTACTTTCTTGCCTACTTTCCTGCCTACTTTTTTTTCTCTCTCATCCAACTCAGTCAAATGTTTATTGACTTTTACTGTTGACATGCATCTCCAGAAGACAGCCAAGACAGCCTGAGTGAGCAGGCGGTGTGGCACCACGCAGCAGTCGAGATGGATGTCCACGGCATACAGTGGCCTCCCTGGCCTATGGGTTTCACACTGGCCTTTTGGCTCTCGGTGGATCGGTACCACTGTGGCTCTTCCAAGTCTTGCAAGACGAATCCCTCACCAGTGACTGCAGACAGAGGTTAGATCTCTCTATCTTTTGTATTGCTGCGTATATGACATGATTTGTTGAATTTGATCTCATGGTAATGGAAGATGTGTAAAATGTATCAACCTTGGAAAATTCTTGAGTCAATGCAAAGGGAAGATGGATGACGGATTAAATACTTTAAACAGAGATTAATGGGGTGGTTGTAACAGAATGACAAAATGAATTATATGTCCTGAGTTTATTTAGCTTTTTGTTTTAATTGTCTCAATATGTCTTTATTATCCTTACAAAGTGATGGCTCTTAGTGTTGTATAGTTTGGATTCATAAATATATTTGGTGCGATACTGACTACTTTATTTTTTATCATTGCTGATGTATAAAAAATCTGGTGCAAAATTAAGACATCGCTTCCTCCTGTAAGTGTTTTAGAGAGACAGACTGTTCAGAATAAAGATTTAAAGTGCATAAATTTTCTCTTTCAGGTTACAAGCCTCACTCAGAGTCAGAAAAAACAAGCAAAGTAACTCGTCCTTCCCATGGCCTTGTCTCCAATGAATCTTCTTTAGTAGTTGCCATAGGCAATAAGGAAAAGATGTTTGAGGTTTGGGTGCACCCGAAGTCTGCTTCTCTCATTTGCAAGTAAGTCCTGGATTTATATTTTCATTGCGCGTTGTATTATTGTTATTTGTTTAAAATAAAACTTTCAATCATTTTTTAGAGCTGGTTTGTACATGAGACTTAAACAAAAGACTTAGTATCTAAAATTTTGATTCTAATATTGAACAATACAAAAAATCTAATACTTTAATCTGTTGAATCTATTATATTAAAAAAAAAATACTCAACTGATTTCACGTAAAAAAAACAAATTGCCTGGCTGGGGACTTGAGATATTATGATGGATTTACTTTTGCTTTCATGTAGATAATTAAGTGGTTCCATTCTTCTCATTACTCTCCTCATTATTTTTCCATTAATGAAAAAAAAAAAAAAAGATTATGTAAGAGCAATGGTTTATGAATACAGACCTTTAAAGTTTTACTGACTCTCGTAAAGAAAATTCTTATTAACTCCTTACCTCTGCCAGACTGACTTCTGGTCTAGAAGAAATTACGCTCCTGAAGGACGTGAATTTCGAAGGCTTGATGACACCCGATGTGTGGCACATGGTCTCCATCTCGTACAAAGATGTTTTAGAAGGGAGCACTTTTGTGGGTAAGATGACCTTGACACTGGATGGTTGGCTGCGGAAGGAGGTCATTCTAGACCATCCTGCATCAGGGCGTCGCCCTCTGCGCAAGTCCCCCTTCTTGTGTGTTGGGGACGCCAGAAAAGCCCCTGCCAAACTCTACACAGGAACTTGGAAGCTGGGGAACGTGAGAGTGTTCAGAGGTAAAAACTTCTTTTTGCTTTTACTAATTTGTTAAACTTTATAATTTTTTAATGTTTTTTTGTTGTTGTATCTGTTTAACAATTTGACAGGATCGTATAAATGGAGACCAATACGCTGAAATATTTAGTCCTGTTGAAAGGATTAACTCGATGGAGTTTTAGGGATTTTGCCTGCAATGCTCACGAAATTGCACTAGTTTTAGGGTTTTTCCAAAAATTCATATCTTTTGAACCATTAAAGATAGAAAAACAATTTTTCCAGATCTGGAAACTTCAGTTTTGTATCTTTCAAATAAAATATACACTCACCGCTTACGTGGACACAATATGACTCCGTTGAGGTACAAACAAGGTAATGAAATACATTTTTTTCCTGTATTATTGTTCTATATAAGCTTAAGAGAAAAAAAAATGGTTTTTCAAGTCACCCACTAAACATATTTCTCTAATGCATTTAGGTAAAGCATTTTTACTTACTTTTCTTAACCTCTTCCAGACACTGTGCTGAGTGGTGACTGGTGGTCCCACCTCTACTCCCTGGGACCCAACCATGACGGTGTCGGCAAGTGTGACGGAGGGGAGCAGCCTTCCTGCAACACACACACCCACCCGATGCTGAAGCAGATGCTGGGCGCCGATCACCTCAGCTGGGATGTTTTGGCTGGCACTGCGCAAGTACCCGATCTGGATTTGGCTAGGGTAATTTTGATAAAATATTTTTAATACTTTGTATAAAAAGGCCCATAAACTCAATGGCGGGCAATAATTTGGCCAACATTATTTCTTTTTTCAAATAAATATGATTTACCTATTGAGTTTGAAAGATGTTTTTTAGTTATACGAGTATTTAAAAAAACAAGAAAAGTGGGAGAATTTTTATGTGTGGTATTGCCTGTCTTTCTGTTGAGCCCTTCATTTATATTAACACTTGAAAAAATGTTTGCGTCTTATATATTACTTATATAACTTATATATTTTCTTAACATAGAAATGTGCACCATATAGTTCAGAAAGTAAGAATGTGCGCTCCATTTGATGTTCAATATCTTTCATATTCACAACTGCTTGACAATTTTTTCTCCTGATTGGAGGAAAAAGCAGCATGGCCTCTTAGTGAGTAGATGATGACGATAGAAAAAATAAACTGATTTATTAAAATATTAGTTTCTCTCCTGTCAGTTCTGCAGTAAACATTGAAAATAAAAAAAAGAAAGGTTTTTATTAAAATATTGATTAGAACTATGTCTTTGATCATTCCTCTAGGCTTCCCAAGTGTTGGTGTACAAGATTTCCCAGCCTGAGCTCTTCTCCACCTTTGTGATTCCGTCGTCTGCGGCCGCTGGGGCAAACATGAACACCGACTTGGGTCTGGTTCCCATGTCTGGATCTGACCTCATGACTCAAAAGCCGCAGATTTGGTCGACAAGATTGCGAGGTCGCGTTAAAGTCAGGTCGTCATACACCCTGGAGAAGGCAGCTGAATGTATCGGAGGAGTTGAGACCTTCCTTTTCCTTGTGGCAAAGGTGAACAAATTTAGTTTTTAAATTATTTGTTTACATTTTTGCTTGCTATTTAAACCGCATACAGTGTGTGGTCCATCCTGATGGCCAATCTATGAGGTTACAGCAGAAAAAAATAACTTATTATTGTGATTAACAAGAAAAAAGGTTTCCCACAATTAGTTTTACCAGAACTTCTAGGTTACCCTTAAAATGTTTTTCTGACACGGTGCATCAGCAGAAATTCAAACAATGAACTTCCAACTTTTTAGCTCATAGCACTTCTCTTATGAATGGAACTACCTTGCAGTCCCTGATTGATTAACTCAACAAAGTCACATTGTGTACATGTACATGGTGAAACAGTTTTGTAAAGATAGAAAGCTGAAGTCTTCAAATCTTCAATTTTTGTTATGCTATCTTTATTGTTTCAAAAAATAAAAAATTTGGAGAAACCCTAAAAATAATGTGATTTCATGAGCATTTCTGGCAAAATACTGTGACTACGTTGAGTGAACATATCCCAACCATGCTCTCTTTTTATGAGATTTTCATTACCAACCAAATTCCCTGATTACACTGCCTCACCCACCATCTCTTATGAACCTTTTTTCATACGAAACAACTGAGATTCCAGCAGTTCCAACCAATCTTCTCTTTTCGTAAGTGATTAAAATATCCCCCCATCCTCTCTCCTCCGACAAGGTGTTTGAGGACTCTATGAAGGTGGTCAACGAGGGCGGCAGCCTGTCCGAGGCGGAGCGTCTCCAGAGCAAGGCTACCAGCATCCTGTTCACCCTGGTGCACCGCTATCCGAGCCTGACCCAGGCCTTCCAGGACATCCGCGGATACTCCATGCTGGCCAAGGTGTTCACCAGCTCCAAAAGCATTGTCGGATTTGATCTGCTCAAGGTTAGCATCATTCTGTCATCTATTGATTAGTACAGTTAATTTTTTTAATGTGAATCTTCATTATTCTTTTCTTCATATTACTAGTTTTCAAAAGAGGCCTATCAAATCTGACAAAGAAAATCTGAAGAAAAATATTCTGTGAAGTGAAAAATTGTCTCTTTTAAATTTTTTAATGCAGAACCGTAATTGTTTTTTCACGAAGTATGGTTGCAAATGAAAAAAGAAAAGAGACAGTGGTTTATTGATGATTTGTCTTGTTGACTTACATAATAAAGAATACAAAACATTCATACTTAACACTGAACAGAATTATCAATATGTCCTTATATTTCCAATGTCATTGTTACAACGTCACCTAGTCTTTACCATGGGTTCTCATCAATTTAAAATCTTCAAAACCTATTGATTCCTATTCTGAACATTGAATTCTATATGTTTTGCTTCACAGGTCCTCCTTGATGCCTGCACCAGTGAATCTCTTTTCAAAAGTGTGTCGGGTTCAGCCCGGCCAGTCCTGCGCACACAGTCGGAGGCTGTCATCAAAGACATGAACGTTCTGACACAGCTTCTCCTGCACTGGCGCATCTGGCTGCGGGCCACGGACGAAGTGAGGGCAACCCTTGTCAGCGCGATAGATTCCATCGTCAGCAAAGATAACCCGCATCGGGAGTTCAATCTGAGACAGATGCAAGCCGGAAATGTCATCAACAAGATCTTTAGTATTTACCTGGTAAGTGGTATAAGTAGGAGAAGCTTTATGCCATGTCTGGTGGAAGTGAAAAGGTGTTTGTACTGTGTTGGCTTTTGTAGGTACTGGTTGCTTGTTTAATCAAGTAGGGTAGAACGCTGATAAGTAGACATCCAGGAGTCATCTACCACAGAGAAATTTTTTGATGTATAGTTGAGAATCTTAGGGCTAAATATAATATTCAGAACCTTGTTCATCAAATGTAATTTAATTTTTTGTTTTTATGAAAAGAAGTTATGATTCAACATTCCTTTTACCGCTTCTAAATTGTTTTTCATTCTTTAGATGTTCATCATAGTTAGAGATAATCCTTTTTAGAGCATAGTTCTCCCACACCAACTTTCAGGAAACCTCTCTCTCCGGTGTCTTGCAACCTGCCTTTCCCTGAGTCCAAGTCCTTCTTGGTCCGACATATTCTCTTTGCATGTTATGTTTACAAAATTTCTCGTTTTTACTTCAATCTATTTTCCTTTTTTCACAAACAGGAGAGAATCCAGGATGGACAGCCGTCTCTGTCCGTGAATGTGAGTATCTTGACCGCCAAGGTCATCCGTAGTCTGCTGGGGTCACCCCCTGACCTTCACCTCATGATGGCCGTCATGGACTTCCTGTTGCTTGTCCACCCTGCCGCCAGTGGCTACATTAGCTTCAACCCTGAGGCTTTCTACTTCAAGCTTTGGTGGGGTAAGCTTATAGTTATGTCAATTGTGATGCATAGGTGTGCTTCCCAGTTTACATTATATAGTGAAATTATAAGATAATAGAAAGAAAAAAAAAGACCTCAAAACACCTATATTGTTAGTGTTTTGGATTCATGTCTATGGCTATAGTAGCTTCAACCCTGAGGCTTTCTGCTTTCTCTGGTGGGATAAGCTAAAATGTCACTTGTGATGCATAGGTGTGCTTTTTTTTTTGGTTCAGCTTATAATAATAAAAATTTTGATGCATAGGTGTGCTTTGGCGGGGTAAGCTAAAATAAAATAACACTTCAAAACACTTATATTATTGGTGTAGTGGATCCATGACTTTGGCATTTTTTGTTCTTACCAAATTACATGTATCATATTTTAGATACTCCAAGTGTAGTCTGGGACAAATACAAATAGACAAGGAATTATCTGTAAAGGATACATTTTAAAACTACATTCAACAACGGAATTAATTTCAGATGGAGCTGGCAAGTCCAATACGGGCAGCAATTACTTCCAGATGGCCAGTAAGGTCTACACTAGACAGCTGACGTCCAGAACAGTGGATCAAAAGTTGAAAGTGGAGAAGACTTCTGACAGTGGTGGGTCTTGTACTGTCCTAACATTTTTTTTAATGATGAAGAAGAAAATAATGGTATTAGCTCTCTTCTTTTGTGAGATTTGATGCCATTTGAATTACTACTCCCAGTTCTTCTGTCTGTGACACTTTTACAATATTTTATACAAGCTCTCTCCATTTTGTTTGGTGCTGTTTGAATTTGAAATTTTTTTTTTTATTCATGTGATTCAATCAGCTGACATAGTCACAGACATATTCCTAAAATCACAAAAGACAAGGTTATGCATTTCAAAGAAAAGATGAGAGGCGAATATAGTTGAAGACAATTTATGTCCATAAATCATTTTGTAATGTATGGAGCTATCCACTTGGTGAATTTTTACAAAGAAAATGAAGTCTTTATTCAAGACAGATAAGGTTATTAAGTGGTAGAGTGTGTGGCTTCAAATCAGATATCTTGAGTTCTGATCGGACTGCCCTGTTCCTTACTAGTTAGTTCGTTGTCAGTATGATGTGGCCAGCTGAGACAGAAGTGCTGGTATCCCTGCTGTCTATGATCTTCCTTATAACAATTATTACAATTTTTTCTCCACAGTACTTACTTTCTCCTCATCCCAAAACATTGAAAGCAGCATGGAAGACAAGCCGAGGAGAGGCGGTCTTATCAGGCAGCACCGGCCGTATTTCCCCAGCACTTCCCAAACAGACGACTACGACGAGATGGATGGCAATGGCGCGGAGCCCGGCATTGACGTGTTCAAGTTCCCTCCCCTGAAGCCGGCCCAGCGCGTTATTGAGCAGAGTCCGGACATGGACGCTGACCACGAGGAGGAGAGCGACACAGCCCTAGCCCATAGGTCGGTCAGTCAGTCTGGGTCCCAGAACCCACCACTCACATTCACCGCACCCTCCGGCCCTTTACAAAGATCTCTGGAGGTCTCCAGCAGTTCAGGAGAGACCTCGGCAAAAGAGGGACGCCTCAAGGCTAGATACCAGCGGAAAGATCTAAGCTGGGAAAAGGCGAAGGCCGGTTCCAAAGGCGCAGTTGAAGGAAGAGGAGAAGTAGCGACGCAGGACTCGGGGGAGTCTTCCCCTGATTTGGGAAGACAAAGAAAACTGTCATTGCGACGGCAACTGTTTGAAGAGGGCCAGCAAGCTGAAGATGATGCGGATAATGAGTCGGGGAAAGACTCCCTTGATGACAATGGGGAGGAAAGCTATGAAGAGGAAAAGAAGCAATCATCAGCTGGGTCCTTTAGGAATGAGGACCTGGAGGCTTTCGAAGCAGGAATGTCTTATGACAGTGCAGTCAATGGTGCCGGCTCCACCACAAGCCATGAGGAGGCAGATGAACAAGGCTTGATTCGACTGTGTGTCAGTAAGTAATGGTTTATTAGGTTATGCGATCACTCTCCTTATATATAAAAGGCATATTGATAAGAGAATTGGACATAATCACTAAAAAATAGCAGCAGTGTTGTTACATCGGTGTTGCATTAAAATTATATTTGCACCCTTTTTTTTTTACAAAATACTATTTGAATAGTATTATGAAAGGAACCCAATCAGGCATTCACTTCAATTTCTTAATTTAGGTTTTTTATCTACTTCCAAGAAAGTTGAATTAGAAATTTAGCATCAAAAGTTATAAACGATTACATGTTTTACTTATATATATTTTTTAAATCCCATGTGTTTTCATTCTGTCCTAGGTCTGCTGGAGCATCTGACTGAAATTGTAATGGAGTTCCCCGAAGCGTCACTAGATAATGTCTTCAGCAAGGTGGTCAGTCCCAAGAGTATGCTGGTTTTGGCTAAGAACCCCTCCGCTGATGTTCGGTTAGCTGTTATTAAGGTGACTATGATACACGAAGTAAAATGAAACAAAAACCATAACAACAACAAGAACAACAACAACAACAACAACTGACTCCTTGATCACAATGAATGTAATTGACAGTGGATAGTCCTAAAAGTATGACGGTGAGGATAAAAAATCCTTCTGCATATATTCGCTTCGCTCCAGTGTACAGAAGGAAAAAAAAAAGAACTTAATATTTTGAAGTTTTCTTTTGATAGGATCATAAAACAAAATTGCAAGTGCTGAAGCTATTCCTATAAAATTTTGTATTTATATTTTATTAGACGAGAAAGACAACCTCTCCTTTTGTATTGTGTTGACCATTACATATACATATTGCTTTCCACAGCTGCTTGGGGCTTATTTATTCAGAGCTCCCACTACGTTGATCGAGGCCTTTATCAAAATGGATGGATTTTATCTCCTGGCAAATCAACTGCACTCTTTCCCAGTGCACACTAGTCATGTTGAGGCAGCCATATCGATTTTACTCAGGCAGGAATTTGTCTTTGATGATAAGTAAGTCAACTTTAAACCATTTAGGTGTTCTCATTTTTTTTTTTAATGTGTTTTTAAACTCGTGTAATTATTTTTTTAGCCTCCTTTTATTTTTAGATAAAATTTAGTTACAGGTACATGTAAATTCTGACTAGGTCCTGAAATCACTTAAAAAATATTTGAGACATATATTGAGCCTATCTGCACACATAGATTTTACTGATTCCTTCTTTAAAAAAAACGAAAAAACAACCTCCTTTCCTAGATCAATAATTTATGCCCATAATTATGTCTGCTCTTTGTGTAATATGATACGAAGTGTACTTAATATGAATATGTGCACATTTTCCAGTTTTGTGTTTGGTGACTTGGATGAGTTGACGCAAGTACAACAGGCTGCACCCATCTTGATCTTGTCTCTCATGGACGGAACTGCGGCAGACCCAGACCTCACGTTCTTACGTAATCGAAAAAACCGAGTCCAACACTTTTCAAACGTTTTCAATTAGATATGCCAATATTTTAATTTGAAGAAAATATTGCTTTGTTGTTGAAAAAAAAAATTCCATTTAAAGAAAAAACTAACAAAAAACTTCTTGTTAACTAGACTGTTGCCTAACTTAGTAAAATATTCTTAATTATGAATAGCTATTTTTAAACTCATTTGTTTGTATACTCAATCAGTAAATATCAAAAGAAACTTTTCCCACTAATTCTCTTGCAAGGAGGTAATACATTAGTTTAATACAAGTATAAATCTAAAATGAAAAGATCTATGTTGTCTATCATCTTACTCTTGAATGACCCATCATACTCTTGAATGACACTTTATTCAACCATAGCCTGGTGATTGTTTGCAAGACCCATCCCAGTTTTAAAAAATTGACACAAAGATGTTGGCATAAAATTACATATGTTTTTCTTTTCTTTTTGATGTCTAAGCATACTTACAGCTCCCAAACTTTTGCCAATCTATTTTTATAGCAGTATACTTGAAAATTACTGATTTTATTCCTTAGACCTAAGTCCAGAAGATGTTGTATAAAGGCTAAAGCACAAAATCCCTGAAGAAAAGCAATATTGTATGTGTTCTAACAGAATTTCCTTTATACTGCAGCTTCTTCAAGCGAGCCAGACGATGAGCACCCTGCTGCTGGATCTTGGTCTGGCGGATACCATGTGCAACCTGGCTACCAACATACAGCGGCGTCACATAGTGTAAGATTTTAAATCCATAGGAGCGAGCAGAGCTAAGCAGAGTTAACTCAAAATAAATTATATGCTGCCTTACTACTAGAATGTCTCTATGATTGCTGAGTAGTCATGCGCTTGTTGTGCCTAGCCATCCTGCAGGCTCATTGAGAATTCCCAAAAAAGGTTTAGCTGGAGGCGGCGCCTGCCTCAAATTCAAATAATTTTTGTTGGTATCCTGTGTTTGAAAGAAGAATTCCCAAGTATTTAGTATCAAACTACATCAAAACTTAACCAGGAATCCGAATGCAAGTTAAAATTAAACAAATTATCTTTACAAATATGTCGGCGAGGAAAAAAAAGGCACACTTCCCATCTTTCTACCCACAGAACGCAATAGCTGGCAATTCTAAACATAAACACATAAGAGATGCCGGATACTCTCTGTTATGTGATGACGGAAGTGGAAATCACTGCAAATGTAAAGGGTGCTTGCTAAACTTGCTTAACACTTCCCCCATACATAAAAGTTTGTAAACGTGTGCTAGTTTGCTTGTTTATATGAAAATATTATAGATGGCTTCAGTAATATGTTTTTGTGCATAAGACCTGTAAACAGACCTGAAATTGTTTACAAAAAACAAAGAACAGAACATGAAATAGGAAAGCAAATAATGATAATTTGTCATTTTAAAAATATTTTTAACTTAAACCCCTCTCTCTCTCTCTCTCTCTCAAAAGGATATGCCAGGAACTAAGTAGATGAAAAGTGGTTGAAGATAATCCTTTCATACTTTTGAATTGTCATGAAAACTGGACGTTTTTTCCCTAGTTGAGTAAAATTGGCAATAAATAATGTTATTACTATTAATTAATTACCAATTTTATTGTCAACATATTTTTTTCTCTCTTTATAAGCAGTGAACAGAGTCCAGAGGAGGAACAGCTAACCCTGGCCTTGCTTATTGATGTTCAGCACATTCTGTGTCAGACTGCTGTCAATGAATTCAGGTGAGATCCATAAACTAGCTTAATGAATTAGACAGTGGGAATTATTGGTAGGAATTATATTATCTTCTGAAAAAGCTGACTCCTCATCTAATTTTTTCAATGGGATAATCTGTTTTTAAGTAGATTGGAAATCATCAAACTTTATGCACCAACTTTCTGATGAGAAGCAACTTTTTCTAAATAATAAAAATGACACTAGAATATGCCAGTAATTATTCAAGAAGATTGTCCAATAACACAACATGGCTATTACAAAACTGTTTAGTTTCAATTTTCATCTCATCGGTTCAAATCTTATAAGCAAACTTGTTGAAAATATAATAATAATAATAATAATAATAATAATAATAATAATAATAATAATAATAATAGTAATAATAATCTCTTTAGCTCTTTAATGAATTACTACTACTACTACTACTACTAATTGCAACAACAATACTACTACTACTACTACTACTACTACTACTACTACTACTACTACTACTACTACTACTACTACTACTACTACTACTACTAATAATAATAATAATAATAATAATAATAATAATAATAATCTCTTTAACTATTTGAGATTGGAGAGGACAGATCTGCACGTAATATGTTGTCATGTTTCCCCTACAACTTCCCCGTCAAGGGTTTGAACTCAACTTTATAACACTACTTTTTATGCGCTGTGCCAGAGTTTTTTGTTTGTTTTTGTTCTAAGTTCCCAAGTGAAAAGAACATGTGTGACTTTCGAAAGGATCTGACATGAATACTGGCTTAGTCAACGACATAAATTTAGTACTTACTACGTCAATTTTTTATGCCTAGTTTACGACCGCTCCTGAATGCGGCTCCAGGTGGAAATGTAAAATGACATAGTGTTCTGAATTATGTGTAAGCGCATATGGCTATGCTGATAGTGTTTTTATACTTAATAGTCTATGGGGCATTTTTACTGTTTTGAAAAGTTGTTTACTTTTATAAAACATTTGTTAATAGTTTTTCCTGTAATTCATATATAGTTTTAAATTTGAATTAAGAATTTGATCCTAATACAAATGATATATCAGTATAATGCACATAAAGTAAAAACAAAACAAAATTTGACCCATGATTATAGTTGTATGTATCAATTTGGATGGAATTGTAGATCACCCAGCTTAAGATCAAAGATATTTTATTTTTCCCTGAGCCATTAAAATAATTTTTTAAAAAGTATCTTTATTCTTTTCCTTCTTTAAAACCAGACGGCAGCCAGAAACGAGCCGACAGGGCACGAGCTCTTCAAATCTCTTTGGTTGTGAAAATCTTAGCATTTGTAGAGAAACGCAGTGAAGACGCAGTCCAGCAAACCTGGCTCTCTGCTTCATCAAGCAATGGTGGAGGTGGGTTTCTTTTTTCTTTGTTTTTATTGTGTAAGAGTTTCATCCCTATTAGTATTACTATGTATATACAACTTTTGTTACCTTTTTTTTATTTTTAAGAGAAGGTCTTAATCTTTTTGTTTAATACTTTTTTCTTTCTAATTTTCTAAGACATGACTGCTGTTGTTTCCCAGTATAACATCTTTTTTTTTCGGTTTTCTTGTATTGACATCTTTTTCTTTTTATTGTCATCTTGAAGAGGCACAACATTTTTCTCAAACTAAGATTTAGTGTTGTTTTCTCCTTTTAATGACAGATTAGAATCTCTGAAGCTTAGTCGTGTCAATTAAAAAAAAAATACAATACTGTAGTAAATAAGAAAAGGAACAAACCAACTATCTAAAGCTTAAATAGGACCTACACAAGTTTCCCTCCGTCTACTTTCTTTTTGCCTTACTTAAAAAACCCAACGTTGCACTTAATAGTTCTTAAATTATTCTAAGATCCCCTGTGGTTTAATATTGAGGTCGAATTTATTTCATGTGATATATGTATTTGTACCATACTTTTTAAAGTATGAACTGCAAACTTTCCTTACTTTTAAGAAAATATTATTGACATCTTTCTTTTTTTTTTTTCCTCTTGGCATTTTGTTGCTTTAATTTTGGTGTGATTTTGGATACAATCTGGTTTTCCTAAACCTTTTTTTTTAATATCAAGATTAAATTTCACATGTGAAATAAATGTAAAATTTGTTTTAACTGAATTCCCCAAAAAATCATATGCATTCAGATGTGTTTGTATGTGGTTTTATAGTTTGTTTTTGTGCTTATATATAAATACTAGTTGAGAGCCCATTCTTTAAACAGAAGTATTGGTAAAATGGGGGTCAATGAGCATGATCACATACAGTCTGTTGGCAGAAATTCCGGATCGGACACCAAAAACTTATGCAAGCATGACAATGTACCGCAAGTAATGCGGGATCGGAATCAAAATCAAAATAAACAAACGGGTTGGATGTAGAGATCAACATCGTTTTCCACGAATTCAGTTACAGGTTTACGCACACGCACTATATTTATATGTATTTTTGTTACGATAAGATTATAAATAGTCGAGCCAGCGCAAAAAGCGAAACTCTCTTCTAGGTCTCAATATTATAAGAAATATTGTGACATGCATCAGTTCTGCTTATAATTTGGATAGAAATACGATAGGCCTACTATTATTGTATAAAGTGTGTATAGCAAAAGTTAAAAATCATACGGCCTAGGTCCCATTAGGGGAAAAGCTAAATGTATAGCTTATATTATTATGGAGTAGAACAATTGTAAAATCAAAAAGTTAAAAAGAGATTACACTGTATGAATATTTTTTTCATTCTAAATCTGGGAAGGGAAACCAAAAATGTGAAGATTAGCTTACGGGGACAAACAACCAAAGAGTTAAAGAGGCCTCGGATTATGCAAGTTTTTAATTCTAGACCTTTGGACTTTTCTCAATGAGCATTTAGATCCAGATATGAACAGTTTTTTTTCAAAGATGAAGCCTATTCAAATCTAGATCCATAGACTTTTCTCAATGAGCTTTTAGATTTAGATCTAAGTTTGCGCAAAAAAAAAGTAAAAAAGATTAGGCCTATTAGTATAGATTACATTTAGATCCAGAAATACAGAGGCCTAGGGTCGTTGCTTTTCACTCTAAGGGATCGCGACGCATATAAGGGTTTCCAAAAAACAAATACAGAGGTTATAGAACACATAAATTTACTAAGAATTATCATTTAATCATTTGATAGATATGTGAAAAATTTCAAAATGCTTATTACTGTTGAACACATATTTCTATAACTCACAAATTGATTTGTGGAGGTTTAAAAGATGCATTCAATTTTAGCAAAGTAAGTGGACCACAAAGTTTTGTTTCTTTTGTTTTATAAATTAATGACAAGTAATTATGAATTCTAAAAGTGCCACTGCGCTGGACAAAAAATAGAGCTACATTTATGCAAAATTTGAAGGAGATTGGTGCTGTAGTCAATCCTGTATAAGTAAGCAAAATATTGAGCTTTTTTGTAATATATATATCATATAATAATATATATGCCTTAATTCTTTAAGCCCTCATTCCCATTCCATCTTTTGACGTAAGTTTTAGATAGATCTTTAAATGGAAAGAGGGTAATTTTTTGTTTTCTGTCATTTTTTGTGATTATACGGGCTGAACACTGCAGCCGCTCGGGTTTAAAGAGTTATATATTAAGATTTTGGGCTTGAGTTGGGTTTTCTCAGATTTATTCATTTTTCTCATCTGTTTTAAATTGCTTTTCAAATTTTCCCGTTTGATCAGTAGTAATGTTGTTTCTATTGTCACTGTTCACATTGAGTTATGATTTGCTTGCACCTTTTTTCTTTGGTGTGTGTTTTTTTTACACCTCATTATCTCTTGGTGATATAATTAGAAAAATTTATCAGGTTATTTAGGGTTTAAATTCAAAAAAGAAGAAAAATAAGATTCATTGTATAGTCTACTGAGCAAATCTGGAATTTTGTTATGCCTTCTGTATAAAGATTAACACGATACAAATTGTTGAATTGATGATTATAAGTAAGTAGTTAAACTATTTGAATCTTAGATCACAATAATTAATGAAAAATTTTCCTTCCATTACTGATAGTCCTTTGAATTCAGTTTATTCTGAAACAGTTTCATAGCTGATCCTATGTATATTTCATTTTAATTGCTCCAAATCCAATTCATAATACTTGTATAGCAGTAAGAGTAAATTCAATAGTCTTTAAAGAAAAAAGAAACAGTTTAAGATATAGAGTAGTCCAAAGTCCATAATGATTCAAGGAAAAGATTTTTTTAAAATGTCCTTAATTTGTAAGGAAAAAAAAATAGTTTTGGTGTCTTTTCACATATTATGGCTTTTCATGGTTTGCTCCAATTTGTGTGATCCAAAATGACTTTCAACTTATACCATGCTTATTCATTTGAGGAAAGGAAAGCAGGGTACTCATTAAAGAATTTTATAAAATATCTACATATGGATTGGAGAGAAAAACAAATAAATAAAAACGCATTTCGGTTTCAAATTTACGTCTGTAAATCTGAAATGCTCAATTTTTGTTTCCATTGAAATCAAAGCCATATTTCCTATTTTTTTTGTCTATTGAAATGAAAGTTTTATTCTCTTTTTTTTTTGCTCTCTATTTATAGTTCACTTGACTTGATATTTTTTACCCAACCTCACTTGTACCTGTGTGTGCCTCCCCCTTCACTCCAATGCTATTTTTTTCGCCCAATCCCTCACTATCACAGGCTCTATGGATTGGTCTCACCGCCGGCCTAGCCTGTATCGCTCAGCAGTATCCATGGCCCCTCTCTACTCCTCTCCCAAGCAGCCAAACCTGAGGCGAGGTCGCACGCACTCCTACAACGACAGCTCCTATAACGCTCAGTTTGCTCCCTCTGTCACCACCACCACATCCACCATCACCACCAACACCCATACGGGTCACGCACCAACGGCATACAATGCGTCTCGCCAACGCGCCTTGACCAACTCTGACATGATGGGCTTCCTGGCAGATTTGATCCCGGAGCCTCTGGACGCTCACAGCGGGCAGACCGGTGTTCAAGGTACGGACTCTGGTCTCGGGTCTTCCACGTCTCCGAGCGTACCTAGGAGACGTTCCAGTGGAGTGTCTCGGTCCGCGTCGCTATTGGGCAGCCTGTTGGGACGAAAGCGCCCTGTGAGCTACACACCTGTGTCTCAGTCTGAGCTGCTCGACAGGTTCAGGAAGATTCTCGTGACGGCAACGGACCTGGCAGTAATGTTTCGTAAGTTTTATTCATTGTTGGCTAACTGCTTTTGTATTATCTCCTTTTCTTGTTGTGTGACCAAAACGCTTTTGAAGCTCTTACGCAATGCCATGCCTTAAGTAAATTAAAGCATTTTTCAGCTGCAGCATGATTTTATTTAAAAAAATGATCTAATCCAATGGTCTTGTAGTTATAGCTTTAGATTTTACTTATGCACAGTAGCACTCATTTAAATTAAAATAGTTTCAAATGTTTATTTCTCTTGACTCTGCTGTAGGACACAGCAATGTCGATAAATTATTTGTTGCAACCATTGTTGAAATTCTCTTTTATCTTTTAAAAGTTTCCCTGAAATAGGTTTTCTTGTAAGAAATTTAATAAATTTTTTTCTCCCTCTCCTATCTTTTCAAGCTCGAGAGGAGATGATACGACCAGTGAAGCAGAGAACTCTGAACTTTTTCTCTGAGCATCAAACACCCTCACTGGATGACAGATACCTGAAGCATTTGTTTGAGATGATCTACCGCTTCTACCAGCACAGTTTGGTAGGTCTCATCACTCTTCCCTACTTTCCATTTTTGTTTTAACTTAATGGAATCACAGTATTTTGCTATAATTGCTAATGAAATTGCACTATATTTTGGGTATTTGCAAAATGCATATCTTTAAAACCATTAAAGATAGGGTAACAAATTTTGCAAATAAAATATCTATTTTTCTGCGTATTGGTATGCAATACGGCTCCGTTGAGTTGTATTTGTTTTTGTTAACGGGTACGTAGGGTGTTGATCTGTGGATGGAGCATGTGATTTTTAATTGTAAGAATGTGAGTTCCATCTGCACTCTGACCACCACAATTTTCCCTCACTAGTTGTTGGTAATTTAGTGAAAGAAAACATATTGCATAATCTTACAAAATAACTAAGAAAAAATAGTTCTTTGTTAAAGCCTGCTGTTTGTTTGCAGATTAAAGACATCTCCTCAAGGAAAAACCGCAATCCAATCATGCATGGAGCCAGAGATGTTCTAAAAGCTCAGGTATAAAAAGAAATGAATTTAGAAGTAAAGCAAATTCTTTTTATGTCTAATTATGATGGAAAAGACAGTTTTTAGTCTAGGAGGTATTTAGATTCGCACCCTTATTTTTAGTTAACCATTTTTTGCTGTCCATCAAATAGTTCAATGATCTCAATGTAATTCTTTTTATTTGCCAGTGTTTATGTTTCTGTAGATCAACCATAGTGTGTTAATATCTTAGAATAACTGTATAGTGCATTGTCAATCTTCCCGTCTGTAGACATATGAATTATAAAAGAACATTTACTTAGTTTTCTTTCACATTGCTCTGATCTGTCTTTAACCTTATTATTCAAAGAAAAATGAAGTTTTTGATCAAGTATTTTCTTTATTTCTTTATAATTTCTTTGACAAATTCAGTTCACTCGCCTTCTGCTGTGCCTGCTGTCTCCTAAGTTGGATTTTGATTTTCGCACTGCCACTGTCGAGTTTCTCATGGCTGAGCCTAGAGGATCCGAGGCAATCAAGTCTATCATTGTGGAAAAACGTGTGGTGAGTGCTTTCTTATATTGTATTGTTTTATTCATGCCTTACTCCATTCACCCGTTTAGTGAAAATATAATTGAAACCTTTTATTTTTTATACTTTATATACAACTCTTTCTGGTTGTTTTTTGACAATTTAATATCTTTATCTTTAGTGATAATGGGCATGTTGGTTTTAATTTCTCCAAGAGCTATCAATTAAGTATATTTTACCTTTTTTATCTTTTCCTATTGTATTGTCCATTGAATCTCAGTGTCAGTGGGCATTTTGGTTTCAACTTCAAGAGCAATCACTTTTTAAGTATATTTTACCTTTCTTATCTTTTCCTATCATATTGTCCATTGAACCATACAAGGTGTGAACTTTGTATATCTTATCTTATCTTCTCATATCTTATGTTATTGTCCATTCAAAAATGCAACTGCTGAATGTCATATATTTCATACTTATACATTTTTTAGTCCACCACTAAGGTTTTTATTTCCACGTTTTAATAATGTTACACGCATAGAGCACCATCTTTGTGTAGTGGTTATGCGCGATATAAAAACTATGCATTATTATTATTATTATTCAATCCTGCAGGGTGTGGAGCTGAGTTTCTACCTGTACAACTTGCTAGCGGCATGGCGAGACTGGCTAAACTCTGCGCAGCGCGAGTCAGGGTTCTCTCTTATGCAAATTTTGCGCTTTGCCGGCTTCACCATCAACTCCCCTGACAGTCAGCTCACTCAGGGTCAAGTCAATGCTCTCATGGATGTAAGACACAGCTTGTTATATGTATTTATATATAGATAGATAGATAGATAGATAGATTAGATAGATAGATAGATAGATAGATAGATAGATAGATAGATAGATAGATAGATAGATAGATAGATAGATAGATAGATAGATAGATAAGATAGATAGATAGATAGAAAAATTTATTTCTGCTCTATCTTAAATGAACAATAAGAATAAGAATGCTTACAATGATCTTTGTGTGCTAGTTTTACAGTCTCTTGTTTCATCACGAAAATTTTTCAGTTTATGACATATGATAATAATAATTTGTATTATAAATCAAATTGAATCCGTAAAACATTAAGGTTAGTTTATACTTCTTTAACAATATTGATACTTGATAAATATTCTTAATATTTTTACTGTCCAAAACATTTTGTGAACTGTGAAAATGTTTGTCTGAAATATGGACGTGTTACATTATACCTTATGCAGTAGGAAAATATTTCCTTTATTTAAATGGATGTTCTTTTTTATTATCTCCACACACTATTCAGGATAAGAAGAATATAGATACACGTTACAGAAAAGAAATGGAAGCCTGGTCTCAAAAAAGGGAGGCTGGCATTTCTAGGTGTGTACATATGTCAACCAAATTTTACCATAAGCAGGTTTTGTGTCATATATTGATCAAATAAATTATTTAATATAAAAATGATCATTCTAAAATCATGTATCTTTGTACTCCATGGAAATAGATTAGTTGTAAAAACTTACTCTATACCAAGTTTTTAATTTGATTTTAAATACTCATGAAAAGTAAATTTATTTTGTCTTATGAGTTTCATTTTTGTTTTGTTTTGATAACGTATTGGCATGTTAAGTTCAATCCAAGATTTAAGCAGTGTTTTTTGTAAGACTTATATATGTGGGTATCCTTTAATAATTTCAAAGTTTTGAAGAGTACGTGAGTCAATGGCAGTTCATTTAATGTAATTTTATTTGATATTCACCAAAGATAAATTCAAAAGAAAAACAGCCTGCATTTAATTACTTGCCATGAGATGGGTGAACTTCATCATCACTTTAAAAATACTTACCTTACTCGTTTGATAACTCAAAAGTTTGAGCCTGTGTGGGGACAGTAACTGTTGACAGTCCTAGTTTGAGTTAAAGATATATAAATCCATTGATCTGTAGTTCAGGATTTTTTCTCAGTGTTCTGTAGATAAGTTTTTTTCAGATATCAGAAACTGGCTAGTTAATTAAAATCTCTTTTATTAGATTGACCCTTTGTCCAACAAGAAAACAAAATAAAAAATGTTAAATTGACTACCTTGCTCCCAGGATCACCCAAAAGTTTGAGCCTGTGAGGCGACGAGTGACCGAACAGGCCATGGCTGTGACCCAGGACGTGACCCGCCTGCAGATAGAGGAGCGCAAGAAGCTGGTGGACCACATCAAGCGAGGGATGACGGAGGAGATCCAGCTCAAGAAACAGTGGCAGGAGCTCGTCACCTCGCTCACACATGAGAGGTTAGTGGGGATGGAAGAGCTGTTGTCTACCCATACAGTTTTGTGACTCATCATTGTACCAATGAAGACTCAATAAGGGTGAAATGTTTTGTATGTTAAAGAATACTTGTTCTTGGGAGCTATTTGAATTGAATTTCAAGTTGAATTTTTATTTGTTTTTTATCTATCATATATATTACATCCAGGAGATGTCATTGAGTGGTTTTAGACTAAATAATTTAAATATTTGTGTAACGCGTGTAGGAAAGAACATAAGAATAAGGTATAAATTGGTACTTTAAAAACCCTGTTCTGGAACCCTTCAAATTTTTTTTTTTTAATTCTTAGAAATTAGATTATGGCTGAGTAATTATCCTCCTTTTGATCATTTTGAAGTTGAATTTATCAGAAAATCAAGAATGATCAATGTTTCTTCTACCCCCCCCCCTCATCCCCCATGTATTTAATGCCTATGTGAACCAGGGGTGTGTGGTACCATGCCTCATCCTATCCTAAAGCCTGGCTCTTGGATCCAACTGAAGGCCCAGGCCGAGTGAGACGCAAGCTGCAGAGAGGTCATCTTGGCATTGATGCCAAATTTTTGCTACCTGGGCAACAGCATAAAATTGGTAATTGCCTACAGTCACTTTTTCTTTATATAAGTAATTAAAGTATAAAAATTTTAATAAAGCAAAGAGATTGCCTAGAAGACAGAAAAGGAAATTGCTAGAGAACATCATAGAATGGGTTGGAAGGCAGAACAAGAATGCACAATCAGAGACACAAACAACAGAGAGCAGTTAGAGAGTCATGATAGCTGGGGCGAACATACTAAGGACCTCAATGAATAAATAATATTTTTTTTTAATATATTTTAAAAACATGAGTTTTGTCAGATATGGGATAGGGCATGCATGTCTTAATCTGTCAATAAAAAAAAATTAATGAACAGCTATTGAATGAAGTCCAATCCTAGTGGAGGAGATTCCTCAAGAGATTTGCATAAGATGCTAATTATTTCAAATAGTCTTTTTTTACAGTTTGCCATTATCATCATAAAAGTTTTAAAGTATTTTTGCAATCTCTGTTTGAATCAAGTTGCATTTTTTCTTGTAGTAAATCATGATGCAATTGTCAGAGAAGTATTTTGATTAGTAAAAGAAAAACAATGTCGTTGAATCAATCAATTAATCATTGCCCTGTTCTATATTTCACCTTTCCAGAAACAGAGAAAGTTGACCCTCCACTGGTATTTCTCTTTGAGGACGACCATCAGATGTCTGATTCCGCAGCACTCATCTACAGACTCTACACCAATGAAAAGATTCAGTGAGTAACCATGCTTTTGGTTTAGGAAAGAAAAGGGGTTTATATTCATCAGTGAAAAGGAAAAGTAAAAAAATGCATTTTTGAGTGTTGACAAAAGCTTAAGATTTGTTCCGAGCTGCGTCTTTTTTTTCAAAATCTCTAAAGGTGCAGCTCTCATGATATTAGATGGCCCAGACTCAGATAGCTACTGAGTCGGAAAAGTACGTTTTAATATATTGACTTTGTTTCCTCAATGTTTTCAGGCACACCTGCAGATGCATTGCTGTGTCTCCAGCCAATGAGAGCAAAGGAGAGTTGCTTGTTGGTAAGTACTTGGAGTATTTGAAATTGAATGTATACAAAAGTTTGTGTGGGGGAAGAGCTGGCGTAATGGTTGTGTGGTGGACTTCTTTTTTGGGGGGGTCTACAGTTTGATCCCTACTTTGGGCACATTCATTTGTCAAATTTCATCCACCACTGGATGGGTTGCGTCAGTCTAATGTGGCTATTTAAAACAGAAGTCCAGGTCCCCAAGTTCTCAAGTTCTTTTTTTTCTTTATACTTGTAGAGAATCAAATGATTAGAACTAGGTTATGAGTCCATTAAAGTTTGATCATTACTATATTTATTCAGGAAAGAGCCAAGGCCAAATCTCTTTTGTTCCAAAGAAATAAAATAGCTTATGCTACTTCAGGTTCAGAGGGCTGATATGTGGGCTTACAATACAAATCTTATGATTCATGTGGCTGACATTATTTTATTAAGACTAAGTTTTCATTGAATCATTGTGTCTGCATTTACCATTGCATTCATCATCTTATAAGCCCTTTATTGTTTGCCTCATTCTTAATTTACTCATTCATCTCATTCTCTCTTTCTCTCATTAGGGGAAGTTAGCATCTTCTTTGTTGCTGATGGAGCCATCACAGGAGGGAAATGCACGCAGCTGTTGCTAGGAAACTTGGACCAGTTATCCATCACGTGGCCTCACACAGATATCAGGGAACTGCACAAGCGCTGGTATCAACTACAGGATCTTGGTCTCGAGATTTTCCTCATCAGCGGACGGACATGCTTGCTGGCGTTTGAGTCGACACAGGTGAAATATTAATAATACTGATCAGAAGAATATGTGTTTATTCCTAAAGATTTATTGCAAATGTCAATAGTCCATTGTAATGAAATTAGAAATTAATCAAATACATTTTTTTTGTCAAGGAATGAGTTTAAGAATTCACATCTAGAATAATATCCGCATTAACCTTTCTTTGTGCATAATTATCAATATGGCTATTGCATTGTTGTAGATGGTCATGATTAGCAAGTCATCTCATAGAAATTAGAAATTTTCAGATGCCATGCTTTTCATTTATCAGACATGTTCATTTTCTTTTTTAATAGCTTATTTGTTACTTGTTTGCTTTCATGCTTGTGAGTACTGTTACATAGTAATAAAAGAAAACATTAAGCATCCAGTGTTAATGAATGGTTTCAGGAAAGGGATGAGTTACACAACATCTTACGCAGTCAGCTGGAGCTGCCCAATGTAATCGCCGTGGAAACGTTACAAACGGTGCAGCAGGCTTGGCTGGAAGGAGACGTCTCCAACTACGACTATCTCATCCACCTGAACAAGCTGGCTGGCAGGAGTTATGCGGACCTCATGCAGTACCCAGTCTTCCCTTTCATACTGCGCGACTACCACAGCCCCACCCTGAATCTTACAGATCAGCGGATCTACAGGTACACTTTTTAAATATATTATTACCAAACAGCTTTGTAATACTGCTTATCGTGATAGGGAAGGGTGGGAGCAGGGGCGCCGAACTTGTGGAAGCGGTAGAGCATTAGTCTCCCAATCAAAAGGTCCTTGGTTTTAAACCCACTATAGGTCATAAGAAAGAAATTCATTGGTCTGATTTCATCCCCTACATGAAATTTTCAAACGTTAGTTTTTGGGCCTGTATGCAATATAGCCTACATAACAATGCTGGACGTTAAGCAACAAATAAACAAGCAAACTTACTATGACTGGCTGAGGCAAGCACATCAGCGGCATAGATTTTGAGTCCAAAAGAAGGGTACTTTTTAATAGAGAAAAATACCCTTTTGTCAGGGTTCTCAGCTTGGCAAAAATGTTGACCTCATTGGGCACTGCTGTAGTTTTCATCTAACTGAAGTTATATGAAAAGCATTACTAGAGTATTGATAGATATGAAAAGCATTACTAGAGTATTGATAGAAGGACATGCTTGTTTACTATTTTCAACAATTGTGCTAACAAGCTCTGTTTATGCCTTATTTTTTGTCCAGAAATCTGAAAAAACCCATTGCTGTGCAAGATAAGACAAAGGAGCAAAGATACAAGGACAATTATGAGGTAAGTGAAATGAACTGGCTTTACACTAAGTTGACACAGGGAAAGACTGCTGCTTAATCCAAGAAAAAACTGTTTTATACAATCTGTGTAATGTAAACAGAAACCACCTTTGGTCAGATATTGTTAGTTTAGTTTGATAAGATTTTAAAACCATCCTCTCTTTCTCTATGAGGTATGAAGTTTGAGTCCTGGCTTTTTCGCCCCCTACTGGTTGGGTCGGTGTCAGTTCTATGTGACTGACTGAGACAGAAGTCATGGTAACCCCGCCCTGTTTCGTGTGTGGCAGCACTTAAAATGGTCAGATGTCAGTCTTGGGGACCATCCACAATATAGTCTATATAGTGCTGATGTTGAACGTTAAAACCAACTCAAACTCAAACTCATCCTTGTAGTCTTTCCTTTGATTATATAATCACTCATTTTAGGATATGTTATTGCAAAGAAATTATATATATATTTCCTTCGGACTTTAGACTAAGCCTAATAAACCCATTAAGTTCAAAATTTGCCCGTTATAATGAATAAAACTTCATAAAACTTTCAGTTCTTGTGCCAAGAGGCTGTGAGACCCAACTGCGAGGATGAGATGATGATGCAGGTACCACCATTCCACTACGGCAGCCACTACTCCAACAGCGGCACAGTCTTGCATTACCTGGTCCGGCTTCCACCTTTCACCAACATGTTCCTTAACTTTCAGGGTACGATGTGTTTGAAATATCATTTAGCATTTAGCACTTAATGATACAAGTTATTAAACATTTTACGAAACTATGGTTCTTCAATAAAATCATTGGGGCTTGGGTAGAACATCGGCTTCTGACACAAAAGGTACAGGTTCGAGCCCTGGCGATTTCGCTCTCTACTGGTTGAGTCGGTGTCAGTTTTATGTGACCGGCTGAGACAGGAGTCATGGCATCCCCGCCCTGTCTCATGTGTGACAACTCAACCCCTCAACCCCTCAGTAAAATCTATCTAATATAGTTGAAATAGGAGGTTTAAGTTTTAAAGAATTAGGTGAGAGACTTTTGTAAGTTTAAGAGAACGGAAAAGGGTCTGACTATTAAGTAGAGAGAGAGATGAGGCAAGACTCAGACATGCATTTTGTTGATAAAAATATGTTAACCTTTCAGGTTCTCATTTAATGAATTCTTCTGATTGCGGACCTTTTGTTTGATATTTTTTCCAGATCAGAGTTTTGATATCCCAGACAGAACATTCCACAGTCTGGGTACTTCATGGAGACTTTCAAGTTTTGAGTCCAGCACTGATGTGAAGGAACTCATTCCAGAATTCTTTTTCCTGCCAGAGTTGTTCATCAACTCAGAAGGTATGACATCAACTACTTGAGTGATCCTTTAGAGAAAAAAAAATGTACATAATTTTTTAAAAAATTTTAAAAATAACAATAAGCTTATACACTGCGGAAGCAGTAACTAACCCTTTACATCAGTTCTGTGGCACATGCAAGAGAGGAGTGCACGCTTTAACGTGAATTGATAAGAAATAAACAACAAAAATTATAATTAAAACAAAGCAAATTTTGTAGACAGATATTTAAAGAGATGGTAGAAATGGTTAAAAGGATTGCAAAAGTTTGAATGTTTTGTTTTGGGAAGAAATATGAAGCAGTTTTACAACATATGAGCACCCCAAAAAGACAATCAACGGTACATTAGTTATTCTCATATTCATTGATTCTCCCTTTTTTATCTTCTTAGGTTTTGACTTTGGCATCCGTCAGAATGGGGAGCGAGTGAACGATGTGTCTCTCCCAGCCTGGTGCGATGGTGACGCTCGCCTGTTTGTGCTGATCCACCGACAAGCGTTGGAGTCGGCCTATGTGACCACTCACCTGAACCACTGGCTTGACCTGGTCTTTGGCTATAAGCAAAAAGGGGAGGAGGCCATCAGGGCAATCAATGTCTTCCATCCGTCTGTGAGTATTTTTACCCTGTGGTGTTGTAGAGAAGGCATGTCCTCATAATTTCTACAGCTTTTCTTTTATTTTTGGAAGTTGTGGCTTTTGTAAAGGGTAATTAGTAAATATTGTTGAGTCGCCTTAGTATGAAAAAAAATCCCATTAGCTTCCTTCGCTTTTTAGAATATTCCAACATTTCCCCTTTGGCCTTTTGTAATTATTCTTGTTTTAAAAGGATTTTCTCTGACAAGTCGATAATTTTTACTTGCCTTAATTCATTACTTTTTTGCTTTCCTAAAGTAGGATTATTTATATCAGACATAGAAGTAACTGAATCTTATGTGCCAATTTTTTTATTCATAAAAAAACAACACAGACCTATTTTGGTGTGGATGCAAGTCAAATCAAGGACCCAGTGAAGCGACATGCCCTTCTCACAATGATCAAGACCTACGGACAGACTCCCAAACAGCTGTTCCGGAATCCTCACCCATACGGCAATCACAACCAGGCGCAGTTTGCCATGCAGCGAGACGAGAGAACCAAATCTTCAGCATATGTGGTGAGGGCCTCTCCCATACATAATTTTTTACTCCCAACTTTTTTTCTTTTCATCTTTCTCCTCTCGGCAATTTTAAACAAAAATTTTTCTTAAAGAGATAGGTGCATAAGTAGAGTTTCCTGTTCTCTGTTCAAAGCATTACCCAATTGAGATACTAGTGCTTCCTATCCATTTTTTTTTTTGTTTGAACATTTTTTTCTTGTAGCCTGAAAATGTATTTTTGTCATAATCATTGCTTACCTCATAAGCGCAATTTTAAGAAATGTTCAAACAAAACCTATCTAACATGGTGTTAATCAGCCCTTTCACTTTTTTCCAGAGACGACCAGTCCCTCACGTGTTTGGCCTGCAGTGGGGCCTGTATGTCGGCTCCCCTGACCTAGCTCCCCCAGTGTGGGTGGACCTGATGCAAAACTCTGACCTGGCCAAGATGACATCGACAGCATCAGCATCCCCTGCAGTGCCAAGTCTGTCGAGAAACCCGGCTGTGATCACACGCCTGGTGCCGTTACCCACGGGGCAGGTGTTTGGGGTAGAGAGTAACGCCAATATGCTGCTGTTGCACGGCAAGCAGAGAGGTCAGCACTAAATACATAAATAGATAATGATAATTTACATTTTTTTACTTACATAATGTTCCAAATGGAACAAAGATGTAAAAAACTATTACATATGCATAGCTCCCCAAACTCATTGAGCACTTCCCTTTATTCGTACTAAAAACTATAGTATATATGTATATATCTAGACAATTCCAAGGTACAAAAGTTTTTCTTTGTCGGAGAGAAGGTATCTTCTAGTTTTAACGTCTTACTGGTTCCCATAGTTATGGGTCCAAAATTAAGCTGTTTAGAG
The DNA here is from genome assembly GCA_003991915.1 of Elysia chlorotica. Taxonomy (NCBI): domain Eukaryota; kingdom Metazoa; phylum Mollusca; class Gastropoda; family Plakobranchidae; genus Elysia; species Elysia chlorotica. The sequence goes on from RQTK01000522.1 coordinate 194,272, forward strand.
AGACTGAACAGGAAAAGCAGGACTCCTGTCTCAGTCGCTTGCTTTTTACTGTCACTGTTTTACCCACTAGTTGAATTTGAAGAAGAAATAGATGAGTTTTCACAGTTTTAAAATTCGCACTGTATGGCACGATGTAATGTCCAAGCATTGTAACAAGTCTTTTTCAAAGCAATTTTTTTTTACTTATTGGTTCATGTTGTTCATTTATTCGTTTATAAAAAATAAAAAATCAATTCCATCTCAAAGATATTCCAAGCTAGGGTAAGTAAGACTTTATTATAATAAATTTGAAAGCAAAAAAGATGCTTTACTAATTCTATTAGTCAAATGGATGGTAAAATTTATTTTAATGCTTTCCCTCCTAGACATGGCAGTGAAGTCCACGGATGTTATGTGGGCTGGAGTGGTTACCTGGGGTTACCATGACAACCTGATCCGCATCCGCAGTTATCATGACAAGCCTCTCATTAACTTCCTTCCTCAGCCATTTTTTGGCAATGTGAGTAAAATAAATTTTTCAGACATAAAAGTAGGTAAACTGCTCGATTTTCATAAATGTTTCAGACATAAATATAATAATAATAAATAGATTTTTCATCCTAGCGAGTTGACATAATGGAAAACATAGTAGATTACGAAGAGCCAAGTGCTTGCATTTTGATATCTTTGTTTTTGGATGTTTCTTTTCGTTTTGTAAAAAGTGGTTCTTTTTTTTTTAAGATCTCTTACCCATTTGCTAAGTATGTAAGCTTTTATTCTTAAATTTTGTTTTGTTTTGTTTGTGCGAAATGTTTTCAAATTCATTTAAAAATTGCTGCATTTTGTGTATGATTTACTCTGTTGGAATATTATTAAAGGATCTCTTGTTGGAATATTATTAAAGGATCTCTTCCAATTGTTGACCATATTAATTTGACAGGTAACCTGTGTTGAGTCAGTGCCCGACTGCCGCTTATTATTTACTGCTGGATCTGCTGGGATCATTGTAGTCCACACCATGACCCACAACTCTTCAAAGGTAGATTGATTCTTGATTTTTTTAAATAAAAATAATAAATAAGGAAACAAAAGGGATTGTCGTTATTTCTTAAAACATGAGGTTTTAGTGTAGCCTGATAACTTTTTTTTTTGTAGAGATAAGGATGAAAATGTTATGGTTTACTAGTGTTCAAATTTCTTTGCATTTATAACTTTGAATAATTTAAATCTAAAAAAATAAGCCTCTAACTATAGAAGGATTTTATTAACCTCTGATCGCAGACTAAGAGAGATTGTCATAAATATCTGACAATTCTCATCTCCACATCAAAATCTAATTAAGAAAAAACGTGTCAATTCAAGTACAAAATAATATTCTTCTTTCAAAGCAAAATTCACTCATTCAAACTAGAACATGATTTTGCATACACAATGAAGCTATGCGGTGGAACAAATAACAAATGCATTTCTAACAGCTGCACATTTTCTAGCACTGTAAAGTTTTTTCTCTCTTTTGTTGTTGATGTTGTTTTTATGGCAGCTTAAAAACATGTGAACAACACAGTGGGCAGCCATTTGCAGAAGACCTCTATTATTGTAACTCTTTTACAACAAAGGTGCGAATGGGTCTTATTCTAATAATGCAACTTTCTAAAGAGCGAACTGTACCATTCGTGTTAATAAAGAAATAATTACATTATCCAAACATCTTTCTTGTCTTGTAGCCAAGCTGCCTGCAGGTGCGGGGTGTGAAGAATTTACACTTGTAACTCTTTTACAACAAAGGTGCGAATGGGTCTCATTCTAATAATGCAACATTCTACAGAGCGAACTGTACCATTCGTGTTAATAAAGAAATAATTACATTATCCAAACACCTTTCTTGTCGTCTTGTAGCCAAGCTGCCTGCAGGTGTTAATAAAGAAATAGTTACATTATCCAAACATCTTTCTTGTCTTGTAGCCAAGCTGCCTGCAGGTGTTAATAAAGAAATAGTTACATTATCCAAACACTTTCTTGTCTTGTAGCCAAGCTGCCTGCAGGTGTTAATAAAGAAATATTACATTATCCAAACATCTTTCTTTGTCTTGTAGCCAAGCTGCCTGCAGGTGTTAATAAAGAAATAGTTACATTATCCAAACATCTTTCTTGTCTTGTAGCCAAGCTGCCTGCAGGTGTTAATAAAGAAATAATTACATTATCCAAACATCTTTCTTGTCGTCTTGTAGCCAAGCTGCCTGCAGGTGTTAATAAAGAAATAATTACATTATCCAAACATCTTTCTTGTCTTGTAGCCAAGCTGCCTGCAGGTGTTAATAAAGAAATAATTACATTATCCAAACATCTTTCTTGTCGTCTTGTAGCCAAGCTGCCTGCAGGTGCGGGGTGTGAAGAAAGTCCTGTCGGGACACAGCGGGGGCATCACCTGCCTGGTCGTGTGTCCAGCCTTCAGCGTTCTGGTCAGTGGCAGTGAGGATGGGACCTTCGTGGTGTGGGACCTGAACCACCTGACCTACACAAGGTCGGTCTGTCCCGGAGGTCAAGGTCGAGGGAGGGGCGAGTTGTTCAAGGTCGGTCAGGAGAGCCCCCATCCGGTCACTTCGTTGGCGGTCAGTGAGACGATGGGAGATTTAGCCAGCGTGGTTAAGACAGGTGAGCAGGTTTATGTTTTTTTTTTACTGTAAAATTAGTTCCTGTTTGTTGAACGTTTTTGTTTAAAATAGACTTTGAATGTTGAATGAAACAGTGTAGCCAAAGATTTTTCACTTTTGTTTTTAATGCTTTTGTTTTTAAACCCCTTTATTATGCTCTTTTAAAAAAAAAATTTTTTATAAACATTTTATATTTCTGTCTATCTCTTTGTTTGTTTCCTAGTTTTTCCATGGGAATCCTTTAACACACTTGTATCTGAATGTAAACTCTCATTCTTCATTTTGTCACTGTTCCCACTTATCTCAGGCACCAGATCATGCCAGCTTCACCTACACTCGATCAACGGGCGGCCTGTTGCCATGCAAGAGTTGACCTCTGATGTAATCCACTGTCTCGCATACTCAGCTGCTCCCGAGGGGCGCTCCGTCAATGTTGTGGCTACAGGGCTGCAGTCAGGGGCTATCAGGTGGGAGCTTGTTGATCAAAAGAAATGTTTATCCCCAAAAAGTGAAGCTCGTTCCTAGTTTAATGTCTATGGTTTTAGGGGGCAAACTGATGAAAGTGGCAGAGCATTGGTCTTCTAAACAGGAGGTCCCTGCTTCAAACACGATGATCTTTCAAATCTTTTTCCTGATTTCGTCCCCTTCTGGTTGGGTTGGTATCAGTAAATTGTGACCGTTATACTGAATCTGACCCAACAAGAAGGGTAAAAAAATGCTGTATGCAAAGCGTAGATAAAACTGCAACCATTGTCATAGAAGGTGCATTGTAGACCCTTGGACCATGTGGCTGTTGTGGCATATATTGGTCAACCTGTTGTATTTATAGCATATCAATGCATAACATAATTTGATTTTCTTACTGCACATGGTTATCAATTTTATACCATGTCTGTATATCAACTTTTCTCCATGTCTGTGCATCAATTTTATATAGTGACTGCATATCAGTATGACATGTTTTAGACTCTTTTGATTCCACATCTAGCCTGTATCTTTAAAACTCATCCTACTGTTCTCTGTACCCGTTTGCCCTCCCTTTAAAACTGACCCTTCTCTTCTTTGTACCTGTTTTCTCTCAGACTGTGGAGCAGCTGGGATCTGACTCCATTACGAGACCTAACCAGAGACGTGCCTCTGCCCAGCCCAGTGATTAGGTGAGCTTTTTTTTTTAAAGAATTTAAGTCAGTCATAGAAGTCATTTGAAAGGAATTGAAATCCTCTTCTTTAACATTTTCAAAGAGTCAAAAATGTGATGTCTTATCAGAGAATCCTTATTATACAGTATGATTTTCACCACAAGAAAGGTCAGGAAAAAAACATTCAGCTGAGAGCAGAGACCAGCTCTTTAAATGTAATGTAGATGACATTAACTATTTCAAGCTGGGTTTCAGAAATTTTGCTGATTATTTTTCAATGTATAGCAAGCACATGCAGTTTCCTTATTAAAGTCTTGGCTTGATGCTAGTTCTTTTCCACAGAGTTTTACAATAAAAATTATTGTGGTATTGAAGAGCTGAAATATAATGTACATGAATGAAATTTTGTTCAAAGAATACACTGAAAACCATTAACCTGAAATTAAAAATTCTGTCTTCGCTTAATGCTTTTTAACTCATTTTAATGTAGGTGGTATCCCAAGGTTTACATCCTGTTTTTTATTTTAGCAGCGGTTTCAGTAAACAGGTTTTTGGCCTGCAGTAAAGTCTTTGGGTCTGCTCGCAAGATAGTCTTGTTGCTAATTATTGGCTTTTAAAAGCCACCAAAACAACCTTCTTATGATTATCTTCTTTCTTTTCCTTTGTGGCAAAAGTGATGGCAATATGTCAAGCTATTTTGGGTGAACATCTCTGTTTTCACTGATTAAGATGCTAAGACTCAAAGGGTTTGTAGTTTGACATAGAACTTTTGAAGAGAAGTTATTGTTTTTATTAATCACATCTAATTTCTCTTAAAAATAATGTGTTGTCAATAAAAAAAAAACTTGCCTCAGTAAAATGGTATGATTTTTTTTCTATCGCTCTTCTCGTCTCCTCCCATGCCTCCTCCCCCTCCCAGTGTGACCTTCTCAGCAGACTCCCAGTACCTGTTGGCGTCTGGAGCGGACGGAAGTATCACGCTGTGGGACAGGGACAAGAAAGGCCTTCGAGCCCACGCCGATCGCTTTATACCTGTGGTCAGCAGACACGTGGACAAGTGATCTATCAACAAGCATCTATGTGGCCTTGGCGGCTTATAATGCTGATCATACGTATGTTGGAATGTTGGATCAGTAGTGCTCAATTAGCTCAAAAGTTTTAGAGCTAGAGAAGGTCTAAGAGTTGACTCTGGAAAATGATATCTGTGATCAGTGTATAATACGAATATTTTTTAAAGATATAATTTTGGTTAGTTTCATAAATAAGCTTAAACTGTTCATGGGGAAGTGACTGTTAGAAACTGGTCGTAAGAAATTATTAGATTTTAAGGACTTTATGATGGTTCAAAAAAGGCATGATTCACACGAGATGTCATTCTGAGCATATTCTGTCATTGAATAATGAATATTACTCTAGCTGGAAAAATGATATACTAATTTATAAGTTGTTTGTATCATCTTCCTCTGATTTTTGATTATTTTTTTTATTATTATTATTACTATAACTTATGAGCTACGAGTTTTTTCCTCCTAAAAATTTGAATTTGAATACTGATGAGCAGTAAAAGTGTGTTTGCTGAGTGGAAATTTTGAGCAAGCTTTCTCATCCCAGATGGAAGAGGAATTGAGGAAGGGCTGCTGTGATCAAGCCATAAGATTGCATGTTTTGTATATAAGATGTAAATATACACACTAAATCTGATATATATTTTGAAATGTTTTGTGTGTGTGTGTGTGTGTTGTTTTTTGTTTTGGTTAAAATATGATAAAATTCTTTTCTGTGTACAAAGATTTGTAATATATATTTTTTGTGAGATTTAAATCATTGTGACACTAATTCAATACATATATTCCCGGAAAAGACACTTTTGAAAAAAAAATATTTTTAAACAATTTATTTATTATTTATTACCTCATAAAAGTTTTTGAAATCTTCCATTGTGCTTTTTGGCATCCTAATCAATTACAATAAATAATTCACACAAAAAAATTATATCTTACCAAATTCTGTTCACATTCTGTGTAGTTGAACTATAAAACAAACAATACCTCATTATGTAGTAGGATGTTATATCAATTATGTAAACTAAACTCCATTTTCTTTCATCAACACAAAAAATGCCTGGCTTCTATTTGGGAGGCACCTTGTTTGGTCCATGATTGGGTGACTTTGTTTCTAATTGTGGAGTTGGTGTCAGTAATATGTGCCTGGCTGAAACATCAAAATAATACAGTCCTAGCATCCCCTCTATACTTCTGTGTGACAGCATATAAAATTGTCAGATCTTAAGCCTGGGACCTATTCACAATATAACCTAGTTTCTGATAATGGATGTTAAAAAACCCAACAAACCAATAAAAACCATAAGTCAAAAATGTGTTGTTATAGAGGGCTTTCATTTGCTTGTTGCCTCTAAAGACTACTTGTCTTTCTTCATTTGAGGAAAAAACCCATCAGAATAGCAGTAACTTTAAGAGAGGATCAGGGAATAATTACTTATCACATCACATACAGTAAAACATCAAGAACTTCTTACAACGATCTATATTGATTGTAGCAAAGGCCCCCTTGATCAACCACAAATTGTGGAAAGGACCCTATGTGTAATTGCTCAGTAATGAAAGCAACGACATTTTCTCAATAATGAAACAGTATTTTCTTTATAATGTTTATGTGAATAATTGTTTGATATAATTTTGTATTTGTTGTTTTTAATGGTAAGAATAGGATGTAATGCTTGATTTCGTTTTAGTCTGTATGCAAAGCACACCGAATACAGAATTGAAATACATTTTTGTTTTGTGAAGTATTCACTGTAATGTTGTGCAGGTTCTTTTTAGATGCCTCCTTTTATTTTGTAAGATGCAGTTATTTTAGAAAGGTCTTATAGTAGTGGTTGAGAATTCTACATTAAAAGTATTCATTGATGTCTTTTTCGTACTTATTTCTAATCTGATATTGCCCTTACATAAATTCACATTTAATTTGTCAACTTCTTTGTTTAAAATGAAATAAATAAGGAGTTTGCAGATAATGTTAAGTGCAATATACAAAGTCATTTCAGTGTCTTTTTTATTGTGGTGCTTGTATTTGTAGGTGCAAATAACATACAATTGATTTTTTTTTTTCAAACATAATTCAAATTTTATATGAACATGATGAAAGAGAAACGCTTGATCTGCAAAATTGTATTATTGTTATGGACGATTTAACATTTTTTTTTTTTTTATCAAATCTAAATTCAATACACACCTCTGGTTATTTACTTTTGAGTGGTTTTCAGACCAGCCATTAATAAAACCTTGAAAGATAATTCCTGATTTTGTCCAATTTACTCCTTTATTCAGTCCTTATAAACTTGTCAATGCATAGGTTTCTTCAAAAATAAGATATGGGCATGAAGACTTGGAGAAAAAAGATGAAGGCCCCAATATTGTCAGGTGTGAATAAAAACTTGAAATTGACTTTTATAACGAATGAAATAATTGTTGTGCTGTTAGACATAATAATGTTGAAGGTATGTTTCTTTCCAATTTTTTGTATCTACAAGCAACGAAACAAGTCTGTAAATATGTATTCCTCATTCATACTTTAAATATTTGAAAGTATGCTTTCAAAAAAAAAAATACAACATTAGTATTATCATCATCATCATCATCATCGGTATTTTGATTAACGTGCAGGTACTGGGGCAACATCCACATCAGTGGAACCCCTTCCAGGTAGCTGGCTTGCTGCACGCATGGCTGATCTCACACCAGATCTCCAGGTGTTTCTGTCATGAGGGTCAGTTGTTGAGAGTTTCCAGTCTTTTCGATCCCTCTCTGTCACCTGCTTCCATGTCATTCTGGGTCTCCCTTTTCCACGACTTCCTGTTACCTGCATGTCCAATGCTGTCTTGATAGCTCCGCTTGACCGTTCCACGTGGCCATACCACCGGAGCTCTCCTTCAGAATGAGGTTCAGGTCCTCAAGGCCAAGAAGCGTCAATAGCTCATTTGACCTAGTGGTGGCCACATCTTCTGGCTTCACATTGCAGATCTGTCTTATCATTGCCCTGTCGTTTCTCTGCAGGCGTTGAAGGTTTGGCTTGGTCAAGGGCCATGTCTCGCTAGCATGGAGCATTGCACTCCGCACACAAGTATGCTTTCAAAAAAAAAATACAACTGTTAGTCATGCCTATATTTAATAATTTTAATCAGTATCTTATTTGTTTCTTTTTCTTTCTATTTCTTCTTCTCCTTCTTGGATATCTTTAATCTATCAATACAATTTATTTTATTCATTCCTACTTTATTAGATCAATTCCCAACCTCTCCTCCCCCCCCCCCTCATTTATCCTTTGCTGTATCATTATGTTTCAATAGGCCAAACATTTCGATGCACCTGACAGTGTTCTGAATCATCAGAATCAGTTAATTTACTTAAAGAGTTTATACCTTTGGGGAGGGTTGTTTTTTTTTATGACTGTTTTTTTTTGGCCATCCTTCTATCTTTGATCAAGTTTTCACAATATATAGAACACATTCCTGTGCATTCCACTTATTTGTTTGTTTGTATGTATATACCATATGGCACAGTATTACAGGCTTATTTGTTAGTTATTTCTTTACAAGAGAATGTCTCAAGTTTTGTCTAATGCTGCTCAGTGGTACATCTTTGCTGCCATAGTTGTTGTTGGAACCTCAGCTTGCACTATCCCTTTTGCTGGTGCCATATTCTCATCATAATGCAATGCAACAGATACTCACTATTTTGCACTTTACTCGATACAGCATTTATAACAATGTGGGACGAAGCTTTGGTTCTCAATCATTCTATTTATAGTGTTTTTATATTTATGCAGACATTTGTATAAATTTGTTTTCATGTATGAGGTCCTCTCAGTTCATTATTTTTTTACTGCTGTAATTTTTGTAATTTTGTTTTGTTTTGTTTGTTGATGAAATAAACTGCTCTCTTATTATGAGGTGCTCTTATCTAAGTGTTATTTAGGGGGTATGTAGTGCTTTTATCCCATCGTAAAAAAAAAAAATTACAATCATATTAGAATGAAATGTGAACCCAGAGTTAGTAAGATTATTTTTAGAACTGCTGTGAATTTGTTAGCAATCGTTGGCTATTGCTGATTCATAACGCAATGGTATAATTTGATGTGAATGGTGTGCTTTGTATATTCTCCTTTTTTTGTCTTGCATTCAGATCTATATGCATGTGATAGATATAAATTGCTTTAGAGAAACACTCGGGTAGTCTGGTAACTGGCCAGTTTGATTAATGCTTCTCTCCTTTCATCTATCATGCATACAGGTTAAAACTGTTAAAAATGAATGAACATCGTGTGTCATTATTAACAACATGTAAATAACTAGTAGAGGAAAGATAGCTTGATTAATATTTTAAAAATGTAATTTATATATGAATTGTTTTCTGAATTATCTGTTTATTTATTGGGAAAAAATAAAAGTGTGATCTTTTTAGTCACTGGTGGTGCTTTTTCTTGGCTGGTCTTTTTTCTTAGACCATCAGTTATAAGATACTTATGTTAAACTACCATATTTGTGACAAAAATGTAAGAACAAGGCTCAGTGTTGTTTATGGATCTATATTATATATAGCAAAGAACTTCATAGTTTCTTATATTATTTGTAGTTGTACATTTGTACTCGTGTGACATGTTTCATTATTCCCATCATGCTTCATTAAGATGTTGTTCACTCTCTGTAATTATCTCTATGCTACAACTTGTTGACAAAGTATTTCAATGCCTATGTCTGTACACTTTAATCTTGATATGTTATGCTGATGTGTTGATTAAAAAAGAAGATGAAAATATTTGTAAAAACCTGAAGTGTTCTTTGGTAACTGAACTGTCACTATTTATTACATAAGCAGGTATATAAATAGATTGATCCTAAATAAAATAGTTATAAATCATAAGATAATATATATTATGTTGTTATTGTAAAATTCTTCTGAATCTGTTTGTATATCTTTGCATATCACCCAGGCCATATTGGTTACGGAAAAATATGTTTGCCTCTATTGTAAACAGTCTTTCTCGATCTTCATTCCATTTGACTTTGATTTTCTACTCATAAAAAGCTTGTTATGATATATTATTACTGAGTATATTGTTGCTTTATTAAGCCATCAATAATGCAAGGAAATACAATTATAAAAATAAATTAAAAAAAAACAACAAATATAAATGTTTTTTTTTATCTTAAGTTAATTAGTGCGTGTTTCTTTTTTCTTTCTTTTTCTCTTCTACTCATGGTCTCATTAATCAATATCGTTTTTACTTATCTCTATATATATATATTTTTTTTTTTTTCAAATATCATGCATTACATAATTATTAATGCCCAACAATTCAATAAAATTAACGCAGACAAAATAATACATGTAGTTAGAACAAGTTGAGTGTAGTCAAGCAGTAGGGATTTCTTAGAAACACACCGTCATTATCTCACAGGGAAGGAATAATTTGTATTGTTTCAATCGTTTTTTTTGTGTGTGTTTTTTTATTTAAATATTTTTGACAACTAAGGGTAAATTTTAAATCTTGAGTATTGATAGGAATACAAATGGACAACTTATTGGGTTTAAAAGGCTGAAATATTAAATATACAAGATGAATTATTTTCTTTTCTGCTTCAAATATAATATAAAGCTCCTAGCTGCAGATAATGAGCCCTTAGCATCTCTAGAACACTACTAACAAGACATAATATAAACAATATAACCCAAAAGAATTGTAGAGAAGATATGCATCTCATTTTTTGGTAAGTTTGAAACTTGTTGACTCGACGGCAAATTTTTTTTTAGCAATCTAAAAGTTAAATTTAAAGCAAAATAGTCGGCGTTACCATGGCAACCTTGTGTTTTTTTTTTTTTTTTAACAAAAACCTCTTTATATCAATTATTCGAATACACACAATCCAAAAAATGGTATATTTTTTTAAAGGCCAATTAGGTATTATAGAAACTAAAATATTTCCAACATTAGGAGTGAATAACACTTATTATTAATTTGGTTAATGAAACAGTGCAACAAAGAAATCACGGGATGCATTTGCGTATCTAAATAATCGCTAATATAGGCTTTTGCGTCGTTTTAGTTAATACATAAATAACTCAGACCAAAATAGCAATACAAAAATCTGTTTGAGACGCGCCGAATATAATTATACAGAAACATATACAAAATGCCTTTTTTTAAGTACGGCACAGAAAAATACTTAGCCTTTAAAGTGGAACGCGTGCAAAACCATAGAAAGCAAGTATTCAACGTGACATCTTAGAAACTTATTTAAAACACAAAGAAGTTCAAAATAAGTTATTTTCTTTTGAACATATCAAGTAGCATAACAGTGTGAAGTTTACAGTATCGTGGGGGGCGCGGTGGTCCTGGGGTAGAACATCAGCTTCCGACGCAAAAGGTCGGGATTCGAGCCCTGACGATTGCGCTCCCTACTGGTTGGGTCGGTGTCAGTATAATATGAACGGCTGAGACAGAAGTCATGGAATTCCCACCCTGTCTCGTGTGTGGCAGCACGTAAAATTGTCAAGACCTAAGTCTACGGGCCCGTCCCCAATATAGCCTATTTAGTGCTGATGTTCGACATTAAGCCTACTCAAGTACACTTACTACGTCTCATGCGTGGCAGGCGTTATTCTTGGGGCCCGTCTACAATATAGCCTATATAGTGCTGATGTTGGGCGTTAAACCAACTCAACTCAACTCAACTCTTACAGGGTCGCACCAATACACGCCAGAGTGGAAACAAACAGTATAGCACTAACCTGAAGTGCTCACCCAAACCACTTTTGTGTATCCGGCTCGTTTCCTTTTCGCTCCTGCTCCTTTTAAACAAGGAAGCCGGTGGTAACATCGTTGGCCGGAGGCAGGCTTCCGCTCTTGTCGGCTTGACCTGAGCAAAAACTTTTGTGTGGTTAATAATGCAGTGTAGTAGAGGTTACTTGGTATTTGTAAATCGAGAGCCTAATTCATAAAGTTGAGTTGAGTTGGTTTAACGTCCAACATCAGTACTATATAGGCTATATTGGGGACGGGCCTCAAGACTGGCGTCTGACAATTTTAGGTGCTGCCACACATGAGACGGGGCGGGGATACCATGACTCTTGTCTCAGACGTTCACATTAAACTGACACCGACCTAATCACTAGGAGGCGAAATCGCCAGTGCTCGAACCACGGACCTTTTGCGTCGGAAACCGATGCTCTACCCCAGGGCCACCGCGCCATCGCCAAATTCATAGACTCATCTTGCCAGAACAAGAAAGAAAGGACAAGATATCTATTCATGTGTGTAAGAGAGAGAGAGGGGGGGGAGAATATGACGGAGAAAGAGAGAGTGGGAGCGAGAGAGAGAGAGAGAGAGAGAGAGAGACAGACAGACAGACAGACAGACAGACAGACAGACAAATGAACAGACAAAGTAAAATGATAAATAAGCAGACATGTAGATATCGCAGTGGAAAAGACAAACAATCACAGTCAGACAGGCAGGCAGGCAGACAGACAGACAGACAGACAGACAGACAGACAGACAGACAGGTAAGCAGGCAAAGAGGAAGGCAGACATTTAAACAGATTTGCAAGCTGACTGACAGGCCAACATTGTGACGAAATACACACCCACACAGAGGGAGAGGAGGGAGAGGGGGAATAAGGGGGAGGAGAGAGAGAGAGAGAGAGAGAGAGAGAGAGAGAGAGAGAGAGAACAGACAGGTAAGCAGGCAAATAGGAAGGCAGACATATAAACAGATTTGCAAGCTGACTGACAGGCCAACATTGTGACGAAATACACACCCACACAGAGGGAGAGGAGGGAGAGGGGGGAATAAGGGGGAGGAGATAGAGAGAGAGAGAGAGAGAGAGAGAGAGAGAGAGAGAGAGAGAGAGAGGGGGGGGGGGTCGATAAGCATTTTAAAGTACAATTATACTATTATAAGAGTGACTTTTATATCTTATGTCATGTTTGATTTTTTTTTGAAGAAAAAAAATGGTAATCGCGAAGTTAATTTCTAAATTGTTTCCTACTATTAATATCACGTTCTCAAAATAATGTGTATTGGTGATAGTTACGATGTTGATGAATGGCAAATGTAATGAAACACTTCACTGCTCTGTCTTGACATCTGATTCAAACACATTTTTAACACACATTATCAATTATTTAAAGTCAACTTTTATACTTTACATAAGACATGTTGATGTGACATAATACGGGTAACTAATATTAGACTGAATCCGCATGAGAGATTTAATTTAAAAAAATGTTTGTAGCTACATATGAATTAATAATATTATGGCTCATTAAAAGCAAAAAATGGTTAAAAAATAATCTACATCTATTGGGATTTTTTGTTTTGTTTTCCTTTGATGTCAAGTAATAATGCAAAAAAATCCATCCTATTTTATTTACAGGTTGTATATTTTGGTTTTGCTGTAAATATTCCTAGTATTAGCAAAAACATACATGATAAGAACAGCAACTCTTCGTTTTTTCCCTCTTTGTAGGGTTATGTAGGTTTAAACGGTTATTGCCCTTTGCTCGAATGGTGGCTTAGCTGCTTTCAAAGAAGAGACAGTGTGAATTAATATAATTCCATACTGGAAATGACTTTGGTATTAGTACTGGTATAATGTTTTGTTCCCATATTTCAATATCAGAAGCACTGTCTTTTACTCTATGTTTGCATTAAAATATGATTATTAATTTTATTTAAGACGTAGTAACAGATTTCCTGTTACAAACCATCATAAACCGGGTACCATTCTGTTATGTTCAGTTTTGGAGAATTGTGCACCTGCAAAAACTTCAAAAGAAAAAAGGAAACCCAGATGCTTGTTATATCATTCAAATCAGGCCTGGTGTAAAAAAAAAATTACGGGATTTGAGGGAGGGCCTATATCAAGGAAGGAATTATGAACCGTTGTAAAATGCTTTAAATTTTCAACAAACAAAAAAAAAAGATTAAACTAGTAAAATTGCTAATATAGCCCTTCATTAAAATGTTCTTCCTTTCCTTATTTTTAAACACGCACTAACGCATTCAAAAAGGCTTGCTGTATCATGAGGTCTATTCTTCCAATATTTTTTCCACTCTACTTCAGTTTTTGGCATCCAAGCAAGAAATATTATAAAGAATTGTTTTTAGTACCGGTAGTTATAGTTATAATGAAGGTGGTAATAGTGGTACGATATCAGCAGCAGTAGTAGCAGCAGCAGGAGTGATACATGTAGTAGTAGTCGCAGTAGTACTAAAAAAAGAAATAATAATAAATAGTAGTAGTAGTAGTAGTAGTAGTAGTAGTAGTAGTAGTAGTAGTAGTAGTAGTAGTAGTAGTAGTAGCAGCAGCAGCAGCAGCAG
>RQTK01000522.1:208753-228577 GCA_003991915.1 Elysia chlorotica
AGTAGTAGTAGTAGTAGTAGTAGTAGTAGTAGTAGTAGTAGTAGTAGTAGTAGTAGTAGTAGTAGTAGTAGTAGTAGTAGTAGTAACATGAAAGACGAGTGGTTTCTTTTTAAGAGTTACGTCCCTTGCCAACAATTGCCGGATATTGTTGTCTTTTTTTACTTGTGACGCTCTTTTGTGCTGACGGGTTAGAAAGGAAGCATAACAAAATTATAGCAATAAACTCCAATTTACTCCATACAGTCCCCGCAAAGTGGCTTGAAACTGCAGTGCACAACATACACTACATGTACACACTGTACACAGTGTACACTTAGATTAGGTTCCTTGCAAGAGAGAGGAAAGATGATCGGTGAAAATGTAAACAGTGGTGAAATCAATGAAATATTGAGTAGTATATAGAAAACAAGATCTTAAAACTAAACTAATCTAGAATCTAGGTCTAGATCCGAATTTTTTATTTTGGATTAAATCTAGAATCTAGATCTAGATTAGGCCCTAGGTCTCTACCTTTTTACTTTTTTTTCCTGTCAAATTGAGTAGGCCTAAACCTAGAACTAGATCTAGACCTTGACGCTAACTTTATTTTTACGATGGATGACGTTTCAACACTATTGTCGCTGTCTTTTGCTATGCTGGTTGGGTGCTATTTAGCCGGTGTGATTCCCCTCACAATTTCACTGTCAGAGGTAAGCATCTTTCAGGTTTAGGTACATAGACTAGATCTAGTCCATGCTCATAGATTTAGAGCTGTGCAGCACATGTAGATCTAGATTTATACTTTCTTTTGTGTCCAAATTTTGTTGTAGGCAGATTGTGATTCTGTCTAACTAACGGACATAATTATAAACGCTGTATATCTCAAATATTTTAAGTAACACAGTAAATAATCTTTCTAACGACTGACTCACTCAGGAAAAGTTAAAAGTAGAAAAAAACACTCATGGTGCATATATTTGGACAAAAACAAAAACAGCAAGAGGCAACCAAACGGGAAAAAAAAGATTTTTAAAACCAAATTGTTGTAAAGCTTCATTCTCTATGTGTTGTTAAAGTATAAATTTAGTGGGCCTATTACACTGTACTGTGTTTATTGGGATCTGTACTTTTAGGGGGATTACCTGGAGTGTAACTGCCTGTGAGTGTGATTCACTTGGCAGTTACATTGATCATTGCCATCCCACTCTCAATAAATCTGTGATGGAATGCTGGGTTTGCAAGCAGAGGGGATGCTATACTCAGGGGCAGTCCTAAAACAGATGTAGCAGTCATATCCTTCTGGAGACCAAGGGATGTAAATCTTAGTACACATTCTTTATACTGGCCAACTGGCTTTTAAAGACAACTCAGTCGTCAGTACTCCAGCATGATAAGTAGGTTTAAGGTTACAATACATTATATTGATCTTTCTTACCCCCACCCCACACCCTTTTTTTTCTTTCTTCAAATTGATTTGAAATTAATGAAAACTACACTTTTTATCAGTACAAAAGTATGAACTTTAAATATCTCTATCAATAGTGCTTTGGATTGAGAAGTGAAAGGTCCAAGGCTCTAGCCTCAGCTATTCCTTCCACCTCTGTAGTTTAAAGGGGGCTGCAAAGGTTGTAATCCCGTGACTCTTTAAAACAAGGGGCAGTTTTTTTGTTTAGTTAAAAAGCCAAACGGTTCCTTGTGGACCATTGGGCTGCAACAACTCCCCGCCACCGGACTCGATTCTTATTGGTCCTCTTCAGCTCAGCCCATGTGTTACCAGTCGCTTTTACTTCTGCCTCAGTGCTATGCCGCCAAGTCTGCTTCTGGCATCGACCTTGCATTCGCCTTGGGGGTTCCACTCCAGGGCTTGCCTCGTGATTTTGGGTACAGGCTTTGAAGTGTGTGACCTATCCAGCCCCATTTACGCTTTTTTATCTCAGTCTCGGTGGGAGTTTGCTTTGTTCTGCCCCACAGACTTTGCCTGAGACAACTTGGGGCCACTTTATGTTGAGAATGTTTCAACGCCAACTGTAAATAAATTTTTGCAGTTTATGGGTGTTGGTCTTGGTCATACACCTTATTTCTGAGCCATAGAGTAAGACAGACTTCACTTTGGTATTGAAGATGCAAATTTTAGTTATTTCGGACCTACAGAGCTGTAGACCTCCAGATTGTTCTTGGGGTATTGAAGGCGTATCTAGCTCTCTTTATTTGGCATCTGACGGCTTTGTCTAACCCCCATCTTTACTTACAACATAATCAAGATAAACTTCTCCATTTCTTTGATGTTTTCCTGATGCAGATGTAGTGGATCTACCTGCTTGTCATTGATTCGTAAGGCCTCAGTTTTTCCAATGTTTATGTGGAGTCCGATCTTTCCAGCTTCTGTTGTCACACTATTTAGCTTCTCTTGCATACAAGTTGCTTTTGGAAGAGAAGGCTGATTTCGTCTGCGAAGTCCAGATCCCCTAGCTGCTTTATGAAGGTCCACTGGATCTTTGTCCTTTGGCCTGTTGTATACTCCTTCATAACCCAGTCAACCACCATAACGATGATCATTGGCGAGAGCAAGCAACCCTGGCGGATGTCAGTTTTCACGTTGAAGGGTTCCATTAGTTTCCCGTCATGACACTTGACAAGTGGCGTCTTTAAAAGTTGTTGGATTATGGTGACAAACTTGGGTGGAAAACCATAGTCTCCAGATGACATCTCAATCGATGGTGTTGAATGCCTTTTGAAAGTCAACAAAACCGCATTCAAGATGATTGACCCTAAAGGGAAAAAAAGTCACCTGAGCCGACCCTAGAAGAGGCTATGATCTTTCCTGGTTTCCAGTTAACTGCGATGGATCAAGCATTTTTTAATACGTCATATCGTTAAACAATATTCTTTAAAATTTATTGTGAAGTCTTGGTTTAGGTTTATCAGAAATCTTTTGCTAACCTGGTTTATCTGTGAGGGGGGCTAATTTGTCCCCCGACAGTTCACCATGATTTATTTCGTCGAAGCCGAAAAAACCTGGCCAATCCGTTTATGATTGCTAATAACGATGGGTTTTGTTTATATGACATTTTTTTGGGGGGGTTTCACTTCAAATCGGACTAAAAATGAACACTTTTATCCCGCAGTCAAGGGGATGTGGTGGCCCTGGGGTCGAACACTGGCTTCCTACGCAAAAGGTTCTTAGTTAAAGTCCTGACGATTTTGCCCCCTACTGGTTTGAGTCGGTGTCAGTGTAATGTGACCGGCTGAGACAGAGTCCTGGTATCCCCGCCCTGTCTCGTGTGTGGCAGCACATGACATTGTCAGACCTCAGTCTTTTGGGGATCATCCAAATATATATAATATAGCCTATATAGTGCTGATGTTGGAAGTTAAACAAACTCAACTAAAACTGCAACCACATCCCGCAGTCATGTGGTTATAAAGTTCTGAAATTTTTTTTTTGTCTAAATTAGTTTTCGGTTTCAGATTCATCCAAAATTGTAATTGGGTTCGAACCACAGACAATTAACTTATTGAACTATTAAGGTTCTCTTTGTAAAAAAAAGTGTGAGGTCAAGATTCACATGCATATTGTATAGGAATTCTAATCAATCCAGTTTGATTTCTCTTCTCTTTTTCAGGACAAGCTAAGACTGATAACTGTCCTTGGAGCTGGTTTATTGGTGGGCACAGCTTTGGCCGTTATTATTCCAGAGGGAGTTCATGCTATGTATTCAAATGGTGGAGGTAGGATGATGTATTGGTCTTTTTTTTTTTACCATACCATCTTGACTTACAGAAACATTAATCATACTAAAATGTTATCACAGTTATGTCTGCCCAACTCAATTCAAGATGGTATTGGGTTCTATATAGAGACAGAGAATTTGTTATATCAGTGAGAAATGTGCTGAAACCAAGGCTTTTTTTTTAACATTCACTGCTTTTTTAAAATCTCAAACCTATCATGGGATAGATCATTTTTAAAAGGTGATTTTAAATTTTCTCCATTAGAAAGTTTTCTGGGTATTACTTTTTTATTTCTGCTCTTCTGTTATATTTAGTATTACTGTATCCCCTTCCTTTCTCTGTCTGTCTATGTCTCTCTCTCTTTCTCTCTCTCTCTCTCTCTCTCTTTCTCTCTCCTGGCTCACACTTTTTGTTCCCTTCTCATTTTTGTCTTTTTTTAATCGAAGGAATGATAAAGCATATGGCCTACACGTGTTTCATTATTAAATTTCTTCAGGCCATTCCCACAGTCACAGCCATGAGGAGCACCATATTCAAACAAAGGATCTTTCCTTGGCTGTAAACCCTATTGATGCTGGGGGTCCTCACCAAGCAGACTCCCCAGCTCTGACCAACAGTGGACCTGCCAAAGAAGGCGTCGAGAGAAGGGCATTGTCGGACGTACATGGCGATGCCATACATGCAGCCCATGACCATGATCATGACATGTCTGAGGAGCATTCCAAGATCGGTGTTAGCCTTGTCACAGGCTTCATTTTCATGCTGCTCGTAGATCAGATAGGAGGCAGCATGCATTCACATGGAGGACCTTCAGTGTCTTCTCAATCGTCTTCATCTGATCTAGAGTCTGCAATAGTGGGTGTGCAAAATCGTAACAAGATGACAGCAACACTAGGTCTTGTAGTTCATGCAGCTGGTGAGTTTTTCTTAATTTCTTTTCTCCCGCATGCAGCCAGCTCTTAGTCTATTTTCACATCAAACAAAAATTGTCTTATATTCATGCTAGTGTGCTGTACCTTGTCTTTCTAAATCTTGGTCAGTTATTCTGGTCTAGCAAGCATGTGGTGAAATTTCACTCCTAGTATCACTTAAAAATAGTCATGTTACCCATACAATTATTTCATTAGAGTAGTAATGTTACCCATACAATTATTTCATTAGAGTAGTAATGTTAATAAGCTATAGCTATAGAAAGAAATCACTATATATTATTAAGCACATGGATGTATACCTCGCGTGAAAAGACTGATTAGAAAGGGCATTAAACCATGGTTACATGTTTTGTAAAACAACTTTCACCTTCCGATGTATCCTGTTTGAGTAGAATTCAGGAGAATTAACCACCTTTGCAATAACGAGAGTTATGGGGAAAAATATGAAAAGTTATTATGGTGTTGTAGGGATAATATTTAATCATCAGTTTTTAGATTTAAAATTACCAATTGTCAATGTTTTAATTTTTCTGATGGGTTGTACTTCTATGCAGTCTTGAGCTTAGGTAAAAATAAAGATTTATTTTTGTGAGATGTTCTATATTGTTTTTTATGCTTCTGCTTAAAAAGATATCAATCAACTTATCTTTTTCAGCTGATGGAATTGCATTAGGGGCAGCTATAAAACTGTCAGAAACACACATCACTATGATTGTCTTTGTTGCCATAATGTTGCACAAGGTAAGAAACATCACACAGTTATCTTTAGAAAAATGATATAGATGGCAAGATGAGTAAGAATTGTCTACTTTTTCTTTTCTTGTTACCCAAAGTTAGGCTGTACTAGATAATCATAATCAATCTTATCTATGAGATTTACAACAGCTTCATTTTTCCAGTTCAGTATTGTTGTTGGTCATCTGTAACTTTTTCTTTCATTTTGTAAAATTCTAACACAAGATTTTTTTTTCTGGTGTTTACAGGCGCCTGCTGCATTTGGTCTTGTGTCGTTTTTGCTTCATGAAGGGTTGGATCGTACAAGGATAAGGAAACATCTTGCTGCATTTTCAGCTGCCGCCCCTCTACTAGCAATAATAACGTACATGGGTCTTAGCCAGGTAAGGTACCTCTCAACGTTTTGTTTAAGCTTAATTTTGTCTTTTAAAGTTTCTTTGAAATTCTGAAATGTTATGAGCCTCTTTTTTAGCATTGGTGAGTTGATAAAGAAAAATATGGAAAATTCAAGGCTTCCCATTGAATGCCTTTTTCAAATAACTTTAGCTTTAAACTTTTTAATTTTTGATTCATTACAAACATCTTTTATAAATAAACTCTCAAATTAAATTTAGAAAAAAAAATCAAATAAATTTGGTAATAACCCCTACAAACATAAGATATTTAGTACTATTAGATTTAAATGTTTTTCAAATATGTTTGTGTGTTATCATTTTAATTCAAAATGGAATGAAACTTATTTTTTTCTCCTTCTCTTCAGCAAAGCAAGGAGTCTCTTGCGGACATGCACACGACAGGTATAGCCATGCTATTCAGCGCAGGCACATTTCTGTATGTGGCCACTGTACATGTCTTGCCAGAAATATCAACCAGTCACAAGCAGCACAAATTAGCAGATGGAACAGTGGTGGTGAGGGAACAAAAAGGATTTAAAAAGGTTGAGCTTTTTGCCTTAGTCATTGGATCTCTTCTTCCTGTAATTTTAGCCCTTGGCCATAAGCACTGAGAGTGAAGATGGTGTGATGAGCATAGAAATTCTGCCAGCCATCATGATGATTAAGGAAGTGGGTTTGTCATTATTTTTTTTATATATATAAATTATTGGTGGTTTATTATCCTTGTGTAGGGCAGTGAGCATTTTCTGCATTTTGATTTTTAATGGGTTTTTTTGCAATGACAAGACACCCAAAGTATTTCAACTTTGCCCTTATCAATTTTTGTTAGATAAACTAACTGTTATTCAATATCTATATTATTTAATTTTGCCTTACTAAAGTTTTGTTCTTTCAGCTTTAACTTTGTGATTTTAAATTTGTACTCTAAAGTTAAAGCCACAATAAGTCGTTTTTGCTTGTAAATATATATAGTCGTTTAGAAAACTTTCTCTCCTGTAACTCTGGGTTTGTGATGGTGTTGAATGTAATTCCATTTGTTGAAAAGGCGTTTATGGTCTTGAAGCAAAGAAATGTTGATGTTAGTTAACAAATGTTGACCTCAGATGTTAATTTTTGTTTGTTATGCTCATACCTAAAAAGTCTGTGGAAAGAGCAAAGCTTGCGTCCGTGCTTAAAGTCTCCTATGTTCCCTCAGGTGATTCTATTTGGAGAAATATACCTAAGTTATTTAAATGATGTCGAAAGGTTTTGGTTTATGTAAGAATGATTGGTTTGTGTTGTCTTTTTGTTTTGCTTTGTTTGGAACATGATAGCGTGGGAAAAGTAGGAGCCATTGAAACTGTTTTTATTGAATTCATGATGACTTGTTCATAACCACCTAGAAGTATTGTTCTACCTAAAAATTGGAGGGAATCGTATGATTTGTTTTCTTTCTTTTTGCACTTCAGTTAATGTTGTCCTGCATGAGCAATTTGATTTGCACCAGGGTGGTGCAAATAGGAACACCAATGAATGCTTTGAAACGTTTGTGATGGCAACAAACTTTTAAGTTCCTTTTCTTTTAATATGCTGTTTTATCATAAAACATTAAATCCATCCTTTTTAAGGCTGTGAAACAAAATATTTCATGTTTCATTTACCAGTATGTTTTTTTGGTGAACAGGACATAAGTGGACCTGACAGTTTTAACTTTTCATGTAGTTGTCAAAGTTTTTTTTTAGGAATCTGTACATTTCAGGATTTATGAATGGCAACTTATTGAACAGCTGAGTTAAGGGCATAATAATTGCTGTGTTTATTGAAGTGAAATAAGTTGGCCAATTTAAATAGCTGACTTCAACTGCACATAAATGTATTGTTTGGGAGCTACAGAGGTCACTTGATTTTAAACCAATACTTGAGACAGATTGTTTTGGTGAAATAAATTCAATTTTTGTTCTGGCACTTTTCTTTTTCTTTACCAGAGAATATAATTACTTTTTTTTATTTCATAATATAAGTTATAAGTGTGTGGGGTTTTTTTCTTCAAAATTTCTTAAATGATTACTAAGATACATCAGTATTTTTCTCATGATGAGTCAATTGCCTCACTATACTTTCTTGCGTTTTTTGTTTTGTTTTTTCTTAAGGCAGATACAAAGTCCTCAGTGATATAAACCTTTATAAAAAATGAATGGAGCGTGTGTGTTGTTTTTAACAAGGGCACTGATTAATATTTCTATTGTATTTCATTCAACATTGTGTGTAGATCACATCAAAAGATGTGTATGGAGAAATGAGATAAAGCTGTAAAAAAGTTTTTATTTTGTTATCTGATTATCTGCTGTGTCATTTTAGTATGTTTTATGCATTACTAATATTTATTCCACTTCATGTCATATATTTAAATAAAAAAAACAGAACTACCATTCATGCTTGTATGAAAACAAGCCTAATACAATGGTCTCCATCTAACTTTAAAAATCTACCCCTACTGTTTCTTAAGACATATCCAAGAAACCAAAATCTTTTGAAGAGCCAGCCTCAGAACGGCGGATCTTAAAAAGTCATGTACATCTTCAAACTATTGTTTGCTCAGTCAAAGTTTTGACTCTTTCTATCATTATCTAAGACTGTCGTAAGTTCTAGTGTGGTGCATCGTACATGGCAAACCATAAAAAGAAATATTTCTAGAGTTTTAACTTTTCTGGACAGTAAGTGGTAAAAAACAGGTGAGCGTAGATCTTGCATGTACAATCTTGTAAGACTATTTCACTTGGTCTAACCTTGACTAGTAAGAGAAAAACTTGTAGGTGTACATCGCTCACAAGTCTGTAACTCAAGAGTGGCTATCCAATCACTGTGGAGAAGATGGAGCCTCACTAGTGTTGTTTTCTTTTGCTCTCTCAAAGCTCGTCAGTCGGGCCTCTTCGTTGGCTCTTTTCAAATGTGTGTGTTTGAATAAACAATACTTTTGACATAAATACAGCACTCAAAGTAGATTAAAGTAGGATAGTCGCTTTTTATTCTTTATATTTGTTGGTTGTTCTACATTTGTTTTAGGACACAATCTGGTTTGCTTTTTCTCTAGAGGTGCAGGTTGTCAGATGGAGACCACTGTATATTTGTGTGTGGTTTACTTGGTAGATCATTCAACAGCAGTTCTTTAGTAAGGATGAATGATTTCA
This sequence comes from Elysia chlorotica, assembly GCA_003991915.1. NCBI lineage: Eukaryota > Metazoa > Mollusca > Gastropoda > Plakobranchidae > Elysia > Elysia chlorotica. The sequence continues at coordinate 217,694 of RQTK01000522.1, forward strand.
TGAGAATAATGTTTATTTCATTTGTGCAAAGGTTGTCTTAAGATGTTATAGGCTCATTCATAAATCATAGTATTAAATTACTGTCCATCTCCAATCATTGGTAGTATAAGTATGCATACAATGCAATTCCCATGTGAAAATTAAGAGCTGTGCTATAAATGTACAGTATAGGTCTAAAGATTGTGCAAGAATTTGCAAAAAGATAGCACAGTCTAGAAAAAAGTTGAACATAATTACTAATACAAACTAGAACTAGATTGGTAATGTTCATGCGCACCTGGTATTACTTGCTTTGTTGATTTTTTATATCTACAAGTATTAAGTCACATTGGATTGTAATGCTCATCGAACTTAGAAATGTAGATTGAAAAATACTATGTACAGTTGTTAATCACACATTATTGCAACTTTAAAAAAATTAATATTTGTTTGAATCTTTTTTTTTTTTGTATAGCCGCTCAATAGGGCTAAAGCTTTTTTACTCAACTGAACCTCAATAATGCCTCCCATTGGACATGAATGAGTCTCATTCTTTCTTGAAGATCCTTCCTTCACTTAGCTCTCCCCCCCCCCCTCTCTCTCTCTCTCTCTCTCTCTCCCTCCCTCACACACACACATACATAAAATCCTTTTTGCTTTTCACATTTTATTATATATACGTCTTTAATTGACTAAAAGTATGAATTTTTTAAAGGCAATTTAGGTGAATTGCTGATGCTTATGATATGATCAAATTGAATTTGAAATAAAGGTGGTAAGAGAACATCTAGTGGTTTTCTTTGTTTTGTTTTCTGCATGTTTTTGTTGTCAGCAGAAGGGTCAGATCAGGGTTTTGTTTACAATGCAAATAGCACCATTTCTTGTTGATATTACTGTACAGTACTATTATTCCCAAGTCTGAATGTTTTGTTGGTGTTTTTTTTTTTTTTTTTTTTGGGTGGGCGGGTCGGCGGTGCGGCTGTTAGTTATTGTTGACAAAATAGGAAGGTTGTGAAAAATGCAAGTTCTTAGTTTTGTTCCTATTGGGGTCATCAGAAGGTTGTCTGTTGGGTGATCACTAGGCTTGATTCTATGGTTTGAATTTTGATATTATGATACATGTATTTTTGATTCAATGTTTTAATATGTATTCTAAATCGAAGAATCTATTTAACTCATCCAATTGTACCCTTTGTATCCATCCCTCTGCTTCTTTTTCTTTTGGTCTAGACAGAAATAAATGAACAAAATAAAATTGTTTTCTATGCATAGGCTTTTACAGTTGAAATGACGATGAAATTTGAATATAAATTTCCGATATAAAAAAATGGCCATTATAATGTTCAGTCTTAGTTGAAATAGATATTTCTCTACCTTTTTTCTATTTGATAATTGTTGAAATAGGCAGTTAATACTAAATACACTTTAGGATGATGACTATTGAGTTTTAAAATGAATGACTGAGTTTCACCAGAATATTAGTTCTACTATTTAGAATATTTGTACTAAACCGGTTGAATTTATAAGGTCTTCAATATGATTTTAATGTATTTTATCAACAATGTAATTTAACAGTTTAACTATAAGTTTTGATCGTATGTCTGTTTAGTTACTATGTGAATCTTTTCACCTTAGGGTAGCAAAACCAAATTGAAGAAAGCCCAGGTGCACTTTACTCAGTGTTGGCCATGAAAAAATCCATATCATATTCATAATCACAGTATGTATTGGATTATCAAAAGATTAGTTATCAGAGACCACTGTACACCTGTCTCTTCCCTTGCCACAGTGTGGTGGATTGGATTACAATCAATGAATCATCCAACCGCTAAATCAATGATCAGAACTAAATAAATGTTTCTTTTGAGTGGGATACTCCAACAATTATATAATGTAATAATTCACCATGCTTATTCAATATTGGTAAGATTTTTTAGACAAAAAGAGTTGATTGCTTTTTTTTTTGGTTTCCTTTTCTTTTATAGAAAGTTGAATAGGTAGAAAAAAAAGGACTTTAAAGATCTGCATAACACCAAGTTGTTTTTTGTTGTTGTTTTTTTTTTTTTTTGGGGGGGGGAGGGGTTCTTGTCTTTGTTTCTATTTTTCAAAGGAAAGATGTATGACGGCTAGGACCAAGAATGATGTTTTGTTTCTGTTCTTTCTTGTTCTTAGTGGACTTTAAAGTAGTTTAATGATAACAATTGAGAGAAAACTAGTTGAGGCAGAAAATCAATATGTGTGCATATGGTAAATAATACAGATTTACACAGGAGAAATGATGTTCAATATCTTAGTCCAGACAGCTGAAGGTCAGAGCCACATTATAGGCTTTAATGTCTTGACAGAGGTAAATAGTTCAAGGAAAAAAAATGTAAATGAAAGAGAAGAGAAAATTATACAGTTGGGATTTACACAACTTAGAGTTAGAATACTTAGATATCAAAACAGTAACTGAAGGTTATTTTGTGTACAATTGATGCACTTTCATGATTTTATATGGCCCAACAGGCAGGTATATCCACTTTAAAAACAATCTGTTCAGTTTCACTCCATTTTTTAGAAGAAATTACTGCTTTTCATATTTTTTTTTATTCTCCAGCAAATTTATCAGAGATGAATAAAGAAAAAGATTTTGATATATGCCCTTACAGATTAAATTAACTTTATGTTTTTTTTTTTTTAAATTAATAGTTTCTTATAGCAGAAGATATTATCTATATGAGTATGACACTGAATTTGTGATTTTTTTTATGTTTAGTCTAAATTACTTAGTTGTTGGTGTCTGTTGAAGTGGAAAGGATTTTACTGCATCATATCATTATCTTTGCCAACTTTTATATACATCGACTGATTTGGCAAAAGTAGAATTAAAGTTGTGTGGGCATAAATTTGACAGTGCTTCACTACTTGCACGTAGAAGATGGAATGGAAAATCAAGTATTGTTTGACTACAGCCGTTTGCACGATAGGCAGTTGCACTTAGGAGATATTCAGTTTCACAGTTTTCAGTGTTTGTATTTTCAAGTAAACGTTGACCAGAAATGCAGAAGATAGTACATGTTTTGTAATTTTCTCAACTTTCATTTCTCAGATGAATTTTTAAGGATACATTTACCCTTAGTGTTATGAATTTAAAGTAAAATAGTTACATGTGTTGCTTTGATAAGGTTCACTCAACTCTTTGAGCTCTGACCTCATGATATTCGTGGCCATAACATACATGTGCTACATTTACAATGAATAAAATAGTTCCATGTTTCGACCCTGATCCACTTCTTAAGCAGTGTTATACTAATAGGCCCAAGGGATTGATTACAGTACCCCATTAGTGTTGTATATTGTATTCAAAACATAGACCCCCCCCCCCTCTCTCTGTTATTTTTTGGCTATTTAATGTGAGGAAAAATCTCTTGTAGTATGACCTTTGGAAATATTTTGTTAACTTCAGCAATGACAGGCTCAGAGCCAAGGTCGAAATAATGAACACACACACAAAAATCAACATATCAAAACATGGCCTGGGCAATATGGGACTTATTTTCACAAAATGAAAGATATGACTCTAATCTACATATAAAGTTAAGAATTGCATCCCTCATTTATTATGGAATGTGGAGTGGTAGCTTAAGTTAGTACATATAACAGCTGTTCTGCTTTCATTAACCAAGCTTTTCATTCATATTCTCAAGGTCCAGAGCTGAGAATCCTTTTTTAAAATCTAATTCCTTCTTTTTTGGTATAGTTTCCTCCTTTTTTTATAATCTGTTTCAAGATGTTTTTTCCTCCTTTTTGTAAGAAAGTGCCTAGATTTCAGCCTTTTTTGTGTTGGGGCATCTCAGATTTGATGTCTAATACCCTCTCAGTGTTCACTTGTGACTATTTTAGTGAGAGATTAAGCTTAAAATCTCACTAACAAACGACCACACAAGAAAGGATTTCAACAAACAAATTTATGCAAAGAAATGCAAAACTTGCAAGTTTTCTTTAATTGCAATTAAATACATGTTTCGAAACACATATATAAAACATTCAGCATACAAAGTCACTTTAGGCTCTCTAGCTTACTTTACACACCCACACACAAAATGCTCTATAAAATTTGAACAGCAGGAAAATAAACTTTGAATAGAACCTTAATGTCATGAAAATCATTTTTCTTCTCAATATGCTTTACTGTGAGAAGCATTTTTGTCATTCCACATGTTTTGTGATTTTATATTTGTAAAAATAATTTTAAAAGAAGTTTATCAACTACTCCAGCTGGTACTACTATGTTAGGCCCTAATAGTTTGCAAAATCTGAAATGAATTGAAAGGCCAGGACAAAAATTCACAGAATATCTTCAAAACATCTATTTCATCTTTTAAACATACAAACCATCATCAATGTAACAATTTAACTATTAAAGAGATGGTTTGATAGTCATAACTAGTGTAAATCCTTGTCACTAGCTAGATATTTATTTATTTGGAAACCAAAGTTTAAAAAGTTGGTTAGACTTAGAGCTACCATAATCATCTCCCACGAGCATTCATTTTTAATTTTTCCCTGCACAAACACTTTCTTTTACACCTCAAATTCAAAACACAATCAAACAATCATCTCTAGTTCTCTGGCATATTCAATTGTTTGCTCTGCAAGAAGTTTGGCCGGAATTGCCAGATCATGGTCTTTGGCATCTTGTACGAAATAGAAGAAGTTGTCTTTATTTAGATTCCATTTTCTCTGAGGGAAGAAAAAAAAACATTTGCATTGACAAATTATCAGATTAAAAGGGAAATGTGTTGGAGGTAGCAAATGATGAAGGAAGGAAGAAATGTAAAGAAATCTAGAGAGAAGTGAGAGAGAGAGAGATCACATGGAGTCGAGTGTGTATCAAATCAACTACATAGACCGCCACAGAGGGCTTGATCTAGTGTTGCATCAAAAACTCGTTTCTGAGAGCGATAGAGATTATAAAGAAAAGCTTTGATACAGTAGGCGTGTGGCTTTTGAGCGCGTGAGAATGAGGGGGGTTGCAAAGAATGGACATTTCTATTAGTCGCAGCGACTGGTTCCTCCCACAAGCACAGAATCACTGTCACTGTACGCATATATGAGCTGTGTCTTTGATGAAAGTGAGACTGATCAGTGTTACTAGGCTAAGTAAATTTATTCCATCTCAGTATCAGTTCAGCCTTTGACACGCAAAAAGTACTATTTGTTTAATGTTCACTTACAGAGGAAAATATCTGACTTTGAAGCTAAATTGAAGTTCTCACTGAGGTACAAAAACTAACCAACTCTCTCTCTATCTGCCTCTCCCTCCCTCCCTCTCTCTCTCTCTCTTTCTGTTAATATGGTGTACACCGGGCGGTACTTAATCTAGATCCAGTTTAGTAACTAATACATAATTAATCTTGATTCCAGACAATGGGAAAACGAACTTTGTGATAAGATGTGTTGTCACAGCATGCCTATGACTGTCCAGAACAGTAGAAGAGGGGGAGGGCAATGAAGCTGTGTGCTGCTGTGAATGGCTTCTCTCAGACCTAGATCTACCGTGCATAACATATGTACCGCACATTCGCGCATACACTTTGCTAATGATATTGGCCAGATAAAAACAACAAGACATGTGCATTATTATCGGCTTTTGGTACATTTATTTGCTAGTTAGGTATTGGAATTGCCCTGTTACTTGGGTTCATCTTCAGTTCGTCAGTGCTCATGATTGCAGACTGTGAGGTTGAATATCCGGAAATAAAAACAGATGTGCAAAGTACCAACAAAGATATTTTAAAATCTCGGATTAGTCTACGCCCAGTCACGCGTGCATGAGCAGCAGCATTTTCTTTCGAAAATGTTTACATCAAACTCAAGATTACTGCTAATTTTTATTCATTGAACACAGATAAATGTATTGTTGTTTCAACAGTTTGAAACCAAATTTTAGTGAATGGAAGTAAAATCACTTGCGGACACAGCAAAGCTGTTTTAAAATTTTCAATAAAATAGAGAGACAGCAAAAACCCTAAAAACTATTACAAATTGAGGTCCTAGAGAGTCCAGTCTGTAACGACTGTAACGACTGTAACGAAACATCGGACATAACCAAGTTTTGTAACAGGCCCACTGACTTCGCTATATCCAAGGTCCACTTTAATTGAAAGTGGATTTTAATAGATAAAAAATCTAACTCTCATTTTTTTTCTTCTACGTAATAATTCACGGACTAAGTATCTATTTCTTAACTCTGCAATTAAATTCATGCTTGGACTAAGAAATAAAGATGGCGAGCAGCTGTGAGCGACTCAGCAGAATTAATCAGTTAAGAATAAATCATTGCACACAAATTAGCTCTGTTTTCTCTTTGTTCTTGTTAAATAAAACATCACGTCACGTAAACTTAAATTGGTTAGAAAAATAAACACATAATATCCTTTACTGCACCATCAGTCACAGCTTAAAGATTGATATTTATATTTTTATCACTTCACAGAGAAACAGTGTGACATAACATACATATGTAGTGATGATTTAAGCGCCAAGATTCAAAACTTCAACAAAAAAATCAGCTGCGCACATCACATGAATTTATTTAAGTGGCCTTTAAAGAAAACAGCATGAAAGCTAATTACATGCATTTGCTTGTAACCACCATAAATAAAGTGAGTTTTTTCCTAAAGACACCGAGCACAAAGAGTTACCTGTGTAGCATAGTCCCTCATGGGTTTTTGGGATTCAAAGAAAAGCATGCGGGCAGCTTCACTCAGACCAATGCGATGATATGCCTTTTCTATGCAGCCTGCAATTTCATCTCTGTACCAAAAAAAAAAATATTAATTAAAGATCAACTTGTTTGACTACAATGTCATTGTCAAGGCAAGTATGTACTCTATTTTACTAGTCTATAATTTATATATTTTACGTTTCTTTACTTTTAATCAAAGGTTATTTTTTTATGAGGAAGGGGGTGGTTGTTGTAGTTGGGTTGGTTTAAGGTCCAACATCAGCACTATATAGGCTATATTGTGGATGTGCCCCAAGACTGAAATCTGACAATTTTATGTGCTTCCACACACAAGACAGGGCGGGGATACCATGACTTCTGTCTCAGTCGGTCACATTAAACTGACACCGACCCAACCAGTAGGGAGCGGGATCACCAGGACTCTACCCCAGGGCCACCACGCCCCCCTAGGAGGAGGGGGGAGAGTTGTTTACAGGAAAAAAATACAAATCCATTCTTAATCATTAAGACTTTTTATATACAAATAGGAAATAACTGTATTTGAATAAACTCAAACAGGTTAACTGAAAAAGCAATATTTTGATATTTGTATGATTGGAAAGAATCCATAAAACTGTATAATGAAAGAGACAACTGTCACTATCATTTAAATTAATCAACTTGGCAGTGAGTGTCATGAGGGTTGCATGTGTAAAATAAGTAATAGTTCTCCATGAAGAATAGGTAGAATCAAATCAAATACCTGATTGTGTTCAGAAGAATGTCGATGAAAAAGTTGTAGTTATCTGCTGGCACATTTCCCCTGGCTAAGAATACCTGAAAAAAGTTTTGAATAAATATAATTGGGTTTTTACAATGTGAAACTGAAATTGTGTTCAATGTTGTACCAGAAGAATGCTTGATAGACAAACAATTTAGGCTTGGGTTGAAATTTAATATTTATTACACTTCAAATAACATAAACGTTTTTCAACTTGTCCCACTGGACATTTTAATTGTAAAATAATTTTTGTCTGAAGCAGCAATAGCAGTTTCAAATCCTCAGAATGTACCCTATCCATATGTCATGTTTTCCTATCACATCAGTATGTCGGGGGTGACTTTGTGCCCTACCTGTTAAATACCTGACTGTATGTCGGGTGTGACTTTGTGCCACTACCTGTTAAATACCTGACTGTATGTCGGGTGTGACTTTGTGCCACTACCTGTTAAATACCTGACTGTATGTCGGGTGTGACTTTGTGCCACTACCTGTTAAATACCTGACTGTATGTCGGGTGTGACTTTGTGCCACTACCTGTTAAATACCTGACTGTATGTCGGGTGTGACTTTGTGCCACTACCTGGTAAATACCTGACTGTATGTCGAGGTGTAAAATCTTAGTGGGTGGGTTAACATTTTTAGATTTTTTCCTTGTCAGTCTGATGAAGGCTTAAGGCTGAAAGCTTACGTTTGTATCATTTTGTATTCTTAGAGCTGCACTATACCAATTTTTTTTTTGGTGCCTTGCATATTGATAACCAAGCTCTACTGCGACATTCACATTTAATTGATAATAGTAGTAGTAGGAGTAATAGAACGAATAAAAGAAATAGGAATAGGAGGAGTAGGATAAGGGGTTACAGTATAAGTTCGGGTGAGGAGGAGGAGGAGGAAGATTGGGATGAGGATTAGGAGGAAGAGCATCTAGGATGATGACGAGCAAGAGGAGGAGGATTAGAACAAAGAATAGTGGGATGACTAAGATTTAAGTAAGTAAAGAAGTAGAAGTAAGACTAGCTGTAAGATAAGAGTAGGATTATCAATAGGAGGAAGAGGAAGACGGCGACGGGGGCGTGGATTAGCAGGAGTAGGAATATGAGTAGAGATGGTGAAAGAGCAGCAGGAGTTGAAGTAAGAGTAGGTTGAGTAGCAGAAGAACTAGTACGATTTTTAGGGGTAAGAGTTTGAGCCTTTTAACAAAGTGAAATCAAAAGGATTGATACCTTATTGTAGCTTCCTTCCATTAGATATTGTTCCATGCTAACTGGATGCTTGATGTAGATGTTGTTCTGAATTTCTTTCACAGGCAACCTTTCCAATTCCTGCAGAGAAAAAAGAGGAAACGTTTTCAATATAAAAAAAAAATTGTTTATTGGTCTCTATTCTTTGTGATGGAAGTAATAAAAGTTAGAAACATTTAAAAGCCTCAATTTCAATTTTCCTTCTAAACATAACATTTTCTCATATTGTTACGTCGCCAACACAAATCTAAAAATCAGTTGTTTTAAGAAAAACAAAAGGAGCAGTTGAATTTTTTTTTTTATGAAGTCAATTTGAAAATTAAAATTTTAAAAGATTTGCCCAGCTAATTTTTCTTGTTATAGAACAGATAGATGGGTAATTATTCAAAGAGTCTTATGGTGGGTCAGTGTTATTTTGGTCCTTGAAGGCAGATAATTGTTTGCCATGAAAAAATATGAGTATGAATAAATTAACGCATATGACCCCAAGAAAAGTTTTCCTGGACTTAAGCAGCATTTAGCTGTGGTTATTTAACTTTTGTGATGCAGGAAAGTGAACATGCTAGATGTCTACCAGCAGGGCTGCAGATTCAATGGTTCATCATTGCATCCAAAGCAGATATCCTCTGAGCTTATATCTGTTCTTGCAGGTCTAGTCAGGGGACAACTCAAAACATAATGATAACTTTAAAGACTGAGCTTAATTTTAGACAATTTTTGTTCTCTTTTGATCTTATATGAATCGACTTCTCCCCTTGTCTTTCATGTACTGGAATATTGAGCCCAAGGTATCGGGGAAAAAAAGCCTTCTCCCAATATTTTTCCATTAAGTAGGCCTAACTATGTAATATTGCATGACCAAAATTAAAGAAATTCTTGTAATTTGTGGAACATCAGACGCTCAATCCTGTTTACACCTACATCTCTGATGTGATTAAATAAAAATCCCACACACCAATCCCATTGTATTATCCAACTGCCATTAATTTTCAGCTATAAATAGAAATAGAATAAAAGGCACTTACCGTGTGAAATTCTGCAAGTCTGTTTTGGGACAGGAGACAAAGGAGATTCAAACCAAGTAATTGGTACTTGAATGTAGACTCTGGAAGATCATCTCTAAAAATTGAGAAGATGAAATTGTTGATGTAATGTAAAATACAGCTATCCTTTTTTTAATAAATTCATAAATCCAACAAAAGGAAATATAAAAGGATTTGTTGTGACCCACGATGTGTTGAGACTAGGCACACTGTATGAAAATATAAATGTCATCCTAGCATTCTGATAAAACACTTGACCAGTTGATACATTGTTTACATCAGTAGGTCACAGCCAATTTACATGTCATGACTCATAATCAATCATATTATTTACAGCTTTATAAGACAAACTACATATTGATGTGCAACAGTATAACATTGAACTCTTTAAAAACATTTTTTTTTCAAATAATGCCACATTGAATATGAAAAGGGATGCTACTTACTTGTAATCCATGTAGTAGCATTTCAACTGAGCCATGTACCTCTCAAAAGCTGGTATATCTTTCTTTGCAATAGCCCATTGTGCACCGATTTCCAGTATATCCCCTGTAAAAAATATATATGTAGAATTATTCTTTTTTGCTTTTTGCATAAAAATTTATTTGCAAATATTATAACTTGGACTGATATCAAAAAATTTCGGTGGTTTGCACATTAATTATCATATTGGCTTACTGACTTTATTGATAGCTCCTCTACTAGAGCACTATCTCACTAATTAGGTCCACTAAACAACATTGCTTTACTTTTCTTATATTCAATACTGTTTTTCAACAATCCCTATTCAAAAAAGAAAGAGAGAGAGAGAGAGCGAGAGAGAGAGAGAGAGAGAGAAAGAGAGAGATTTAAAGAGAGAGACAGAGAGAGAGAGACAGAGAGAGAGAAAGAGACAGATTTAAACATTTTGGGTATTGATAGCACAAGTCTATAATTTTAAATGGAAAAGTTTTTACTCCACATGCTACTAATGCAGCAATTGGTGTATTGTCAAAAAATTCCCAAAGAAAAAAAAAACGGAGGTTGTGTTATAATTGATTACGACTTGAAGTTTCAAAGTTTTAAAGAGAAAAAAAAAAACAAAAAAAACATAAATGTCACACACAAGGTAAAATACCCCCCGCA
>RQTK01000522.1:228584-327837 GCA_003991915.1 Elysia chlorotica
CCCCCCCCCAATAATAAAGTTCTCTGATCATTTACAAGAATAATGTTTGTTTTTGTTGAAAAATGTTATCAAGTTTCACTGCCAAAAAAAAAGGTAATGAGAGAAAAAATCAAAATGTACTGATTGAGCTGACCACAATTTTTTTTATAACGCTTTGTTATTTGGAGAAATAAAGGTCTAACATGTTGGGAACTCACTATTTAATTTATTTTTAAATATGGGAAATCTTTTTATTGAATATTTTATATATAAATATGAGAAGTAAAGGTTTCAATGATGTAAAAGTCTTTTGATTTCCGACCTGATAACAAAAAAAAATTACTTGAGCTCTTCTTTTCATTCTTTTTGTAAACAAGCAGGCGGTAATTTCAATCTAATATATTGAAAATGTTGCACGCTTGCTCACACCCACACAGGCTACCTGCACTGACCCAAGGTTGACCCCTATTGACTTTGGTCAGTTGGCACAGATCTCGCCGCCACCTGTGCTAACTTTAGTATTGCTGATGTGACGCCATGCACAAATTTACTCTGAAATTACTTTCTTGTAAGAAAAAGTTTCATAAATAGTTATGACTTTAAATAAAAATAGTTTTTAAAATTAAAAGAAAGATGATCAAGACGAAACAAATGTAATAGAGTTAAGTTAATGAAGTTTAATTAGACTTACTTGCTATTAAAAGCTCTTGTTTGGAGACTGAGGTCTCATTTGTAGGAAGGAAAGCAACAGTGGTCAGAGCAAGCTGGAAAGAAAGAATATGCGCACATTTAACTTTGCATCATAACAATACCCTTACTTGTTTTCATGTTAAATTTGGTCTTTGGAAACAGAAAAAAGCATTCTTGGCAAAAGATGTATACACAGCTAAATTAGGCTCTAGAGTGAAATGCTATCAACAGATTGTGTAGCAAGAAAGCCTTGCCTCCTTTTAATCCTCGCATTGGGCTAGGTATTTTTTTTTTATTTAATACCAACACAGTAATGGTATTCTACTGTAATTCCAACATAGATGGGTATTGCTGCAGTTGCAAAGTTCAAAGCTTTACACCCTTTATAAATTGATTTTACAATTTATAAAAATCATGAAGGGGTATTCATATAATTTTTTTTTACAACCATTAGATTACACCTACAGAAATTTTTTTTAATGTAATCAATAAAATGAAAGACGGCAACTTTCACTGTCCTTCTTCATTGGTTCAAAATAAAATTTTAAAGATTTATTATAATGTTATTGGAATGAATTAAAACTATAGGTTGGGAAAAACAATAATTTAAACGTCAAATATTTCTGCTAATAATAAATTGATTATCAAGCAATTATTTTAATAATATACTGAACTGATTATTTGATCTGTGAAAAGTATATATATCAATCAATAGAGAAAAAATGGGTTGAGTGTAATAGCATTAGTAAGAAAATATATATATATTCATTGCTACACTAACGATAGCAAAGAAAAGCTATCCAGTATCAAACTCCTCCAATCCACCACAGTAGAAGAAGAAAGTTAAATTATTTTTTTGAAATACAAAAAAAAAAACCCACTTTTTTTTAATGATGTGAATTGAGTAAACTTTTTTTGTTTACATTTTTTATTTGTATTCATCAACTGCCATATTTTCAAATTTAGACCCGCCTGTAGCCAAAGATTTACTAACCAATTACTGATATAGATAGATTTTATTGGATAGACATTAGAGTCTACATGCTTACACACTGTAAGTATGTATAGCAATGCAACAAGATACAGTTTTATAAATCTCTTTTCTGATATTTTGAAGAAGAAAAAAACAGGCACACAAAAAAAAGTTTTACTTCTATAAATCAGTGGAATTATAAATGGGATGAAAACCAACCAGCATCTATAGCATTCCTAAGATCAGACATGGAGCTAGATACCTCTATGTGTTTATGTTTTTAACATTGTTCAAGGCGCTAATCACTTTATGAAGTTTATAAATCCAATAATTTTTTACTCCATAATTAACTAAAAAATTAATAATATATAATAATTTGTTGACAAAGCTACATGAAGTTATCCCTTTTTGCAAAACACCCATCTTATACATTTTTATTTAGATCAAATATCAACAAAATCTAATTTTGTTCTCATAGTCAATATATTTATTTACTAATTAATAAATTAATGCTTACAATAATTATTTTAAGCACACCTCAAAACAGAAATTGTTCAATATTTCACACATTATCAGATTATGAATCCATGTTTTTCTGAGTATTTCTGTACATGAATAGACCTACTCCAAACTTTTCTTACTACTCAGTACCTAGCTCTGTAGATTAGATTTAAGTTCTTTGAGATCAATTATTTGCAACAGATCAAATTTTAAACTTAAACATGTTTAAATTAAAAAAAAACACTTTCGTGAAATATAAGTCGGTGTATAGTAATTACTAATTTATTGTGTAATTTATCTCACTCCATGGACGACCTGATTTGTGAATTATAAACCTAGCAGTGACAATTTAAGAAGTGAGCCCCTTTTAAAACGTTTTGTAAAATTATGGATCCTAGGACAAACATTGTGAGGGGAAGGGTCCCCCATGCAACCGAAATCTGGCACTGATTGAAAGCCTCATTTAAAACGAACATTTGTCAAAAGCATTGTTGCTGTATTAAATGAATACTATTTGGATTTAGAATCAACTATCAAGCACACATACTTACCTGATTATAGGGACCAGAACTTTCATACCAAATTAGATTGAAGGGAAAGTCTAATTAATAAGATATATATAGTATTTTAAGAGTGTCAAAACTGGAGTGGCTTGGTAATTGGTTGTGGGTTTCTAAATTTAAGAAGAGGCGTTCTTTGTGCACCACGATTAGTTTTGTTTAGCTTGCAAAAAGTTTAATTGTTGAAAATCTCTAATATAGATAAAACCACCTGATGTTACTCTATTTTTTTTCTACTAAGGTCATAAAAATCTTTAATATAACATCTTAATCATTGAAGATAAAAATAAGTGAATTAATACCATATTTTTGCAGAAATGGATTTAAGCTTTTTTTTAAATTGATATACAACATGTTCATACAATATGGCATTTACTGTCTGAAAAAAATAATAAAGAGAATAATGGAACAACGAATATGGGTTTTGGTCTGTTTCGTTGAAACTTTCAGTGTTTTGCCACATGAAAGAATCAGGAATGTAAAGTTTGTAAAAATCAATAGCATCTGCAGAATAATCAAAGTCAAAAAGACAAAAAATTGGTCATATTCTACAGGTAAATAGCTCTACTTCAACATCAGGAAGGGTAGAGGACCAGGGGAATGGGTTGTTTGGATTGTTTGGAGTGGGGTCAAAATCTAGATCACCGTCACTGTCTTCTTCTTCCTCCTCACCTCCCTGTTCAAACATCACTCTCCTCATCGCCCTCCTCTTCATCTACAGGGCTATCTTTCTCTACGAAGTCTTTTTGAGAAAATTGTCTAGCCAAGTCATTGAGGAAATTAAAAGCCATTTTTTTTTTGTAATCACGGCTTTGAAACCAGTCAACCGATTCACATGCGGTAAACAGAAAATGAAACTAGAACATTTTAGCAATACAATGAACTCTTCTTCGAGAAAGTATTTATAAAACATTATAAATAGGTGTTAAATTCTGTATCATAAAAGTGTATACGAAATCAGTTTCATAGCAGGCGATCCGGGATAATACCATAACGGGCGCTACGGTAAATTATGGGTTAAAATGTCTCTGGGTTGTAAACAAAAGAAATGAAGCTATAAATCGACAAATTAACTAAGCCCTAGGAGGCAGTAATTAAAGACATTCATTGAATTATTCCGGACTTTTTAAGTATGAGATCTAGATCTAGCATAGATTTGTATAACTTCCCCTAGATTACTTAGTTACGTAACAGTGTGGCAGAACTTGAATGTTACTGGGGAGAGGAAAGTGGGGGCAGGACGAAGCGCACACAGATTTCTATTAATAGAAATCAAGCTGCTACCGCGCGTCAGTCCTTTGATGCGCTAAAAATCCAACAAAAGGAAATATAAAAGGACTTGTTGTGACCCACGAGGTGTTGAGACTAGGCACACTGTATGAAAATATAAATGTCATCCTAGCATGCTGATATTAGTGATAAAACACTTGACCAGTTGATACAACATTGTTTACAGCAGTAGGTCACAGCCAATTTACATGTCATGACTCATAATCAATCATATTATTTACAGCTTTATAAGACAAACCACATATTGATGTGCAACAGTATAACATTGAACTCTTTAAAAACATTTTTTTCTTTCAAATAATGCCACATTGCATATGAAAAGGTATGCTACTCACTTGTAATCCATGTAGTAGCATTTCAACTGAGCCATGTATCTCTCAAAAGCTGGTATATCTTTCTTTGCAATAGCCCATTGTGCACCAATTTCCAGAATATCCCCTGTAGAAACATATATGTAGAATTTTTTTTTTTTTTTTTTTGCTTTTTGCATAAAAATTTATTTGCAAATATTATAAATTTTGGTGGTCTCCACATTAATTATCATATTGGCTTTCTGACTTTATTGATAACTCCTCTACTGTAGCACTAACTCACTAATTAGGCCCACTAAACAACATTGCTTTTCTAATATTTCATACTGTTTTTCAACAATTCCTATTCAAAATGGAGAGAGAGAGAGAGAGAGAGAGAGAGAGAAAGAGAGAGAGAGAGAGAGTGAGAGAGAGAGAGATTTAAACATAGCTTGTCTATAATTTTAAATGGAAAAGTTTTTACTCCACATGCTACTAATGCAGCAATTGGTGTATTATCAAAAATACCGATGATGATGATGATGATGAAGTCGTGTTATATTTGATTGACTTGAAGTTTCAAAGTTTTAAAGAGGAAAAAAAAATGCAAAATTTGAAAAAAAAAAAAAAAATTTATATGTCACACAGGGTAAAATCCCCCCAATCGATTTTTTTTTTAATCACATGAAAATTAATACTTTATAATGTAGGCTTTAGTGCAAACATTGCGCCTTTATTCTTAATTCACATTAACTCAGCATAGAATGTGCTTGAAAGCCATAAATAAATGAATCACGTCGGATCTGTGCCAATAGTTGCGCCACTCCAAAGCAGTAAAAAGGACAATTATTGTGTACACAAATTGAATGATTTGTGTCCATTCTTAAAGACCTTTAGTCCCTTTAATTTAGAGAGAGTTCGAAATTTGCGGATATTGTTTATTTGCGCAAAACATCTGATACCCAAAAATTTGGAAAATCTATCATCCGTTTCATTGCCGCGGAGAGTGCCATGTCTCACACGAAACCTCTACAACCAAGCTCGATTCAAGGAATACAAGCAGCAATAAATGAGTACATTAGAATATAGGAGAATGTTCCAAAATATTATCATTCGCAAGCAGCACATACATATAAGAGAAACATTGTATTCCACACATACATCAATACATGATAGGGCTAGGTCTGTTAGGATAGCAAGGTACAGAGAACACTCATCAAATGATTTCAATAATAGATAGAAAACCACGAAAGTACTTTCTAAAAAATTACACTAAAATATTAACAACTAATTTACTCCATATTGCACCTGCTTTCCGTAAAAACCATAATATGCTGAATAGTTTGTAAGTTTCATTTAATTATTTACATTATAAATTGTCTCTCTGATCATTTACAAGAATAATGTTTGATGAAAACTTGTTATTAAGTTTTACTGCCTAAAAAAAGGCAATGAGAGAAAAGATCAAAATGTACTGATTGAGCTGCCAAGGTCACAATTTTTTTTTTATAACGCTTTGTTTTTTGGAGAAATAAAGGTCTAATATGTTGGGAACACAATATTTAATTTTTTTTAAATAGTGGAAATCTTTTTATTGAATAAAGGTTTCAATGATGTAAAAAAGTCTCTTGATTTCCGACCCAATAACAAAAAAAAATTACTTGAGCTCTTCTTTTCATTCTTTTTGTAAACGAGCAAGCAGCATTATTATTTTAATTTCAATCTAATACATTGAAAATGTTGCACACTTGCTCACACCCACACAGGCTACCTGCACTGACCCAAGGTTGACCCCTATTACCTCAGTCAGTTGGCACAGGCCTAGCCGCCGCCTGTGCTAACTTTAGTATTGCTGATGCACAAATTTATCCTGAAATTACTTTCTTGAAAGAAAACAGTTTCATAAATAGATATGACTTTAAATAAAAAATAGTTTTTAAAATTAAAAGAAAGACAATCAAGACCAAACAAAAGTAATACTAATAGAGTTTAGTTAATGAAGTTTAATGAGACTTACTTGCTATTAAAAGCTCTTGTTTGGAGACTGAGGTCTCATTTGTAGGAAGGAAAGCAACAGTGGTCAGAGCAAGCTGGAAAGAAAATATATTCATGTGCATATTTAATTTTGCATCATAACAATACCCTTACTTGTTTGGCTGCGTTTATTCGTACACGGGTACCAGTATATAGAACTGTTTATTCATACACGGGTACCAGTAGATAAAACTGTTTATTCGTACACGGGTACCAATAGATAGAACTGTTCATTCGTACACAGGTAACAGAAGATGGGACTTTATAAAAAAATACAAGTAGTAAGCTTAGATCTAGTTACGAGTGTTCGTGATGTGATAGATGAATATGTTGGGGTTTTTTTTTATTTCTCTACACATAATACCATTTTTTTTTAAAAGTAATGCAAACCTTGTGCAATGTAATCTAGATCGAATTCGCCCTTTTTTAATTTGTGTGAGAACTGTGACTGGTTTTTAGCTGTTTGTTTGTTTCAAATGTCCCACGTCGAGGCTATAAACCATACTGTGATTAGGCACATGACTAACGTCTGACACTTTTTGCATTTGTTACCGTTTGGAAATGGATAATACATGTAACAGTTAACACTGCATGTATTATAATCTAATTTTGTTTATAGATCTACAGGCATTACACTGCCATACTCACGTTTCAGAAACAAGTTATGCAACATGCAGAGATAAAAAGAAAGAAAAAGAATTGAGTGCTAAAAATAGGCAATTTAGGTTTTTAATTGTTTTTAAAAGAAAGATTTCACTTTTGGGCCTAATTTAAACTTGAGATTGAGAATCATGCACTTGGGCTTCAAGTAGGACTAAGTACCTACAACTGATTTTTCAAGCTTATAGAATTTGATTTATTTGGAATTTAAAATCAGTGCAAAGACTTTCTCAGTTTCTGTGTTTGAACATGGGACTGCAAATTTTTACTAATTTGAATTATGAAAGATTATGCCTATGCTTTTTTTTAACCGAACAAAACTTACAGAACGCAGACATGTCTACATAAAACAGACTATTTTTTTCAATGGTCTCCAAGCATCAAGGAACTTTATTGCAATATTGCTGCAATTTGCAAATTAGCTGAAATTCGTTGGGTTTTTTTTCTGAGGATCTCCTTAAGAAAAAAGAATGGGTCGAGTAAAAAAAGTGCTTTAGAGCTGAATCAAATGCTTGAAAACTGCCAAACTGAGAGCCAAGATGAATTGCCGTGTTACTGCATGGTGAGCCAAAGTGTGGCTGAGTGGTAGGCCTAGTGCAGTGTGGAAAACATGTGTAGGCCTACCAATACAGAAAATTTTATACTGGTAGATCTACCAACTGAGTGATAGGCCTTTAATCTACCCGTGTACGGATAAACAAAATTTTTTATTGGTACCCGTGTACAAATAAATGGTTTTGTTTAGGCGTACCCGTGTACGAATAGACACTGCGTACTTGTTTGACAGTTTGAATTACCAGATGTCGAATTAAGTGGAGTGCACTGTACCTAGAAATCTACAGATCATACTTTAGATCTAGAATCTAGATTTAATATTTTAGATCTAGAATCCCTAGATCTAGATTAGATCTAGAGAATATATATATATTATTTAGATTCTAGTCTCTATCGAGCATGAAATCTATGACACTGCGGTTTTGAAAGGAACCCTAGCTAGATCTAGAGGCGAATATTAGAAAAGGATAAGTGACTTTTCTTAGTATAAAGATTTTACAATCGAAAACATACCTTCAATTTAGTTAATAAATCTCCAGCTTTGTCCAGATTAGGGGGTTTTGTATCCCACACTCGCTTTAAGTTTTGATAAATACTGACAATTTCTTTGAGATTTGCTGCCATTTTCTTAGATTGCTAGAAATCGTTGATTTTGAAGGTAAAATAGTTCAACGTTCTAAAAAAACAAAACAATAATCTTTTCCAATCTCCGAAACAATTCGTTGAAAATATCGATTTCTACTTTCTCTTTCACTTCACTCGACATTCAGCTGTTTCAGCAAAGTAAACCGAGAAAAGTAATTTTTAAAAACTGAATATAATTAATATTTCTTAGATCTACAGGCACTTATTTACTTGGAGTGGTTATTTTGCTCTAGATCTACATTATATATTCACAAAAACGCATCTTGTCAGAAGTGATCAAAAGAAATGTCAGCCTTTTCCGCCTTTGAAAACTAAAACGAATTAGAAGTCCTATAGAAATCGATCTGGGTAGATCTACCAGTATTTTTTAATATATAATTAATTCTCTCTGTAGAGTTAGATCTAAATAGCATATAGTACATATATTTAGACTCTATATCTGTACTCTCTATCTTGTTCTCCTCTCTCTCTCTCTCTCTCTCTCTCTCTCTCTCTCTCTCTCTCTGTCTCTTATATATGTATATATATATCTCTATATCACAACTAGTATACAAACTACTGAGTGATTCAGTGTATATAATGAATATATACATATATATATATATATATATATATATAATAAGAGAGAGAGAGAGAGAAATCTAGAAATGTTTTAAATAATTTTGCAAATAAGTTTTCATGCACAAGTTTTGGATCCTTGTAGCCTATTTTCCTTAGAACCTGTTTTTTCGTGTTGCCAAAGCGGCAGTAATGTTAGGTGGAGACCACTGTTTTATATATAATTCTCTCTCTAGACTTAGATCTAAATAATATACAGTACATATATTTAGACTCTATATTGTACTCTCTATCTTGTTCTCCCCCCCTCTCTCTCTCTCTCTCTCTCTCTCTCTCTCTCTCTCTCTCTCTCTAAATAAGTTTTCATATTATGCACAAATTTTGGATCCTTGTATTTTCCTTAGAACTTGTTTTTTCGTGTTGCCAAAGCGGCAGTAATGTTAGGTGGAGACCACTGTAGTTTGTAAAATGAGACGTATGTTATTGTTAACATTTAAAATGTACTCCAAAAAAAAATTACAAACTACCTGAATAAAGAGGGAAGTGAACAGTTACAGTATCTTTCACATGAGTTCATTACAAGCTATCAATCCAGTTGCCTTATGTTCTAACTCCGTATGAAATCAACTTTATTCGTTGTGATTGTGTGATAGAATTCACAAAGTGGGAGTTGCCACCCTTTATAGGTTGTGGCTCGCATTAAGGTAGCCTGTTCATAATCATAGATATATCCAAGATGGAAGTTTTTGGAACATCTACAAATTAGAACAGGCAGTTCAGGGTTTCTACATCTTGCTGGGGAACTGCAAGTATTTAAACCATTATTAGTTTACAAGTCTATTCCAAAGAAAACCCATTGGCTCTTGAGTATTCACTTGCCTTCCAACTAAAAACTTTTAAACACACAGCCAGAAATGTTCACAAATTTTCTGCAGTTTTATGCCAAAATATCTCTCATACAATTGAGACTAATATTGTCAGTTCAAATTCTGGGCATATGATCCAGAACGTGTCTAAATTTAGATTTTGTATTTAAAGAATAGGAAATGATTAAAAAGATCCCACTCCCTTATACATGTAAAGTTAAGTCCCTAATTTGGCAACTTTAGACATTCATAGATATTTCTTTTGTTACCTTAGATCTGCATGATCACAGATTGCTTTTCTTGTTTAAAAATCCATTTTGTTGTAATTGTGCTATGATCATACCGTCAACAAAAGAAGAGCCTGCAATTTGTAATGCCCTTAATTTCAAGAAAAAAAACTTAGGGAAAATAGCAGCTCTTGTCATCGTGCCAACAGAATTACTAATAAATAATAGAATAATATATATATAAAGTTTTCTAATATTATTATATATATCTAAAAAATTTAGATGCAGAGGAAGTTCATAACCTTCCCAAAAATATTATGATTACATTATTTTTAGAGCAAACAAGGGCCACTACTATAGATGTTATAAATAGTATATTGTTACTAATGTTTGTGTCTCTTAATTTAAACAGGTAGGACAAGTAATTCTTTAAAATCCCAAGTTATATATGTCATTGAATTCATTACAAATTGTCCATTTATGTTTTTTTTACACAAGCAGGCCCCAAGTATCAAACATGGCACCTGTTATTCAAAACCAATCAGTGTAAAAATAATATTATGATAAGTATGTGTAAAATATTCAGAAATTGATGCATTTCAAAGTAAGAAAATCCGTACATCATGCTTTGTTCAATTGAATAAACTTTTGATCAAACTCATTCTCTAAACCTAGATTTATGTAATTCTGATAAGGGTAGTTCTAGATCTTTGATTGTAATTTTTTAAGACTGAGACATTAGTTATAAAGTCAAATATTTGCCTTACATTTCCTTATTTTTTCATTTCAATATTTAAATGTACAGATTCTACAATGCAAAATATGTCAGAAAGCCAGGAACAGCTAGCCAGAACATGCCTGTTTCCATCAGCAATAAACACTAATGTATCACAGGATTTGAACTCAAAAGGTAATTTTTTTTAGTCACGAAGTAATGTATTATATTTATCTGTGTATTTTACTTTGCTTTGCAATAACGAATCAGTATTCCCTGTTTATGTATTACCTTATTAGGTCCTTTTATATAAATTTTCATCTTTGCATTTATAATCTTCAAAAAAATTTTGTTTTTCTAATTCAAGTTTTCAACATCTAAATCGATCTCTAGTTTTGAGACATTTTTTGACACTTCTAAAAAGTTTGGTTTATATCTTTTGCATATAATATTTTTAAATGTTTTTAGTAAACTCTTGAGCCAGGTGCAGAGTGTTAATTTTTTTCTTTTCCATGTTTTAAAATGAAAACTGTTTTTCAGGTCATACCAGGGAAGGTCAGGAAGGCTCAGTTAGAGCCAGCTTGTTTCCTTCAGCAGGTGCAACTAAAAAGATTGTCACTGAAGATGAAAAGCCACAAGGTACTTGGTTTTTTTTATTGCCTGTAAAATGTTAAGCATTATAAAATCATCACAGGTTTTTTATAAATTTCCTACAGCTATTCCTCATGCATCTCAAGACTAAGTCTCAGTACAAGTTTCAAGTGGTTTTTTTTTAAAGGTTTATGAACCCCTTATCCTTTTTCAAACACTGATATCAGATTGGGAAACCACTAGTTTATTTTTACATCATTCATATTGAAATTGTGCTATTGTAGGGAATAATAGTAGTTTAGGCTGCATTTCTGAAAAGGCTAATAATTTACATGAAACAGTGACTTCCTGGCAAATCAAGGTATCCAAAGCAGTCATATGCACCCTGCAATAGTTAGTGTATGAGATCATTCTACATCTACAAGTACAACCTTATTTTCAATACACTGCTCGGCTGACAGACCTTTGTAGAATCCTGCATTATTATGCCTTGCAGCATGAGATGTTAATTAATATAATGCATATATCAGAATATTCCTCCTGTAAATGTTAATCTGTTTTTCATTTTTTTAGGGAAATATTTAATAACTTATTAATCTGTGTAACATAGGAAATCAATAAATAACATGGTCATTTAAAGATCTGTGTGTGGAAGATAATTGAAAGAATTGAAAGCTTTAAAGATACTCCCACTCCCAGCGATACAGACTACATTTATTCTTTAAAAAGTAAGGTTGGATATTTGAAATAATATTGAAGAGTTCTTTGGATTGAATACAAATTTAACGTAATGATGTATATAATTAAAGAGAAAAGTGAACTGCACCTGGATAAAAATTTACACTTTTTCATTACAGTTTTTAATAAAAC
Source organism: Elysia chlorotica (assembly GCA_003991915.1). Lineage (NCBI taxonomy): Eukaryota > Metazoa > Mollusca > Gastropoda > Plakobranchidae > Elysia > Elysia chlorotica. The sequence goes on from RQTK01000522.1 coordinate 240,589, forward strand.
AAGAATTTCTTTCAAGACTTTCAATTTGTTTTGCAAACTCTTATGTAAAGCCTGAGTGTGTTCGTTTGTTTTTTTTTGTCGTTTTTTTTTAGCTGAAACTGAAAGTGGCGACAATGATCTTGAAACATTGAGATTGACTCTGCCTCCTTCAGCAATTAATGCCATTATTGCTGCACAATCTGCTCATGGACAAATCATAAGTGAAGCTTCAGGGTCATTTCTGGAAAACAGGTAAAAGAAATTTTATCAATATTTCAGAAAATATATATTACTGCTCCTAGATTATTTTGCAATGATATGCAAAGAAAGAAAGATGAAGCATTATTTTTATAATCAAGTGGGATAGATTTGGTATACTGAATTATAATTTTATGAAATCGGCACCAATATTCGTTCATTTTGACTAGAACTAGAAAAGAATGAAATAGATATCAATGCAAAAATGGGGTTAAGAATATATCATGTCTTACTTTTGTTTAATGAGTACTGGTACTTAAATTTTTTTACCCGAAAGTGATTTGTAATAACTTTCCATATTGCTCTAGGAATATTGAGCATGAGGGGAGATTTGATTTTGACACTCATTACTCTCAGTAGACTCTTTGTATTAGCTTCTACAAGTTAGTTAGAAAAGTCATATCTTGTGCTTGATTTATAAACCCTTAAAATTGTGTAACTTTACCTCTTTGCTAAAGTGAACTAGCACATTATATGAAATGATTTAAAAGAGTGTTTTCATATTTATTGGTCACTTACATTTTAAACATTTTGTCACTTACATTTTAAACATTTTTATCACGTAAAGGTGAAACCAATTTATTCCAAATGTGCACTTTTTTTATTCTTCAATTCGGCAGATGGGGACAAAATGTAAAAATCTTTAGCAGTTGTAATACAAAACCTCTGTATCAAAATGTTAATTCAAACAGTGTAAGCATGTCAAGCAATATCCTACTTATACAGAGGGAGGAAATTATCTCATGCAGATCTATGCGTAAGGCTTAGTGTTGTGGCATTCAGTCATTGACAATTCACTAATTATCTTTTTATAAGTAATAATATATGATTCATATGCCAGAAGTAAGTTTATAAGGAACCTTCTAAATATAAGTAAGGTTATAAACCCTCACATGCATCATTTTATATACTCTGCCTAAATGGAGATGAGGAAGAATATAAAAAACGACCATGATGTGCAGTTTTAATTAACTATTAATACACATACTGGTTCATTGTTTCTAATAGTCGTTTGCCAATAAACAGGTAATAATACGAGTTGTTTATTGTATAGTATAGATTAAGTTTATTCTATGAATTCTTGAAATTTGTTGCTTTTCTTTTTTTCTGACAATTTTCTATTTTGTTATTTCCACAGTGATCGGAGAGATAACCCCTTTGCTAATGCTGAAAAGCTGTCTTCTGACCATACATCAGGTAAATACGATTTTTGGAAATTTTATTTCCTTATAAAATGTAGTCTTGTTAAACTTCCTTAAACCATCATGGTCTCCTTCTTCTCTTTCTTCGCTCCATTGGTTGGATCAACTGGGGGGGTACCATTGTATCTGGCAATCAGCTCTCTCACCTTTTTTCCATTCCCCTTTGCTTCTCTCAAATTTGTACTTATTGTTTTCCACGTTCACTCTGTGATTTTTTCATCCCATCTTCTTATCTGCCTTCCTCTCTTTCTCTCTCCTTGTACAGTACCTTTTAGGATTGTTTTGGCAAGTCCTTTGGATCTCTTGACGTGGCCATACTTTTTTTTAATTCATTTTTTATCTCTTCGCTGTGGTCAAAAGATCTTCATGCTGTGCAACAACAATTGTGATTCTTTTCTGTATCCCAGAGTTTGAAAGGCAACCTTTTTATGAAATCTCAAGGAATCTGCTGAAACATCTCATGTCTGTTGCCTGAATATTTTCTCTAATTCTGCTCGTAGTGTCCAGACTTACGGGCATTTAGACATATTGAAATGATCAGTGAGTGCATCAGTTGATCTTCGAGTGAAGCGGGATGTTACTGTCTTCCCAGGTGGGCTTCAATTTTGAAACCACAGCTGTTTCCTGCACGGTTCTGGGGAGAATTTCTGGTTTTTAGCAAATTAATCTGAGAGACTTGAAACTGTTGTCGGTCTGAAGTGTCTGGCCACTGATTTTGATGTCCGCATTGATGCCATTGATGCTGTGGTATGGCCATAAACTGTTGACGTTATGTCCAGTTGTTCCACTAAGTGACAATTTGCTGTTCTTCTCATTTTAGTCCATCAACGTCATCGGCAAAATGCAAATTTGTTATTGTTCTGTCTCTTATACAGACTGTCCCATTGCGGTTTTCTCATAACTCATATGATGATAAAGGTTAGAGTCTTATTGTTTTATAACATTTCTATTTTCTCAATTTTAATCACTACTTACAGATTGATAACGGATTAATGTTTCTAAGTTCTTGCACACCTTTTATAAGTCAAAGATGTTATACTCTGTTGAAGGCCATATTTTATACAACTCTTACTTAACTCTTAAAATATCTTTGTTTTCATTTAGATGAAGATGTTGCAGTTCAGGAGGATGAAATCAAAGAACGAGTCAAGCGGAAAATGAAAAAGCACAAACACAAACATAAGCATAAAAAACTTAAACGGGATTACAGAAGTGAAAGCCCACCTCTTTTGTAAGTTTTGGTGAATTTTTAATTTTGTGTGTGTGTATAGAAAATGAAATTCCTACATTTTAATGCACCGTGGGCAGTGTTTCACTACTTTCATCAGTACTTTTGAATTTGTAGTGCCCCTTGTGTTTCAAGTTGTTTGACCTAAACTCTAATACAATGCATGATGAATTACATTTTCTGTTGTATTCATATTTTGAATATAAATGAAAGTTATTTAACTCACATAAATTTTCATGTTTTTTTACCTACTGATCAACTCTCCAACTCCTTTTTTTTTTGTCCACTGTCATCAGGGCTGATGCAAAGCCTGTGAAAATACCGGCTGGTGCAGTTTTCTTTGAAGACATCCGTGGTCTCCGAGCCGAGCATGCCTTCCACATAGATAGAAAAAAGAACAAGGATCTGTGGCACTACCAGTCTATATCAAGTCGCCACATTTCCAAATACAAGAGCTTCTCTCGTTCATGTCTGGGAAATTCAAATATTATGCTAGACAAAAAGGAACCGAACAAGCACAAGAAAAGTGCTGACCTTGCAAGATATTTTGGAAGGGTTGGGTTGCGCCAAATACACGGCAAAGGGACAGCACTTAAAATTGATGTTAAAAAAGTTCTGTCTGGTGCAGAATTTATTCCTATTCCAAAATCTAGTGATCAAAGCTTGCCAAGAAAGGAATTGGATGGTGCCTCATATAGTTGCCTGGATCAGGCAACTTCTCTTTACGTCCAGGGCAAAGGATCAGATTACAGTAATAATGCTGACAGCGAGGCAGCTGACAGAGATTTTGTCATGGATGAAATCTTTGAAAAAATTCGCATATTTAATCAAAGAACTCGCAATGAGCCTCAGAATGTGCGTCTGTGGTTAGAATTTGTAGCTTTCCAGGATGTTGTTGCTCAGAGAGAGAAAACTAAAGCTGCTGGGCTGTCACAGACACTATCATTGGGTGAGATGTATCGTCCAACAAAGTCTGTTATTGAGAAGAAGCTGGCAATTTTAGAGAAGGCGGTAGAGTCAAATCCGTCATCACTGGAGCTAAAGCTAGCACAGCTTGCATTGTATCAAGACATTTGGGAAACAGACAAGGTGTGTAGGTTTTCTAGATGGTTTTTAATTCCTTAGATTGTATACATGTACATAATTAAGCTGTGCCTTTAGTGCATGTATTGTGGTTATTAAAGTCAATACATCAAACAAATGAAGCGAAAAAGAAGAAAGAAATTATTATTTTATACTGCCTCTTCTAGTAGGATTAAAGGGAAAATAAAATAAGTCTTGGAAGCACTAGTATTCTTGGTGTGTTTTTTTGTGTAAGAAATGACATTAAACTGAGCATTACATAAGCTTATAGTATTATACACTGTATAATTTACATACTTCTTGTGTCCTCTTAATTAATTTTTTAAAATCAAAATACAGGTCTCTTTGAACGTTTGTGCCTGTCTTTCATGTAAACATTGTTTACTTTTTTATAACGAAAATGCATATTATTTCTGAACTGTACTAGAACGGTAGAGTAACAATTTTCACTTGAGTGCATCTCTTTTGCAAGTTTGACCTCTGATCCTAGGATTTTAAGTACGGTCCCACCTATTCCTACAGGAACCATTTGTCAAAAGCATGGATTTTTTTTCTCCTTTTTATTTTATTTATAGACATATGTCGTTCTCTGTCTTCTATTTTGCAGCTGGAAAAAGCTTGGGAGGACCTTTTGTTTGTGCACTCGGGCAAAGCAGACTTATGGAGGGAGTATCTAGCCAGGCAGCAATGTTCAAGCCTTCAAGGCTTCACTGTCAGCAGAGTAGTGAAACGTTTTCACAAATGTTTCCAGACACTTGCTTCTGTCATGGATGGGCAGGTTAAAGTTATTCAGAAGGCTTCAGATATAGAGGAACAGACTATAGGTAAGAGTAAAACACATTTTTTTTAATGTAATTTATAAAGTCTTTATTTTTGTCTTCAGCTTGAGATTTAATGTCTAATGATAATTTTTTGCTAGTTACTTCAAATGCTAGCACATTTATAGATGACAGGAATACAGTGGCAACCTCACAAAATGAAGTCTGCTAATTCGTATTTCTCATGAACCAAATTTTTCAAGAGAATAATATGTTATTTTTTTCTCTTTGGCTCTATTACATTTTAAAATGAGACTCATAATTCAAAGTTTTTCTGGTTTGATTCTCTTAATTCGAAGCTTACACCACCATAGGCATTACCAAAGTACAATTTGTTAACAGTTAAGCAGAATTCAAGGTTGGTATTGAAAGAAAATAGCAGGAGACTATCATTTTATGCAGTTTTACAATTAATTTAAGTGACTGTCAAGATTTTTATCACTGTTATTGTTCAGGTATGTTCTCTTCTGTAATTCGAATCCTTTTCATTCGAAGTTTAGATCCAATCCCAAGCAATTTGAATTATTAGGTTTCCACTGGAACCACTTTTCCAGTTATAGCTATAAAATCAGATGTTTTGGACCCATTAGAATTGTTTGGATGCTAGTTGAGAAGCACTGTCTACTTTTTACTGTGATATCTTTCTGAGTTTGTTTTTTTTGTTCATAGTCTATTACACCGTACCTGCTGCTTTTTGAAGTGCCAATAAAAATTCAATGAGTGATAAATACAGCAAATATTATGGTGGATGATCATGTAAAAAATTTGAGCTGTGGTGTGCAACATTCAATTAGTCGTTTATTTGGTTCTATAACGTAAAGGCAAATTGGAATCCCTTATATCTTGTTATAAACTGATTCAACGGTATATGTGTGCATTTCTTATTTCTCTGTTTTCCTTCCGCAAATCTGATGCACTGGAATAAACAAAAATTAATATCATCAGTGTCACTGGAGCTTTTGATGTAGCATTAAGCCTGTCCTTGTAGCATACATGTATCGAATACTTGTCGCAGCAGAATTATGCCATTTTTTATCTCTAACTATGCCCCACACCCACCCAAAAGGCAATTTATGCCATCAATTATGGCAAATATCTGACAAGTATGCATGTTATTGTATGCTTTTGTAATCCCCAAAATCTAATTTTTACATTAAATATGAATGCTGTTATGTTTTAAAGCTACATTAAGTTGTTTTGTTTCATATTTTAAAAAAAAAAAACAGCTTAAAAGCAGAAATATGACCAGACTACTTGACTATTTTAAAGAACATTGATTTTATTAAGCATGCTACACCAGCCTCTGTGGCATTCATAAAGTCCACCCAAGACAAAGTAAAGTGTTATAAATGGGTTATTTTAATAATGTCACTTAAAATAGCTAACCTTTACATGGTCAAATGATTAAAAAAACAAAAACAAGATACACAGGAATGACAATGAGAAATAAAAAGAAACAAAAATTCAGCAACAGTTACTGTTCATACTTTCAAACAAAGCGATCCATTGGGCATAGGGCTGTTTAAATTTAATCTTGCACCCTAGAGGGGTTGGGTTGAGTTTGTTTTTACGGGACATCAGCACAGTAACGGCTATATTGTGCCCAATATGTCCTAGGACAGTTTATTAATACATTACACTAGTGGAAATCGTGACTCCTTTTTCTATCTGAATGGTAAAAGCATAAGAAGAGAAAGGGGAGGGGATCATTGGCTAATGTAAGAATAGTATTAAGAGATGGGAAAACATGTGTACTAAAGGTGGGGTAGGGGGTCAAAACTAGGTATAAGATTATATTTGAACAGCCCCTAGGCTATTGTGAGATTAGACTGAGAAAAGTTGAGAGTACCTAACAGACTCCGGACTGAGAGTGAGAGAAAACAATCCTGGGTAGGCTACATTTCCGCTCATGAATCGGAGGTCTTTTATAATGTAAACAAAGTAACGGAGGTAAAAAAAGAGTCTAGGAAAGCCATATCCGGTTTTCTTTGAAAACAAAAAAATGAGGCCAAAATTATCTGCATCCGATGCAGACGCATCTTCCTGGAGGGACAGTAATATTTAACAAGTATATGATTTTTTGCCAGAAACAAAATTAAATTCTTTTCTATATCTATTGTGAATAAGATAACATACAATATTGTTTGATTTGGTTTGGTACATTTTTTTAACCGTAGATATCATTCATAGAGGTTAGGCTATATTTTTTTTAGTTTTTGCAAAAAGTTAAATCAAAACCTTTTCTAATTAAGTGTTATGAAAAAGGTTACATTTTATAATATAATGTGTTCATCTTTGAAAACCATCCTAATTTGGAAAATGCTAGGTACATTGATGCCCTCACCTCTTGGAGAATGCAAACACTTGTTACTAAGAACCCTAAGTTTGCCTATGAATAAAAAAATTTATAGAATTAATTTATCTAATACTAATATTTGCGCTAGATGTACATCCAATGCAGTCGGTGGTGAAATCCATTTTTTGTTCCACTGCCAAGCTTTCAAAGCTTTAAGATCCATGTATTTATCTACATTCCAAGAACATGCATGTATTGCGAAGATATTTTTTGTTTAATTCAAAAAGCCTAGCTACCTTAGAAAGTGTATGTAAATTTCAAAGAAATCCCTTGGTATGATAGTTATGAATCTAAAAATGTATGTTTTTTGTGTTTATGAAATGACTATAGATGGAAGTCTGCAAAACATGTAACATGCTTCAACTTATTGTAATAAGGGCCAACAGCCTTTAAACTGAATAAAGAATTTCAATTTTACTTTCAATTTCTCAATCTTTTCTACCCTTAACCAGGTATATTTTCACAGTACTGCAGTTTTCTACACATGTCTGGGTACACAGAGCGAGCCGTGGCAACATTCCAGGCCCTGATAGAGTTCAACTTGCACTGTCCTTCAAGCCTCAATCTTACCTCCACCAGGGACAGGGCGGTACAGTTTGAAAAGTTCTGGGAGAGCTCCACACCCAGGTTTGGAGAGGAGGGAGCTAAGGGTTGGACAAAGTGGGCTGAGCAGAAAAGCAAAGGAATTCAACAGTCAGTATCATTTGTCGACGGTGAGTCAACAGTTCTATATTTTCCTTTCTGAAATAGCTCTACCTGCAAATTTAGAGACTCAAAGAAATTACATAAATTATTGAAATCATTTATAATCTAGAAACATCAAAGCACTTGTTACTACTAAAGATTTTTTATTCTGTTTTGGATTTGTGAATATAGCTCAGTTCTAAACTTAGCCAGTACTCTGCACTGCACTTTTGATTTTGCAGATTGATGCTGAAGATTCTCCATACATTTTTTTTACAAAGAAAACTTGAAGTGGTTAAATAGAAAAAAAATATGTTAAAATACTTATAAAAAATGTTTAACTTTTTCTACTGTCATCAGTGAGTACAGAAGAAGAAGAAGATGCCATCATTTTAGAGCAACTCCCTCGCTCCCAGACTTGGATCAAAATGGAAAAATTAAGAGAGAATTCTCACATCCTGCCATGGAGGCCTGATGCTCTAAAGGATGAAACAGAGGACAGTGCGGAAGATCCAGAAAGGCTTGTTCTCTTTGATGATGTGGCTCCAACTCTATTCCGACTCACAAAGTCGGAATCATGTCTCAGAATTGTTTGCCTTTTCCTGAAATTTCTTGGCATGCCATCAGCCACCTTGAATGAGAGGATTCAACAGTGGGAGCAGGAAAAAGGAGGCTCAAAGTTTGAACAGTATTTAGGAATAAAAGTCTCTCAGTTTCCCCAGCTCTCGCAATGTAACTCAGCAAATGATATGGAAAAAGAGCTGCCCGTCCAGAAACAATTGTTAGTTCTGTTGAACAATGCCGTGAAACAAGCAGAATCTTACTTCAGTCTTTCAAACAGGACTTTCTTTACTCTTTTGAGATTGGATTGCAATATCCTGGAGCATGGTGCTAAAACTGTGTCAGAAGTTCCTAGTTCGGGTGTAAAGGATATTAAAAAGTTTGGGAAAAATCTGCTCAAAGAAAGCCAAAACAGAAACAATTTGATTTTATGGGATACTTATATCAGACTCTTGTGGGCATGTTCAGACAAGATTGCAGAGACTGTCTCCATGGTTGAGACAGCTTTAGGAATGTTCATGGGGACACACAACACAACAGATCCAGAGAAAAAATATGGAGTATGCTGTTTATGTTTGACTTACTGCCAGATTCTATTAAACTTTGAACCTCTAGAGCACATAGAGGCAAGCCTGAGGCGCAGTGCACCAACACAGCATGACAAAAGACAGGTCATGCGCTGTCTGGGTGCTTTGGTTGAAAATAAAGTTTTCAAACCAGGATCAGCTACAGAAATTTCACCAGCTTACATTCTAAAAATCCGCTCCTTGTTTCATAAGTGTATTTCTGACTATGCTTATAAATTGCAAATGACAAATTCCAATATCTGTCAATTGTTCTGCATTCTTACAGATTGTTTTGCACTCTTTGAATATTGTGCTTCCAATTTTAAAAAAGCAAGTGACAGTTATGAATCTGCTAGACTAATTATTCAGAAAAATGAACAGGATAATTCAAATCTCCATGGATTAAGTAGCATAACACGTAAGAATTTGCATCTTCGTCAACTGTCTTTCACCATGAACATGTTGCAAATTTCAATAATTCCTATCGAAACAGTAAGGAAAGTGATAAACAATGGTTTGACAGAGTTTCCAGAGTGCTCCAAACTGCTTGAAGCTTTCATCAAACTCGAGGAGAGATCCCACATAGCTGGGAGACTCAGGCAGTTCTACTATAGATCTCTAAGAAATGCCACAGATTTAAGTGTACCTCTATTTGCTGTGGTTTCTGAGATGAAAAGACATGAAAAGATTGTTGCTACTACCTCTATTGATCATGACATCGCAGGTTTGTTAACTATCTTATGTCCTCTTTAAAGAGTTATTTAACCAATGGCAATTTCAGTAGGTCTAATACTTTTTATATAGTAACAGATAGTGAAGGATAAAATATGAGTCTTTTTGCCCAGGGCCAAGCTACCGGTGATGATTTAGTCATTTTACCTAATAATGTCACCACATCTGTTAACTACTTCAAAACTAAGTTTTATAATTAAATAATACAGCATTTTGAAGCAAAAAATCTAATACAGTAGTGCTCAACTATGGCACCCGCGGATCATCTCCATAGCGAGACCTTGGAAGTTCCCCTGTTTTTTTCCATCTATAAGCTCTATAACCTGTGCGTTGATATAAAGAATCAGGAACAATGTTATCTTACCAGTCAAGTGATGTGTGGCTAAGAGAGGCACATGACTATTATAGGCCTAGATTCTTGATCTACATGACCATAGGTATTAAGCCTAGCCTAAGTGAAAGCGAGGGATGATTGTAGGTGCTACTGCTAGTCTGCTACACAAGTTTAACAACGCTAACAAAAGAATGGTCGTAATCAATCGGGGCCGGAAGGGGAGAAGGAGGGTGAGATGCATTAGGTTTATGTCACAGTATGTGTGTAGGCTCTTGGGCTAGGTGGGACTGCGGGCCCTTTGTGATTGTATCTTTCATTTCCGTTAGTTACGATCGTTGATCCTGAACCACACGCATTCATGATTCACTCCTCATGTCCACTAGCTATACAATACAGAATGCGAATTTTACATCATTTATTTCCCTTTGCTTCCAGATTGTGGGAGCATGCGTACAGCGGGACTTTTCTTCTGGGCCGGAAAATCCCGCTGTAGACATGTTCTTCTGTACATGTGTATAAATAATTACTGTTTAAAAAAAAATATTTTTTAATTGTCATTATTAATATTAATTATTTTTTGTTTGTTTGAGCTAGATAAAAAATACTTTATGAAAAATGATTTTGAGGAGATCGAAGGAAATGTTTTAAGTCAAATGGAGTGAAGTGCACTCTATATAAATCAGTGATACACCAAAGCTCAACTGGTGTTATATTTTCAAGCTAGCACAGAGAGTACTATTGAGCTGTTTCTGGATTATCATTTCCTTCATGTTAATATTTTGCACCTCTTATTAGCAGCATCCAGTACAGAAAGTAATGATACCGGCATTGTGCATCGCCTCAGATCTGTCTTTGAGACAGTTCTAAGCCTTTCAGTGAGCAACCACAGTCCCCTTCTTTGGAGGCTCTATCTTTATTTTGAGGTAGGGCTAAAGTATAAGCCTATTAGTTTTATGTTGCAATGTTGTCTCCAGATCTTTCAATGTTCAACTTTAAGAGTCTATTTCTTTTATAGATCTTTATTTATAACGCCAGTTGATTTGTTATTATTGTTGTTTGTTTTTTTCTTATTTTTCATGCAAAACTTCTATCTATGGTGAACATTTGTTTCCTGATACCCATTTTTTTTCCCTCATAGGTCTCATAGCAACATTTGAAGAGGTGAAATTGTTTCATGGAAAGTTTAGCCCTAAATATATTTATCAAATAATAATAATAATAAACCCAACAATACTCTGTACTAAAGCATTACTCTTTCTCTTTTACAGTTCAAATATGGATCTGAGACTAAAGCTAAGGGCATACTTTACAGAGCTTTACAAAGTTGTCCTTGGGCAAAGGTTTGTTATTCCAGCGTCTGTTCGATTAAAAAAAAAAAAAAATAAATTTCATTACTAATGGTATATTTATTCTAATCCTGTGTCTGTAGGATTTTCAAATGATCTGTATGCTTCATTCAAAGACTTTGATTTGTAAGAATGAAAAGACAAATATCAATATATACATAAACATCATTCTATTACTGATCAGCGTGATTAGCCATATATGGTGGCTACATAATAAGTCAAACAGAGATTCCTGAAAATCCTAATCAGAGATTGTAGAGTGGTCAAATTCTTTGTTATTTCCATGTCCATTTTATGCCATAAGGCATATAACCTCTTTTTGAAATAGTAGACAGTAAGTAAATCTTGAAAGGGTGCTTTTTTAAGTTTAATGGAGAAATATGATATAGATTGAATTTTAAACTATGACTGCCCATCCTGTTGGTCACTGTTCCCAATGTATTTTTGAACTCAGCTATATAAAAAAATCAAAATCATGTGACTTGTTGTGAGGCTTAAGTCTCACAGGCATACGTGTACCTTAGGGCGAAGCTACACCAAATTAGGTCAAGCGTCTGTCGGCGTTAACATATGACAAAGTTGTCGATCCTGGTATAACTAGAAGTGCCCAAGCAACACAGATGCCAGCCGAAGCATGTGATGCCAGGATCAAAGGTCACCGGTCAGCGGGGAATCGCTCTTCGCACATACACGCGAGCCTAGGTTTTGGCTTGACCAGCTATTTAAGTCAGATTGTGCCCAGCGGTTATGCGATTAGCTAACTTTTCAAATATTTAAAAAACTACGCTGATTTCATATATCATTTTTATTGTGACCTTATTTTATTACTATCTGAGACTAAATATACTACTTGGTTCTATACTTATGAAGGCATTCTGGAGAAAAGTGTGTTTAAAGTTTTGAATCGAGAGCCGGAAAACAATGGCGGTCGTCCAACACAGACTATCACAGATCAAGTTTTGGAATATATCACTGAGATCGGTATCAAACTATCATTGGAATATATCACTGAGATCGGTATCAAACTATCATTGGAATATATCACTGAGATCGGTATCAAACTATCATTGGAATATATCACTGAGATCGGTATCAAACTATCATTGGAATATATCACTGAGATCGGTATCAAACTATCATTGGAATATATCACTGAGATCGGTATCAAACTATCATTGGAATATATCACTGAGATCGGTATCAAACTATCATTGGAATATATCACTGAGATCGGTATCAAACTATCATTGGAATATATCACTGAGATCGGTATCAAACTATCATTGGAATATATCACTGAGATCGGTATCAAACTATCATTGGAATATATCACTGAGATCAGTATCAAACTATCATTGGAATATATCACTGAGATCAGTATCAAACTATCATTGGAATATATCACTGAGATCAGTATCAAACTATCATTGGAATATATCACTGAGGACGAGTCTGGTGTCTGTGGGGGGCGCAACGTGCGTGAATGCCAGTTTCTGCTATTTGTGTATTATATATTTTCTTTTACACTCTATGTCGGAGATGCAGTTCTGATTTGGATACATCTACAGTTCATTGTATCTTTTTCTATTGGAGTTATTTTCAATTTCCAGTTGTTTAACTATTCGGAGGATATTTTTTCAATGCCACCTTGGGTTGATTGGTTGCTAGTACGGCGTCCAAAAATAGATGGCCAAGTCACCGAATTGAAAGAAGTGAAAAAAATTTGGAGCACCAAGGATAAAAGTTAGAGGGTATTTTTTCAGCCCACACAGTCAGCCTACACTGCAAAAGTGTAAAGTGTCCTATCTATGTGCTGACTATTTTGAGTTATTTTGCAAATTCATAAATGGTTGGTTATTTGTTATCTATATAATAATTTTTGCTGAATAATATTTGCGCATCGCAATGCGAAGATGTTAAAAAGTATAGCTCACTTTGATTCTTGGTGCAAGTTTATGTATATTTCGGTGACTTTGCCTTCTATTTTTGGACGCTTTGATTGCTAGGCATTTTGAGTGTTACTATTATTATCAGTATTCATTTAACACCTTTCATGTTGTTGACTAGTATTTCTATCCCTATTCTACCTTATCAATATTGGTACCATCTACCTGCGTGCCTCCGATTATGATTAATATGCTGATTCACTATATTAAACGTGCTATCTATTCATATGGTTTCTATCCTAAGGTGTTGGTCATTCCTAATTATTGTTATTGTTCTGTGTTCACCTTGATTAAATTATTGATCTTTTGTTTATACTATACTAAAGGATTAGATTATATGTAACTTAAACATTCCTTCTGATTGAGTTCTATCCTTCTCAGTTGGAGCAGTGGACATTGAAGCCCATTGTACATACTCAAACGAGCTCAGAGTGTAAACTCTATAGGATTGCACTGTCGTGTAGGCACGCTACCACTAGTCTTTGATCTGCAATGAATGTAGAAGTAAAGAGTAACCATACATCACCAGAATGTTTATATAACAAAAAATACCTATTCCCAATATCGAGTCACCCAGACATTTTACATCATAGATAACAATGTTCATAGTGGCAGCCTACTTGAATTGTCTTATTACAACGATCTTCCTCCTCTGTGTAGTTTTATTACAGTTCTTTCCCCTGTTGAATTAATCACACTTTGGGTACAAGTCACTCAGGAATTAGGTGAAGCTTCTTTCACCATTGAAGAAGTATGGGTGACTCACTCAGGAATTAGGTAAAGCTTCTTTCATCATTGAAGAAGTATGGGTGACTAGTGACCCATGAATTAGGTAAAGCTTCTTTCATCATTGAAGAAGTATGTGTGACTGGTGACCCAGGAATTAGGTAAAGCTTCTTTCATCATTGAAGAAGTATGATCAAAATCGTGTGACTTGTTTTGACTGTGAGGCTTAAGTCTCACAGGCATACATGTCCCTAAAGCTCCACCTCTTCTCTAGTAAAGATGTGATAATTTTTTTATAACACAGGTGAAGCTTTATTTCAGTTATACATTTTTGTTTAATCAATAAAATCTTTTCTTGTGTTAATGTTTTTCTAAAGTAAAAGAGTGGGCCTCAATGATATGTCATTTATACTTTTTCTGCGCAGTGTATCTTCATGGATGGCATCTCTCTGTTTGGAGACTCTGAACTTCAAGAGATGACTGATCTCATGACAGAGGAGGAGATTCGTGTGAGAATGCCTTATGAAGAACTTGACTTGTTGCTCACTGCTGAGAAAGAGGAGCCAGACAATGATGAAATTGTGAAAGAGGAGTCAGGCAATGAAGACATTGTGAAAGAGGAACCAGACAATGAAGACATTGTGAAAGAAGAGTCCAAAAATGATACTGATAGTTAACACAAAAAGACAGGGTAAACCAATTTACTTGAACTTAATTTCTCTGATATGTTTGTGCCACTGTTAGGAATAAGATGAAAGATTCTGTTAATTTGACATTTCAGGGACCATAACTTGCATGTAAAAAAAAAAAAACGTGAAGTTGAATTGGAATTGATAGTTTTTTAAGAGAGTACCGACTTATAGAGGCTCGACTGTGGGTTAAAAAACTATGAATCTACACGGTCAAATGCTGTACTTTGTAAACATTCATTGATTTGTCCAACAGTCTGGCTGAGACATACGACTTGCTCTCTCTTTGTGAAACAACTGAAGAGTTATTATTGCATGTCAACTTGGATTGGAAGCATACAAAAAATTGTCGCATCAAGCAGATCATTTCTACAAGTAGCAGTTAAAGGGGATTTTTTCCAGACTTGAGAAAGCAAAATTAAGGGGATTTATCAGCTATATCGAATAAATTGGATAGACATGTACAATGTACAAAAGTTTTTTGCAAATTTTTTTTTAATGACCAAAGTTATTTTTACAATAAAATCAAAGAATTTTTTAAAATCATAACACAAATGTACACAATATGTATTAATGTATCTCATATTTAGCACTTAGCTGGTATAATATTTCTGTTTTTATAGTTTAATTATCTGTGCCAATTACATGTACATGTATGTATGTATACTCCTTTTCTTTTACGTTTAGTTTAATCTGTTCATTTTGATTGGTATACATATGTGGAAAGGTGATTCCAAAAAATGTTGCTGTTATTGTAAATTTTGAACATACACTGATACAGTGTAATTTTGTTTAACAGGTGATTAAAGAGTTTGATTTGAATTTTTTTTTTCTCATTGTGTTTGTAATACAGTTGTGTGTGGGTTTTTTTTTAATGAATCCATGTTTGAAAATACTTTTTAAAATATTAATGTGATCATTGTGTAAAATTTTTGGCATAGCTGCCATGATTGAATTGTGATTCCTGACTTTACAAAATCACACAAATAAATTATAATAAATTGAAATTTGCATGTGGTCTTCCTAAACTCAAGAATTCAATTCTAAATCAAGATTAAGATAAATGAAAGTGGTGATTTAATACTTTGGAAAACCAAGTATTGACCCCATAACAGTGGATGAAGAAAGACAGCGATGAAAAAAAAAGGCAAGTAGATAGGCAAGAGTGGAAGAAAGACTAAGAGGAATTCAGGAAGAGAGCTAAAGAGAGGGACAGAGACAGGCACAAAGATGGTGTCGGTGTCAATCAAATATTTCTATTTACATGTATTAAAAGTAATATATGGTTAACCTTTTCATATCCCCCCAAGGCCTATTTCTTGTGTGTGTACTATCTTGGGAATGTTCAAAATAATTTAATGGTAAGAAGCTTTGATATTTATTATGATTTTGAAATCAATACAAAGAGGTTATAGCACAAACTATCAACGCCCACAACATGTGTTAGGCATGCTGGGAAAAACTTGTATGTATAAGTATAAGGTTCGCTGTTTGATCTCAACATCATCCAGGTCTATGCACCAACATCTACTGGCACAGAAGATGAAATGACCGCCTTCTACGAACAACTAGAGAAAGCCAAGAAACAGTGCGTCACAAGATCCAGTCATTATAATGGGCAATTTCAATTCTAAAATCGGCTGCGACGGGGTAGATTATGCAATTGGATCTCATAGTTTGGGTGTCAGAATTGAGAGAGGAGAGCAACTTATTGAATGGGGTTTGGTCAATAACTTCATTGTGAGGAACACCGACCAGCTGGTTGGAAGTCCCCGAGGAGAAAACGGACATGGGAAAGTCCTGCTGACAGATAAGAAACCAATTGACTTAATCCTTATTTCCAAAGTCGAAAAAAAAAAGAGCTAAATAAAGGTGGATGACAGACGACATTCTAGAACTCATTGATAAAAAAAGTTGAAAGAAAAATGTTGAAATGTTAGTTCGG
This sequence comes from Elysia chlorotica, assembly GCA_003991915.1. Taxonomy (NCBI): domain Eukaryota; kingdom Metazoa; phylum Mollusca; class Gastropoda; family Plakobranchidae; genus Elysia; species Elysia chlorotica. The sequence goes on from RQTK01000522.1 coordinate 257,042, forward strand.
TGCTACTGCTAGTGATAGCCTTCTCAAAGCTAATGTCATTTAAATTGATACATGTACTAACCCAAATACATTGTACTAAAAAGTAACATTAAAAAGGGTTTTGTTTGTTTTATAAATTATTTTGGTATGTTTTGTGGAAAATTTTTGCAACTTTTATTTTCATTTGTGAATTTCTGTTGGGAAAATTTCGGCTCCATTCATTTTTATTCCCCAACAAACCACTGAATGGCTACTGAGAATTGACTACGCTTTTTTGCTGGCGAGCAATTTCTTCATAGTAAATTTGTATTTGTAATGAAATTTTGTATTTAACAAAGGCCTACATGCAAAAATATTAAATTATGAAAAAAATTAGCCAAAACTTGCAACAGTTCTCAATTCAATACATTTATTATTTACATTTTAATACATAACATGTAACATTAACAATCAATACAATGAAATCTGTTAAACAAAGGAAAATTTAAATAAACCTATAATGCAAATGTTCAATTACATCAGTGTTACAGTTACTTACACTAACTGGCTCTTTTTATGTAGAGCTAATAAACGCCTCACAGTACATCTTAACCCAATGAACTCGCAATCAAAAACAACTCCTAGTCCTGTTGAATAGCACAATGCATCTTTCACATTTCCTTGAAAAAAGAAAGCCTTGCATTATACCCTTGGACCTGGATTCAATGATCTAGAGGTAAAAGCAAAGTGCTGTATCAAAAAAACTACACACATTGTCCTTATTTAAAATGTGTGAACTAGTTCACCGTGCTCATTGCTCAACGTCCCGATGTCAGTACCATATAGGCTATACATTGTATGTATATTGTTGGGTTCCCAACACAGGATTTAAAGTTACCTTTATAACATGTGGGCTCCAAGACTCACATCAAGACAATTTTATGTGCTGCCGCACATGAGATACTCAGATATGGCGAAAACAACTGGAGACAATCAATTACAATGTACATGTTTGTTTTCTGCATACAAATCAAAACAACATAAAAGGAAGAAAAAAGAAAACAAGATAATGCTACAAACTTGTGCACATATGACAGTGGGCACTGAAAAAGTAGATTTCGAAAGGAAACAGCTGAAGACATTGATTTACAATGTATATAACAAAAAAAAACAAAAATGAACTTATACTATAATCTTTTAATAATATTTCACTTCATTAAAAATAAGAATTTATGAATATGACAGGAATCATAGGAGGAAAAAAAAGATCCATTTGAATGTTAGGTGAAAATTGATCCAAAATGCAGTAGCCAATGCTACTACTAGAAAAGTAGTAGGACCAAACTTATTTATTCTTATTTTTAAAATCACTTATGTCAAGATAGACCATAATGTTACTGTTAGCAACGTGACAAAACTGCTTCATACAAGGCAAGAAAAAGAGATAGAAATTTGTTGAAACAAATCACAGTGGAATTTGCTAAAGATAAACCTCTTAGGGATAGCCTAAAGTTTTATTTCATCGCAGGTTCATATTCATCAAAGGTGCCAACTGGATAAATCTTTTTTTTACTGCTTTTTTTACTGATCTTTTACACTTTAATAATAATATTAATATAAATACACATCATATATAGTGGAAACCTCATAATTTATGGATCAAAACTTCAAATTAAGAGGACTTGATTTACAGGAGGGGAATACCTGAACCACAAAAGTATTGAAAAAATATCAATAATCAATAGCTGCTTAACTTCTTTGAAAAAAATTGCTTATAGTTATAGTATACGGTAGCTTCCTTTTGTTACAATTTTTTTTACAAAGATATCGTTGGATGAGGGATAGGGTTTTCTTCTTTAGGCATGCCATGCACAACAATAAGCTTTTATTAAATGCTGCTTGACAGATAGATCTGCATTTTTGTATGTCTTTTGGTGGTACCACCTTGTAATTATGAGAATTAAATCAGAAAGACTGAATTATGAGTCAGTGAATCTTTCTAATAGAGCCGCCAAAGAAATAACCTATCCTCTTGCAAAGGTTGGTTTTCGACAAATTTGAATCATCAGACTTCTTTTCTTGAGGTTTCCACATTACAATGACAAGACACAATTGCTTGACATACTTTTACAGAGCCCTGACATGGCAGGGTTTTTTTAATACTTAAAATCCGTAAATTTACATAAAAATTAGGATTACTGCATATCAAACAGTGATTGTTATTAATGTTAATGTTAAATATAACGTTATGCTTCAATTATATTAGTCGTATAGCAGAAAGCAGTGATGCCAACTTAATTGTTATTATTTATTTAGAGCGACATAGCATTTTATCACAAAATATATCTCCGTAGATCTTTAATAAACTTGACCTGCCAACTTTTCCCCCTGAAAATCAGTATTTTTTCAAAAAATTGGCAACACTGATTTACTGTATTAAAAATACACGCCTTCATAAAAGAGCATGTTTGTACATGTATTATTAGAAAAGGTGTGGAGCTTTCTGTAAATGGTTGGATACTCACCTGGTGAAATGAGCCCAAAAGATGCCACCAAGCCCCAACAAAACTTCCCTAACTTTGAGTGTGCAAAGGGGGGGACACTCCTCGGAGTGAAACTTCAAGCAATTGTTTGTCTTTCTACAAAAAAGGTGCAGAGACAGTTTCTACTTTCTAGGTTGACAATTAAGTGTAATTAATCTACAGGTACCTAGGCTATTAATATCATATTAGGTTTACTTTTGTTCCACTAATCAGAATGTTGGAAGATTTGTAGAAGTGCAGTATCATAATTATCCTTTCCCACACGCGCAGAGCTTACGTAACCTTTATCTTTAGCCTAAGATTTAGTTGCACGATTATACTTGTTTGTAGACTTAAAAAATAAATAAATCAAGAATTACTAAGCATTGGGGTTGATCAAAACACCATTATTGTAAGAGAAAAACATATCTGTAATTTGAGCTGAAAAAAAAATGTATTATATGTATTTCGTTGGTGCCACTGTTGACTTATTGATCATTTTCTATGGCTCCTATTTATCTGTGTCACTGTGACCCCATTACTTTAAAACACCATTGAAGTGATTAATAAAGTTAATTTAACATATATTGTTATTCCAAAGCATGGGGAAATATCCCTTTTCGATTAATTAAAGTATTTTAACCATTTCATTTTTTATTAAACATCTACAAGTGCGGCGAGGGATAGGCCGGGCGAAAACTAAATGAGCGCGGGCAGACAGCCGTGCGCAGTACATGGGATAAAAATGACTTTTGACATCACTACTTAAGCTCTGATCAAGTTCGGCTATTCCCTATACACTTTTAGAAGACAGTTAGAATACTTTTTCCATGAGAAAAGCTATGGCGCTGTATGTTCCAGTTCTTTAAAATGTTTAAAGAATGATACTGGAATTGAGGATGCACCCCAAATTAGATTCACAGAGTTTCTGAAATTACCAGGAGTGGCATGTCTGTTTATCTTATTTAAATAAAAATTCAAATGTTTACCATTCAACCTAAAGCTGCAAACAGAGTGGATTTTTTTTGTCTTCCTAAACAAGGGGTGCCATATATGGACTATACAGACTGGTCTTACGTATTCTTATGATTACTCCATGATATACGTGGTTGTGGCAATTTTTTATGTTGGTCAGGGTTTAACACTTATTACATGTATTTGAATTTAATGAATAAGGACTCGAAACTAAGAAAACGTTGGGATTTTCAATTTTATGAATGTTGTCATTTGAAAATAATCCCTATTTATCAAGGTGTGTTGAATCAACAAATATTCATTCAAACATCTTTAAAAATATGTATAAGGCAGCTCACAGTTTATTTCAGAAAATGGAAGAATTAATTCTGTTCACAATTTTCCTTTTATGGCCCCTAAGATTTAGGAAGAAAAAAAACAATTGGGATTGCTAATGAGGTCATTCTGTTTGCAGCTTTCCCAGAAAGCTCCACATTGTATTTAAATCTATCAACATAAGAAACATAATTTGTCTGCATTTCAAATGCAAACTCATCGCTTCTCAACCAATAAGTCTGTTAAACAGACAGTATGAAAGTTTAACCCAACAGCATGGAGGGCATCATCTGAAAAAGAGAAGAGAAAAAGTCTTTGAGAACATTGTTTACAAATCAAATATCACTAGAACTTAGTATAATAAAATTCAATCATCAATGACAGGATTATATGCTCTTCAGTTCAACATATTTAAACTACTAAGTAAAAGGTAGGACAAATCATATAAGCATTTCAGCAACGATCATCAATTTACACATAGCAAGATACAAATCTAGACATAATCTGTAGTGGGGGTGGGGTGACTGTTTCTTTTTGTTGTTGTTTTAGGGTATATTACAGTATCTGTGCATCTAATCAATTATGGTAAAATGGAAAGTATAACAATATGTGCAATTAAAAAGTAACACACTACAAGATTAATCCATAAAACTAAAAGTCATCATTTTTACTTAACCAGAGTCAATGATCATTAAAAACAACATTAGATTACTAACTGGCGCATTGTTACAATTTTCAAAGCATGTTAACAGAATTTGGTGGAGGCAAGAGGACTAAAGTTACTTCAGAAAAATACTTGCAAAAGTCAATGTTCATATATTTTCATAGTCTGAGTTATTTGTTTCATTCATTAATTACTAATTTACTTATTATTTCAAAGTATTTAAATATCCTCTCTTACAACATGTGTATCTATATATAAATATATATGAAGGGTACTAGAATGAAAACAGCTAGTGTCACGTTTTGACACTTTTGAGAAAATGAAAACTTCTACAGTATATTTGTTACTAAAGTATAAAGTGTGATTTTTTTTTTTGTAAAATAATCTAAAAATATGTCCTTTGGTGGTAAGAAAAAATAACAGTTGAAGTGTATCCCAATTATCCCAATACACCAATTAACTAAAAAATTGCAAAAATGTGACATCACCTGTTTTCCCCTTGTACCCTTCATATATAATATTTATATATATACTTGAGAAAATAATAAATCAGTCAAGAATTACAATCTTCAAAATCTTATAAAAAACGTTAACTATATATTATCAATTAATTGGATTACGGACCATTGTAATGGTTACCGCCCTACAAACATGTAGGGGCTTACAGTTACAAGTTTCTTCTATGCAACAAGTCAAACGAAGCAGCAGTAGAAATCATCACAACTGTGTGAGCTGAAATAAAGCAGACTTTGTTTACTGATGGGTCATGGGGTTATTAATATTTGCAAAGGTGAGTATGATTTAAGAATCAAAATATTGAAGGCAAAGTAGGCCTACCTCTTTTTACCATAGAGAATTTCTTTACCGGTGTATATTATATTATATAATTTTTTTTTTCCAATAAGGAAAAGATTTACTCACCTTTGCAAATAAATCAGTGACACTGACATATGAATTTACTTATAAATTTATTATAAAAATGTGTGAATTGTCAACAGTAAAGGTAGCCAATAGCATTACAATTACATGATATTGGCCTACTTTCAAAAGCAGATCACTACATTTTTTATTCAATTTTTTTTTTTTTAAAGTATTGAATACATATATAGCTGATTCATCAATTATGCTGATAATTGCCAGTCTACAGATTTCTTTTTAAAGGTTGGTGACAATAAGAAATTAAACAAAAATGAAAGTACAGAGGCTTAACATTGTGAGAAAACAAAAGGAATTAATAATCTCTGGATCCTGTTATATAAATCTCTTTAGAAGTCACTTGTCTTTTACATTTTGAAGATCAGAATCAAATTTCAACTTATGTGTGAAAGATTGTCCCAGGTCGTCTAATTATTTCACTTATAAATTGTACAATTTCAATTCTAGGACTGGTTTGGTGTTTATCTTAAAATTACACACACGATAATTCTTTAGGAAATCTGATAACCACTGATGCCAGACATTTTTATATTAGTTTGGTTTTATCACCTTTTGCAAAGTGAAAGGAGCACAAAATGTTAAACATCGTTATATGAAATTTCAAGCTCTGCTGAAGCAACAATTATGATTCCAGACAGTAATAACTATGTGCATTATTTAACATATGTATGATCCAAGAGTGCACTTGAATTACAGCGTGAACACAGCTCCAGTGACACTTTGTTGCCGCATACATGAAAGCATATACCTGATGGTGAATTTTCTTCAGTTTCACTCTCAGGCGCTTCTTTCATAACAGATGCATTGTTAACGTTGTTCATATCACTGTCGTCAGTATCAGAATCAGAATCTTCAATGTTTATTGTGCCCTCTTCATTTGTATTTTTTACTCTCATTTTCTTTGTTTCAGACAGTCTAAACTTAGCCTGGCAAAGAGATCCCTTTTTTCTTAGAGCATAAGGTCCTTTAACATTGGAACTATGTTGAACCATTTTTAATGAGGGAATCAATGAACCTTGAATAGTTGTGCATCTGCGAGATCCAGACTTCATCTTCAATTCTGTCTTATTTTGAACACTTGATGACACTTCAGAGTGGGCCTCAAGGTCGTATGGAAGATTTTTTTCAAGCCAATCAGTTGATGGTTGATGGACAGATGACCCTAAAATTATTCCAGGTGTTTGAGATACACTTTTCAAAAGAGCAGATAAGGTAGACTGATTTGCTATAACCCCTTTGAGGTATTTCACCTCATGCTGTAAATACGCCACTGACTTTCTGTTGATTGCATTTTCCTTGAGTAGTTCAACATTTTCTGACTTTAATTGCCTCACGGTGCTCTCCAATTCAGCAATATACTTTTTTTTTTTTAACCTATTGTCCCTGGCAGCTATAGCATTCTTGGAATTAGGATCTCCAACAGGTGGGCCTCTCTTACCAAAACTAGAAACAGAACTGTCAGCAACAACCAAAATTGTAGGTGTCTGTTTAGAAGATACAGAGGCGCAATTCAAAAGACTTGGTATTTGCGAAGATGAGTCTCTTTCTTCATCTGTATTATTTTTCGCACCATGAATGCTATCAGATTGCTCCATGTGCAATATAGAATCTTGTGTTAGCAACTTTGGGTCAAAAGAATCAAACGTTTTATCAGTCAAACCAGTCAGAATGTTTTCATTCGATTCACAAATTCTGTTTGTCTCTGGTAGTGTCTGAGTTGACAAGCAGACATCTTCTATCACAACTTGATTCCTGCTTTTATCACTATTGATCCCATCAATTTCATTAAAGAAATAACTCGATCTGTCAAAGCCATCTGGATTCCAGGAATTGTATAGGTCACTATCGAGAGGAAGCTCAGGAAATTCCATTGTCAAATTCATAGACTAGATAAAAAGTAGATTTAAGAAGGGAACAAATAACATGTGACTTTTTCAAATATTTTTTTAAATGGAAATCAAACAAGTTCAAGATGATAATTTTTGACTGGCTCTCTAAAAGTAAGCTGATTTATAAGTCTATACCTATAATTATTTCCAGGAAATAAAAACACTTTAGACTGAAGAATCTATAGTAATAAGTATAGGTTCAATCTTGATGCATGTCCTTTCTGGTCTACTAAAACTAAGAGTAGAGTCACTACTACTTGCTAGACAAAATTCACCTATACTGGCTATAGCTCCTGAAAGTTTTACTCTGTAATTGTAAAGTAAATCTTGAATTTCCTGGGTGGAAAATCAAAGTTATTTGTTTTCGTCCACCCTGTCCAAGAATTTTGTGATCGTATAAAATGCAGATATATTCACCCCTAAATCAATGCTGGTTTAATCTTTTTGTTTAAAACAAAACAAAATTGCCCCATGATCTTAATTCTTACGTTAGTTAAAATCAAATGTTAATTATAGTACTCAAATTTGAAAATGTGCATTACAGTAGAAATTGGATTCAACGAACAACCTTGAGGCTTGTTTAATGTTCAATAGTTTATTGGAAGCATGAATCGTTGAAGCCAAGTGTGGCTCACTACTGCCGATAAGCTGCCTCCAGTACATTTTTGTACTTCGAGGGTGATGAGACGGTCACATCCCCACCCATCTATCTACAACTTCCCCTTTACAAGTCTCTTCTTTCCCAATCATACACACAGATCTCGTGTTTTAAACTGGCAGCTTTAACTTTTCAGCCTCCTGTCTTGCTCAAAGGTTGTCTGTCAGCTGCCCCTCTTTTTCCCTCTCCCGCTTGCATAATATTATTGCAATCCACCCCTTTTACTGGACACAACACTACATGATTTATAATGTCAGTCTGGATTTTTGGGAGACATGCTATTTTTTAGGAACGGCTCGACAGATCTTTGGTTGCCCAATTTAAAACTAGATTTACCAATCAAAGTATCTGGTATATGTATATAAGGCACTTCTGGTTCGTTGGATTAGAGGGTGGGTATGTTTTGTTTGTTGCATCCAAGATAGCTCATTGAAGTAGAAAAATCTGAAATTTTTATCATTTTGTTGAATGTAGGGTGTGCTTTGAGTCCATGTTCATTGTATTCCAGATCTACTGTATTCTGCACACCTAATAAAAATCAAGGTCTGAATCAAAAGAATCAATTGCCTACCAGGACACTTCGGACTTCAGATTTCATGAATGGCAGGTCTGTCATAGATAGTGCCAACCCTTTAACTGCACATTCTGATTCTCTTTCCCAGCGACTCAGCGAGTTACGATGTAAAGTTACATTACGGTAATTGTGTATCCTTGATCTCTTTTCATTCTAGGCAGCTATTTATTGACTGCCACTCTTCTTCCAATCCATTCCCTCGTCACTGTCTACTTTTTTTCATTATTGAGTTGACGCACACCTGTTATTGTTAGTGTCCATGCCATTTTTATAATGTGTGTGGAAGAAGTATTTTTACTTTGACAAAAGCTAAATTGTAAATCATCGTGGCTTCTAATAGAGAGATCCCTGCTTTAATCAGTGTCTGGGTGTTCCTGCTACGTCTCAATATGTATCGGCAAAACTGACTCAAGCATGTCTACGATTACGATCTATATTTATCTAGCCTATGGGTACCACTAGATCTACCATCTAGACATTAAGAAATAATCTAGAAATCATAAAGCTTTGCATATAACATCGTTTAAAAAAATGGATCCCAGTCAGGGTGGACATGGTATGGAATTTTTATAGATTCATAGTAAAAACGTCGTCACGACTCCCTAAAATCGACGTCCACAATAATTCTAGATTGGATATATAGATCTAGAGGATTTCTAAACCAAGTATATAACCAGATATCTATAACCTTTGCTTGAAAAGGTTGAATGCTTAAATTTTATCAATAGAAAAACTGAACCTAAAAGTTCTCACAATCTTACCACTTTTAAAAAGTATTTTCGAGCACGATCTATAGTATAATCAACGATTTCGACGACTGTGAGGCTGTAAGGAGTGTAAAGACTGTAAGCCCACCCCAGGATTGCCAGGAGGTTTCTTCACTCGGATGCCAGATTCGCAGTTTGAAAGTGCCAGAAAAGAGACATATTTTATTATCAACAACAAAACATTGTGAACTATGGGTATATGGTACTAAACATACCTTAAACCACACTAAAATTACTTGATCTTCTTCCTGCAGCAAAAAGCAAGTGAAAAATTGATGAAAAATTGTCTGGAAACAACGATTTTCTAATTTCAAGCGTCAACTGACAACACTTCACTGGGCTAGGCTAGGCTAAAAGTAAGACCCGGAGAGAGTAAAGCACTGTGATCATTATGCCAAAACATTTATTAGATATAAAAATATATAATTGTAACAAACGCTTGGAAACTAGGCATAGATTGACAAAAAATATACCAGAAAATGCTAGAAAAACCCATCAATGATGGCAATACTCCAAAATCACGCCAAAGTGCCAGAAAAGTGTCAGAGTGCCAAACAGAGATACTGGGTGCCATGCACAGATGTCTAAGGTCTGGCAACCCTGGAGAAGCCTTGCACGATTGACGAAAGTGTTGAAACAGTAATGCCAGTAAGGATTTATCAAAAACACAAGATTGCGGGCCAAAATTCACTATTTTGGCTCGAAAATAACTAGACTCAAGCTTGACCCCTTACGAAAACTCACCAGTTAACAAACAAAAAATCCTGAGGCCCAGGTCCTTCATTTTTGTTCAATTTTTTTCTTTAAAAAGTGTTTATTAAAAACTAAGTCTGAAGCAGTCATCCAAAAACTTATAGAAATGGAGAAGAGGAGGGAGTTTAAAATAAACAAACTGATGTCAATCTGTCAACTCATTCTGTCTCACCCCTCCCTGGCTTTCTTATTCTTCCTTTTGTTTTCACACACTTGACAATGTGTCCTTACAAAGTTTCAAAAGTCCTGTGTTCTTTATCTACCGACTTTTCCGTTTCGTTTACTATATTTTAGGCCACATGCAGACGCGTCGCTTTGTATAAGGCTTGAAGTATTTCATACATTTTTCAATTGCCTTTGTAATTACAAGTATTTTCAGCGAAAATTAATTCAACTTTTGACTTTATAAGTTAACTTCGTAGATCACAAAACATGTCACCCGACAATCACATCAGGCTCAAGACATAGTCGTCTATAACACAAGGCCAGCTCAAAGCCGACTAAGTGAGTGTTAACACCAGTATGTTTTCCGCGTGTATTTTCGATGTGTATTTTTTTTCTGTTCACACCACTCTGCACAACCAATTTGCATGTGTATATCAGAGTCAAAAATACACAAGCGTCCAGAGCGTTCAGACCATGTGTATTTTTCACTCTATTTTTGGTATGCACCAAACCAGAGTGTTCACACCAGTATGTTTCCCTGTAGGCCTATACTCTGATATACACATGCAATCAAGGGATCACTGCGCAAAGCGCGAACCCCAGTGACCTGCAATCTTTAAAACAAACACATAAACATGGCGACTGTCTATACCATCAAAACTCCAGAAGCCTTTGGGCCTATCGAATGTCTGGAGGAACGGTCAATTTTGTATGATATAAAAAATCCAGGCTATTAAGAAAAATTCTGCTTGCTCTTTTTCCGTTTTGCTGGGAGAGATTGTAAGAGCAGCGCAACAATTGATCTTCCTCTTCACTGGTACTCCATTGTTCTTCTTCTTCGCTTAGTATAATGCATTAACTGTCTTAGGACATCATGGGCATAACTTAGCCGTTACCGTGCTGGCGTGCTGGCGTACCGTAAAACAAACTCACTCACTCACTCGCTTGTAGAACTAGGTTTCAAACAAGATCACGTGGCAGTCGGTGAGCATCGCATACACTCGGAAAATCTACATCATCTGAACACTCTTAAAACAGAGTGCAAACTACACACGCTGCTGCTGCTGCTGCTGCTGCTGCTGCTGCTACTACTACTACTACTACTACTACTACTACTACTACTTCAAACCTAATTATGCTCAATATATTGTGACAAATATATCAGAATGCCCCATACAATAACCTAAACAAGCACCAGCATTCACATCCATATAACAAGTAGAACAATACATAGCCTACTTTATTATGGTTCGTGTTGTGAGCTAAGCATAATGCCCTAAAAGCCTAAAAGTGACGTCCAAACAATTTACACCAAATTTGGTTTTGCTATTGACCAGGGATAGTCCGCTTAGATTTAGGCGTCTATTTGTTGGAACATATAAGCCTGCTTTCCTCTTGCTAGTTCAATTTTTATGTGGGAGGAAGACAGGCTTGACCCCAAGGAGACGACCGATACTGGCCAAAATCGTATTATTTTACCTTTTTTTTTGTTATTGATAGCCTACATGATTGTGCAGCACGAAAGGTTTGAATTTCTAACATAGACTGAAACTACGAGTTGAATACATTTTGAACTAAGGTTGTTGGAATCTACGCTATTATTGAAAAAAACTAACCCCTGTTCCACGCGTATCTTCGGCTTATTACTAACAATTTTTATGTGGGAGGAAGACAGACTTGACCCCAAATACTGGCCAAACAATCGTAGTACGCTCGTATTTTACTTTTTTTTTTATTGATACATGATTGTGCAGCATGAACGATTTGGATTTCCAACATAGACTGAAGCTATGACCTGAATACATTTTGAATTAAGGTTGTTGGAATCTACGCTATTATTGAAAAAAAATTGACCCCTGTTCCACATGGATCTTTGGCTTATTACTATTAGTAATACACGCCTTAGTTAATCGAACAGACAACCATTACCATTGACAATAACTACTGAAATTATGACAGTGATATCCCTTGGTTGTAATTCGAGTGTGACGTCATTATTCGCCATTTTGTGGGACGGGCCCTTCGCACTACTGTCAATACTGGCTAATCAAGTGTATTATTTTACGTTTTGTAGGTATACGAACCTTACCTCATCCTTTCTCTTTTGAGTTCCACAGCATATTGTCGGGATTTATTAATCTATCAACGTAATGTGTATTATGAATAAGTCATTTGGAATAGTAACGTTTTATTTTCACCCCTCTTGTGATCATCGCGATCGATACTTTTAATCTTTACTTTTACACTAACAAAACAACCAAAATCTAGATTCTAAACACTGGTAATATTGATTTCATCAATTACTAATGAAGCTGAGAATCCTGAGTCATTGTTAGACTGTCCTTAGACTGCAGGGTTAATGTGCTGGATTCTATAGGATCAAGATCTACATGGATAGACATGACCCTTACCTCGTTTATTACTATCATTCTCAAACGTTAGAGGATTGAACTTACCACCTCTCATTTGGGCTGGTCATTATTGACAAATTTATGATGATCTAGATTTAGACTCCTATATCTTGAGATTGTTTGTATCAAAGAAGGATGTCTTTCTAGACCACACTTTTAATTAGATATATATGATTCTTTTTTGTTTTAAAACCTTTCACATTATAAATGCATGATTTTGAGACCTAGATTTGTGTGCACACTGTTTTTTGGATTAAAAAAAAACTACAACAAACTGTAAACAATTTAGTGAAGGTAAAAGATGTGATATTATTTTATTTGTAAAAATGGAAGGTCTTCAGTTTAATGCATAGATGCGCTAGCACAAGAGCATGCGCAAATATTGAAACATGCTGTGATGGGAAACAGTATATATATATAACCACAGATGATTTGTAGGCCTCTCTAAAACTAAAGTCTTTGAAAGTCTTTATCACACTCACAGTAAGGTTTTGATGAAGGTGCTGCAACCTACAATTTAATATCTATAGGCTTAAAGATCTGTCTCAGCGCCTAGGTACTCTGTAAGCTATAGATTTAAAGCATGTAAACTAGAACTTGTAAACAATAATTCCATCTCTAGACCAATTTGTCTTTTTGATGGTGTCTGTCTCACCTCTGAAGCCATTAAATCTTCAATTGTTCTTAGACTGTTTGGGATTGTTTATAAATTTATCTTATTTTTGAGTGCTAGGAGACAGGGAGAAGGGAAAGGTAGGCTTGAGTAGGGGAGCACATGAAGATTGCCAGTGCTGTGGTAGGCACATACTTCAGACAATCAAAATCATCAATTAAAAAAAATCACTTCTTCTGTAAATTGTTTAAAATTTGTTGTTCTGAGTCAAAGACTCCTGTTTTTCAGACAGATAAATAGAAGGATTTATTTTGAGTTGTTAAATAACAGCTAAACCTAAAATCTTTGGAGCAAGACCAACTTTTATAAAAATTTATCCCCTGCTGTCCACAAAGAGTGTGTGTGTGATTTATGTTAAACCTCAGTCATTTCTAACTACTTCTACTAGCTTTCCTGAAGTGATTTTTGTGGAGATTCAATTTGTAGAGAAAAAGATGTAATAATGATTTAGATAAGATTTTGATTTTTAGTGGAGAGAATCCTGTTGTATTGCATAAATATTGGCAATTTAAAACACTAGTCCTCGAGAATGCAGTCTGTCCATCAAAAGAAATGTATTTAACTGATTGTTACAATTGACTTTCAAGGCTGGAAGCAATATTAATTTGCCTAAATCAAATGTAGTTTTTCCATCTAGATCCAGCAATGATCCTCAACCTAAGGAGTGTAGTAAAGCCATCTTTCCCTTAAATATTATTTTATGGAATTTTTCATTATAAAGTTTGAGACGGTGCGAAATCAATGCATATGTGCATACAGTGGAAAAGTGATGTTCAAAATTGTAATAAAAAGTCGTTGGTTAATGTAAGTAGCTTGTGCTAAGAGTTGCCAAAAATTGTAATACTGAATACCAACTATAAAGTCCAAAAGAGCATTGTATTAAAACCTTGCCTATAGGTTAAAAAACTTGGTGAAAACTTTTACGCAATGGCTTCATTTGTTTTGTGTTTGCAGGAAATAGGCCAATGTAATACAATATTTGGAAGTGAATGCAATAATAACAGAAAAACTGAGCACTGTTCGTTTGCTATATCTCCATAAAAATCACTAAGACAAAGTTAGGCATGCATCAGCTTTTCATGTACCTTTCTGCTTTCTTTGCACATCAAATTTCATAAATATTACCACAAATCGTGCTTCTAATCATACAGTTCGATATTAGTCAATGGTACACAAAAAAATCAACAACAAACAACAAACAATTAATCAACCCATTGATGTTACTGTTAGGGAAGTTAAAAGACAAAATACAAGAAGGTATTTTAATTACAAACATTTTTCAGTGGAATGTTTTCTGGGAAATAGCTTAGACAACTACTTAATAAATATTAAAAACATGTCAATGAAGTGTTTTGATGCCTTAGACGAAAAGATTTTTGTGTAATACATAGAACAACTTGTGTGATTTTTTATTTTTTAATCAAGTTATTTTAAAGTTTGATTGAAGCAGATTTATTTATGAATTTCAATTAACCATAATTGAATATTTTGCAGGCTACAAGGGTTAGAAATACTTTACTGCAATCCTTTTTTCCTTTCATAGATGTAATTCTATTTTTTAAAGATAGTGTAATATTTTTTTCCCCAGCATTGTAAATTTCAAAGAATCAGTCAAGGTGTAACCATTCTTCATCTTATCAACTGATAAATATTTCCCAACTTGGTACCGAGACACTGTGATACTGCTAAAATGGAACACCGTAGATCAACAGAGGGTGGCGACAATGAGATGCGCTCAGAACTACAGGAGCTGCAGATGCAGGCAAACATCATGACAGATGAGGTAAAGATATTACTATTAGAACTCGCTTTGACAAAATCGGGTTGACAAGCATTGTGTTTGATAATCCCTTTAAATATTTTTAAAATGATGGTACATATTAACTCTTTTTCCCTCTTTGTACCGTCATTATTTGTTTGTAGTTGTTTTGTTTGTTTATTTGCCTGTTGTTCTTTTTAAAAGTGATGATGAGGATGACGGTGTACATTTTTTGTCCTTTGTCGTGGAAGTAGATCAATATTTTCATTACATTTCTACTTTGCATTTTGTCCACAATCCACAATTTTACCCTTTCTTTCTACACATGTATCAAATAAGGTTGTCGGGATAAATTTCCTTTTTTTTTTCTTTAATGATTTAATCAAGGATTTTATGGGACAAATTTAATCCATATATCAGTCTTGTGAACTTCATTAGGCAGTGGTACCATGCTTCTGAAAAGAAAATGGGAAACGACTACAATTTTAGATTTTTTGGTGGAAAAAGACTTTTAAAGGTAGATAGCAAACTCGCTTTGCACACTTATGTATGAAGGAAGATTAGTCTTTTGATGTCTTCATTCCTCATTGTCTTAAAAAGTGCTTGTAAAAATCAATCTTGTACTTTAATTTTTTTTTCTTAATTTAAAAATTTAGCACAATAAAAATAAAAAAAATTGAACAATTGTAAAATGTTTGTACTGAAAAAGGTGCACCAATGATAAGAAAATTACATTTTAAGCAAGGGGACATGATACATGGAAACTTTTCTGATTCTTTGCATTTTTAGAGTTCTCTCCCATGTTGATTATAACCAACACGGTACATGTATTATATTTTATTTTCCTGAAATCATAATTCAACTTTGGCAATAGACATCGACATACTTGCCATACATGGTTAAATTAACTTTAAAAAAAAATTGGCCTCAGATTTGTCTTTAAAAAAAAAGCAACGCAAATGGCGGTATGATGAATTGATGCATCACGATTTTCGGTATTATAAAGATCCTTTATTTATTACACTAAATTGTGCTTTATAATAAGTATCAGTATATGTTGATGGTAAAACCTTCTGTTAAAAAAAATAACAAAAAACATCGTATATATCAAACAAAAAGTATTTAAAAATCAACAATACAAAGACGAATGAAGGGAATGGATCTTTTAAGTACGAAGTCAAAGACAGCCCAATGGATCGATTGATCAATGACAATTTAAAAAAAAAGTTTATAATGCTTGATTCTTATGTTGTTGTTGTTTGTTTGTCTAGTTGTCTCTTCATAAATACATTTCCATAACACTGTCTGATTAAATAAAACAAACAACAACAACAACAAAAACATTATGTGGAAACTTTAAATCCACTCTTTAGAAGTAATGCATAGAGCTACAGTAATGTCGAGTGCAATCGATTTGAAATGGTGATAATTTCTACGACAGCAATAACTGCAAAAAGAACAAGTATCCTTGATTGAATCTAACTCGTTAGTTCTCAGAGAAGCATAAATTTAAACATATTCTCAAATGTCTTAAAAAGTATGGGAAAAGACATTAGTACAAAGTAAGCGCTTCATAAATTATGATAACTTTAAAGAAAACCAACAGACTCTGGAAACGATTAAAATTAAAAAAAAAATTAAAACATCTATTGTAACAATTGACATTACCGTGAAATAAATGTATGTTAGTGTTGTCTGTATATCTGTCCCGGATAGACATACACAGATGTAAAAAAAATCACCGTGTTATTGATCTTAGCCACACATTTAATAGTCACATAAGTAGAGAAGGACCATTAAAGTACTTCAGTACTCACCTCTAACCCGGTGTTAACAGAGGCACGGCGATAATAGAGCTGTCTGTCTGCTGATTGTTGAATACTGCGAACTGCCCTGTCTGCATGTGTATGTTAGAGGTAGGGGCCCTCAGCTTTGGCTGCCCGGATTCTGGTCTTACCCGCGTCCCAACAGTCCAATCACTACCGACCTCCCCCTCTCTACACTACGTCATCTTTGTTGCTCTCTGCTTTTTATGATGGGTTCACAGACCGCACGTGCGCATAGTTCAGCTGTTAAATGTGAGGTCTTTACAGGGGCTTCGGATGCTGGAGCGCGATCACATTTTTTTGACGAGCATGAGTTAGTATGCCATAATGACAAACTAGCAAACACTTTACAAAGTATCATCCTCCTAATTCCTCCTTTTTTTTCATTTTTTTTTGCCTCAGTATAATCTATTGCTTGGAAATTTCAAAGCACGGGGGCATTCTTTGTGCGTTAGTTTACCCCACATTGTGTTTAACTTTTGTAATATCCGACGCGGGTCAATTTATAAACTAAACGATCTGGGATTAATTAGCTGTTCACATGATCATCATGCGTTAAGTTTCGTCAAGATGATAGTTGTGAAAGGTGAAGCATTCATCCTCTTTCCTTGACTGGCACTCGCGGCTATCTAAAACCTCAATGCTACTCTATCTCAAGCCTGGATGCATCGGGCCATACAAATATACTACACCAATGATCAATATTAATGTTACGCACTGGACCCAAGGGAAATCATGCACCCTTTGGTTGTATGCGTATTAGTTGTAGGATTAGGAGTGCCAGTGGCGAGCTAAAAAAAAAAAGAAAATTCATCATAAATTTTTGACTTATATCTTAGTGTTTATGGTCTAATGTCTCAATTTATACTTTTTGTCTACGATACTGAAAAAGCCTTTGTGACAATAGTTGTTTTGGGGCTCCATGACAGGATCCAGTGGTTCGATCTCAGGCTGTTTTGAAAGTTTTCACTCCTATATTTTAATAGGGGATTGGGAGGCATCAACCTAATAGATACCACAAAG
Organism: Elysia chlorotica; assembly: GCA_003991915.1. NCBI lineage: Eukaryota > Metazoa > Mollusca > Gastropoda > Plakobranchidae > Elysia > Elysia chlorotica. The sequence continues at coordinate 274,910 of RQTK01000522.1, forward strand.
AACAAGAGTTTTCTCAAATACACAATCACTTATGAATCAGGTCCCAATTGACATAATGATGGAATGGTAACGTAACATTATTTGGCATTATTTATTAAATAAAAGAGAAGGTGTGCGTGTATTTATGAGGGGGGTTGACCTTTTGAGTGCGTTAAGGGGAGAGGTGGGTGGTGGATCAATGCAAATTGTTGTCAGGCGAATGAAATGAAATTATATGTGACACACATACACACAATAAAATCGTTTAACAACAAAACAACAACAAACAAAAGTAAGGGATTTTTAAAAGAAGTCCAAAGCCCATCTCTGGCCTCACGAATTGTCCCCAGAGAGAGAGGGAAAGAGAAGTCAACACCAATACAGTTATACTTAGGTTGCTCTTCTTGGGTCGATGGCCTCAACCCTCGATAGACATGGTCCCTCCCACTGACAAGTGAGCAACTGGCAAGCTCAGTACCTTTAGGTAGCCAGGACTGACTGACGTCGCAACCCGAGACTCCAGTAGCTAACCCACTCTCTTGCCGCGACTTCTCACATTTAACGTCCCCTAAGTTAGAAAAGAACCGATATTGACTGAGGATTTTCTGTCTGAGTAAATTACCACAATTTTCCCTTTTGGCTGTCCCCCACCAGGATCTATAATGCATGTATTGTGGATGCTTCTTGCTAGAATGTTTGGCTAGCCAAACCACTGAAGCTAGAGACGCTAAAAATCACACTATAATAGACACACATGCAAAAGTCTAGCAATGCGTTCACACTTTTGATGACCTTTACACTATTTAAATAATATCTAAGGAAATCAATGCAAATACTGCATTGGTCATTATTGTATATGCACATAAAATACGAAAATTTCTGTTTAAAATTTGAAGTATTAAAGAAACACTGCAGAATGAAACAACACTAACAACAAAAGCTATGGCACATATCACTCCTATATGACAAATAGAAGTATTTTCAAGCGGGGTTGGGATTTGTCTGCGGATCCGCGAGTTTTCTCGGACGTGAGTCTTCGCTGTTAGCAAAGTTTATATTTTCCCAGCGAATTCCAAGTCACAATATTATTCGTAGGTCACAAGGTGCACATTTTCTCGATGTTTACCGAATTTCCGGATGTGTGTGTCCTCTCGGCCTGGACTATTATTATCTTGACAAATGTGTCTGTTAGTGCTATGGTATCGGCGCGTGAGAAGTCACAAAAATCGGGTAAACGCCTTTAGGCTTTTTTGTGAAAATTTCTCACCGGTTTTACCTCTTTAATTTTTTTGCTCGCTCTCCCATCCCCAGAAGGTTTTATGTATTTTTGGTGAGATGTTTTTTGGTCCGATTGTTAACGTACTTTTTCCATGGCAATGCGGAAGATAGCCGGCTGATTCGTAAAAAAAAAAAAAAAAAAGCAAGAAAAAACAACTCATGATGTTATAAACATCATTTAAAAATTATCTTCTTACCAACGGCTTTTTCAGGAAAGAGAAATTTTAATGTATCAATAAAACTAAAAACTCAAGCTTGTCCTACTGCATCTACTGCATGACCATCGTATTTTTATGCACTTGAAGACAAACGTTAACAAAACGTTACAATTGGCACGAACATTTAGATAATTATGTACTTTTATATTGGATTTTTTTTCATCATATAAATTGAGTTCTCAGCGAACGAACACTTGTGAAAAGTCCGGATTGCCAAAACCAAAAATAATATTGGGTGTGTGAGATTATAACCTGAGGGTTGACGACTATTATTTAAAAATACAAATATTCCTGTTCAATAGCGATATTATTTTCTCTCTCTCTCTCTCTCTCTCTCTCTCTCTCTCTCTCTCTCTCTCTCTCACCGCCCTGTCTCGTGTGTGGCAGCACATAAAATTGTCAGACGTCCGTCTTGAGGCCCGTCCACAATATAGCCTATATAGTGCTCCTGTTGGACGTTAAACCAACCCAAACCCCCCCTCTCTCACTCTCTCTCTCCCACTCTCGCTCTCTCTTTCCCTCTCCTCTCTTTGTTTACATTTTTCTTTCTCTCTCTCCCCCTTTTTCTCGACCCCCTCCCCCTTTCCTACCCCTGTACCTCAATGTATCTCACTCACTATTTCTATCTCTCTATCTTTCCCTCTCCTCTCTCTCTTTCTCTTCATCTCTTCATCTCTCTCTCTGTCTCTCTCTCTCAACTTCCTTCCAGAAAAGCACTCGTTTAGTACTCTTCGTGCCTCTCAAGTTTTCTCATTTCATGCTCGGATAATGAGGTGTCGGCTGCAATTTGCTCACCTTTGTCTGGAGCCACAACAGAACCCCGGTACGGAATCGATGGCATACACTCCTTTGACAATAATTAATTATTTTCTGAGCGATGTATCATGTGAAATAAATATGCGATGGGAATTCGCGACAGGATCACGTACAGTAAATCCCCACGCATCCGCACCCCTTGAATAAAATTATGCACTCTCTCTCGCTCCCTCCCTCTCTCTCCCCCCCTCTCTCTCTCTCCCTCTCTCTGTCTTTCTTTCTATCTCTCTCACTCTCTCTCTGTCGGTCTGTCTCTGTCTCTTTTACATGCTCTCTAGCTTTCCACCCCATCAACACCCTTTGAATAACATAATGCTCTCCCATCCCTCCGCCAACGTCTCTCTTACCCGCTCTCTAACCCATATGCCCACTTGTTTCCTTTGCACTGGTTAACGTCGATTACATTAATATCCTATGTTCTTATTGTCTATATCATTTTTAAAGTACTTTGTAGTTTACGTCTTTAAAAATAATTCATTATCTCACTCATACTTTCTCGTGTTCTTTGTCTTGCCCAATTGCCTGCATGTATGTCTTTTAAACCCACTCCCTTGAGTAAAAAAAAGAAAACTAAAAAAAAAAAATATTCGTATGTATCAATGTAAGTGTTAAAATAACGTTTTTTATATTATTGTTAATCAACGTCTATCGAAATCATGGTATTTTAAAATCTAAACGAACCAATCATCACCTCTTGGCGAATAATATTTTCCATTCATTGAACGAGTTTCCCTTATTTCGCACCAAGCCTTTCATCGTTTACGTTAATGAGATGCAACCGCTGTGGTGGTCTGTCACACGATTAGCGGGAAAATCTTCTGATCAGGAGAGCAACTTTTCAAACACAGAGCCCCGCCTGTCTCTTAATATTTGAGATAAACAGCGTAACACTCTCTGTGCTTTGAGTCGGCGAATCCTGTAAGTCTTCGCGGGTTGTATTCTCACCGTATGATCCAAAACAAATGGGTCAAGTTCTATTGCGGACACAATGGGGTGTCCATCTCCTGAAAGGTCTGGACTTTGGAAATAATCCAGATGAAACTATTTTTTTAGTGAGCGAAAACAAAATATAAATTATGTTTCTTCACATGACTCAAGATATATTACTATTCTAGGTGAGAAACATGCATTTGGCGAATGGCTGCTAGGTTAAAAGCATACAAAGTCTTGTGGTTACATAGATACTTCCTATTGAGTTCGAACTTTTTCTTTTTATTTGATACCTCTAAAGATCAGTATAACAGCTTTTTATCATTTAGCTACCTGCCAGAGTTATAACATGTTACATATTTTGGATACATTTTATTTATTTCAACCGTTTAACACGTTATTTAACACCTAGTCTATTAATTATATTTTCTCAATACTATTTTCTGTTCTTCTTTTTGAAGAAAAAATTATATTGCAAGTATTGAGATAATTAAAAATAAAAAAGGTTAGATCCATGCTAGACAGAGTTTGGGTGATGGAGGGAAGGGGAGGCGGTGTGGGCAGTCAGAAATAAACACGGGGCTGAAGCTTCCCTACTCGCACTCCTAATCTAGTTGTTAGGGGGGCAATATAAGTTCTCCGATAAACGAAGTTCCATAACAGCCGACAGTTAAGCATCGTGCTTGCTTTATCTTTTCGTAGTTAAGAAAAAAAAAGACTGAAACGGCACACAAGAGACAATCAAATATGTATCAAATTAGGCCCGATATATTTTCTTTTTCTTCTTCATTATTGTTGTTGTTATTATTATTATTATTATTATTCTTCTTCTTTATTATTATTATTATTATTATAAGAGAGAAGGGGTGTGGCAAGAATTTTTCTTTATAAAATCTACGAAGCATGTGTTCTTATTCTTCTTCATTATTATTATTATTATTATTATTATTATTATTATTATTATTATTATTATTATTATTATTATTATTATTATTATTATTATTATTATTATTATTAGTAGTAGTAGTAGTATTACTATTATTATGTGTGTGTCTATAATTTCGCAGATAATGAGTATGTTTCTTTGTATTCTCTTAGTTTGGACATGTCTATCTGGTGATTAGTGTAATTTCATTAAAGGAATTTTGTAATAATATTTTATTTAGAAAAATTATTATTTTTCTTTATGCAATGTCCCATTTTGAAATTCTAAAAATGCCAACATTAACCAGCTCATTATTAAAAAGATGAATGGTCAGACATTGCACCGCAGACTTGTTGTCTGTATTTTATTGTTTAAAAAAATCGTTAAAATAGTTTCTATTTCGTTTTTGACTTGTTTTCTTGGTTCACTTTTCATTCCTCTACCCTATATTGTTCTTATGAAGCCGGAGCATATTCACTGCGGCTTATCTTTTTTTAAAAGATATCATTTTCCATTTTCTTGTCTTGCAGAGTCCTTGTGTTGAGCAATGTTTTTATAATTATTAAACAGGGAGGGGGGAATCCTTGAATCCTTTGGAGCATCCTTGGGCGACCAAGAGTCCGAGTGTGTGCCTAAGAAGATCATTATGTGCATCAAAGTGATCCTCTCTTGCTTTAAAAAAACACCATCTTATGTCTAATAAGGCATCTCCGGTTCAATACTTCAGGAAGTCCTTTCAAACATCAGCTAACAAATAATTAAAAAAACAAACAATAACGTATGATCCACTATAGGGTTGGTTCAGACCATAGTATTCTTTTATAACAAAGAAAACCCACCATTTATAGTATGCTCCAGCACTTGTCGTTGTACATCTCGTCAAACCACGCAACTTATAAAGTAGCCATTGTATTAATGAAGAGTGTGCATTTTTCACACCAGTGTCCGGGGGTAGACCATTGAAACCAACCTGTACGCCATAAAGACCATTACTGGGGGACAATTGTTTAAACCAAAGAATGGCAAGCTATAGGACCCTCCGAAACATTCACAGTGGAAATGTCGCTACAAGCTAGAGCGATCGATTCATATAATCAGACTTCTACATTATGTTTACTCACCGCTCTCAAAACTCACACTAATAACAATGTGTTGTATTTTACAAGTAATTATTGATGACATTGAAACAGTTATAGAGAGAGGGAATGGTATGAGACAAAATAGGAGAAAGACACAGGGGTAGAGTGTGTGTGTGTGTGTGTGTGTGTGTGTGTGTGAGAAAGAGAGTGTGAGTGAGAGAGAGAGAGAGAGAGAGAGAGAGAGAGAGGAGAGAGAAGGAGGGAGGCGAAAATAAAGTTACCCAAGACCCCCCTCCCCCCAGCGATTTTTTTAAAATAAAATACGTTCAAATAGTATGTGCCAGAGCCCTAGTAGCTCAATAGGGTAGTGTTCTGGACTGAAAAAAAAGAAGGCACGAGGTTCGGATTTCAGTTGGTGTTCTTGACTTTAGCGCTGTATAGGATTCTGCATGAAGTATAGGTAGGATGCATACAATTAGCCAAGTTACCGCATTTGTTTTTGATCATCTATTGCAACCTGATGAAAATGGAAAAATGTCTTAACTGTATCTCATGTTAATGTCTATAATAATACTGTTATGACATGGTTACATCACAATGAGAAATGAAATTATACTCGGTAATGTGAACGTATTCTAGCTGTATAAAATATGCGACAAGAAACACGTTCTCTGTTTTACTATGCAGTGCTTAAAAGTTATCCGAACCCGCGTCCACCCTTTGGTCATAGTTTTATATAGATATCTGCTCTTTCACTTGGTCTATTCCTGTTAAGCCCCGCTTTTATATTTATTGTTTTGTAAGAAATTATGCATGCATACAAATAATGTAATATTTAAAAAAAAGCAACTAAGTGTCGAAGTCTACAAAGACAGGTTGAACACCCTCTTCCGAGACCACACGATCACGTTTTGGGATGCACTGAGTTTATTCATCAACATATTTGTAATTAAACTGTCCAAGTTAGTGCGCTTCGTTTTAAAGAAACCGTTCACACCAAACCAAAGAATTGAGTGGCTTTCTTTTGGATATTGCCCGCGTTGCACCGCAATACTATTATAGTAAATTAGTAGCTTTCCATTTTGTTAGCATGCTGTCATGTTGTGTATGGTGTAGGCTTGTATTCGAATGGAAACTAAAAATCGCCAGTTCAGCCAAATATATGAGTTACATATTATGGCAAAGGCTGAAATCATTATTAAATATAATACAGACGTAGTCTCATAGAATTGATAATAACAATAAAACAGACAAAGTACGTGTATAAAAAATTCTCGAACAGGATTTTTAGAGAGCAAAAGGCTGTGGTGCCTAGGGCTTTGCTCCGAAATTGTTACGTCCCTTCTTTGAACTTCAGCCTGTGGGTCCAAGTTCTGCCTGGACTTGTTGGAGTTGACTCTCAGGTTCTCGTTGTTGTGATTGGCGGACTCTGTAATTAGTCGGACCAATGGGTTCTTTGAGGGTTTTTCCCCCTTTATATTGCTTTTATAGCCACACCTCGAAATAATGTTGAAAAAAAAAAAATGGGTGTTTTAAACAGTACTCAAGTTCGACACACATGTATCCCGATCGCATGGCCTTTAGGTCATGCTGTTGGAAAGTTTCTTTCTTGAGAGATTGAGTGAAAGGGGAAAAGAGAGAGACACAGACACACAGGGATAGAGAGAGGAGAGAGATGAGAGAGAGAGAGAGAGAGAGAGAGAGAGAGAGAGACACACGCACACAGGGAGAGAGCGAGGAGAGAGAGAGATACATTTTATGATAATTATGGCATATTGATATTACATGTATTTTAATATCACTATTCACAAGTTTTAAACGTTTTTCTAGTTGCTTTTTGTTTCAATTTCTTTATAAGAATATGTTTCCTTTTATTCTTTTTTTTTCTTCTCTCATTTCTTCACGACCATGACCTGAATATGTAAGAAACCATGGTAATATCGGTAGAACTCTGTTCAGATGAGCATTATCAGTACATTGTATTCCTTGTCGCTTGAGCATGTTTATTGTGAGGGCTGGCCTTTAACTGTTTGCGACTAAGGGCAAGTTCTGCAGACAGTTGATGCTGTCTCGCCTTTGTAATTTTGTGTCCAATGTCACTGTGCCTTTCAGTTAACAAATGAAAATAATCTAATATTGACCTTTCCACTGACAAGGAGCTCTCTCAGCCCCTAACCAAAACCGTAGGTGTGACGTTTTTTTTTACGCCTCTCTCCTGCAATTATTGCAAACTTTTGCGAGGGTTTTTCCATCCTTGAGTACAGAGATCGTCGGCCGTCATGTTGTTTTCATCAAGTTGGATGCTTCTCATCGATTGATAACGTGGGTGCAGAGATGTTGCTTCATGTCGGAAACATGACATTAGCACAGTATTGATACTGTTGCAAAGGTGTGTAAACAGATTTTGATGGCGAAAACGTGCATGACTATCACGATGGTGATGATATAAGGTGAAAATTATGTTCATCATGTAAGTTAATAATGTGAATGAAGATAGTCATCAAGTTAAAAAAGACTGATTTATTTTTTGGAACTCTACATTGTTAGTTATAATGCGCTGCCTTGCTTTACCTGCTGGACTTTGATTGTTACTGTAAGGATCAGGCTTTCATGCTCTAAAGAAAAGTCCATTACAAAGCGGCACTAAGAGGCTCTTTGTCAATATCAAGATGAAAGACCAGACGTAATTAAAGACGGGCTACAGCGGTGGCTGTCTTTAGGGCGGAGATGAAGCTTAAAGGTCTCGTGAAGTCTGATCGTTTTCATGTGGGTAAATCAATCACTACGTGATTGTTCGATGCGATGTCTCTTTTCATCGTTCCTGTGAATACAATCCCTTTTGTTTTCACGTGGGGCAAGATCTGAGTAAATGCAGTGTAGCCTGCCACGATTTAAGCGATTCTTAATGCTGAAACCTCTCAAGCTTTCCATTTTAACGCTTTTCTTTTCAGAATACTTCTAATATGTGAAGAGTTTAAGGTTTAATATACGCACATTTTTCAATAAAAAGCTCAATTTAATGTCAACCTACAGTTTTACAGTTTAGAAAGCTCAAGTTGGCTAACTTTGACCTGAAAATATGCAATCCTTGTCTAAGAAGTTATTAAAGAGGTTGAGTCCTTCAATCACGCACACGCTTTTTGAATTCAATAATCGAACAAGAAAGGGAGATGTATAAGGCAGCACAGACCAAGCTACTTGAAAACATTTAGATGGGAAGAAGAAATTAAGGGGAAAAAAGCGCCAATCCTCCTCCAGTATATTTATATAGTTTGTTGCCTGTGGACATTGCAGGACTCCACTGCAGAAACGATTGTGCGGCAGCAGACCTGCAAAACGCGGTCTCGCCAGGACTGCTTGGCCAGCACTGACGCGCTAATGACGGGACTAATGATCCTTGATTCAACCCGTTTAGGGCCGTGATTGCCTCACACAGAGGAGAGTAAAGGCAGGTCGAAGTGAGTTAGATTTAGAGGCAAACTTAGAGGGATAAATAAGGCTCAATAAGTGGACCTACATTGTAAAGTGCTGCGGAAGGGATACCTGCAGAACAAGTGGATGATCTTAGAAAAAGTCTTTATGTCGAGCGTTGTTTTTTTCTTTCTTGTATGTTTGTATTTCTTAGTTTTGCTGTGTGTGCGGTTTTTTGTTTTTTTTTTTTGTTTTTTTTGTTGTTTTTTGTTTTTTTTTTTTTGTTTTTTTTTTGGGGGGGGTTTTGTTTTTTTTTTATAGGGTGTTCGTTGCATTTTTCGTTGTTGTAGAGGTTGCTAAGATAACTATGCATGAAGTGATTCAATCGGCGTGTTAGTGTAGATTTCACTCTGTGTAAATTAAAATAAGGCGAGTTAAATTGAACATACCAAGTGTTATAGAGTTTCGTGACAGACGCAAAAAGGGCCAATCTTTTATTGAGTTCCCCCTATTCAGCGCTGGTCATCCATTGCATCTTCCTTAAACTGCATCATTCCTCAACACAGCTCCTTTCTCCTTTACCCCGATTTTTCTGCACAACCTGCAATTGTCTGCCTCGCACTTACAACATCCTGCGGACTTAAGTTATCCCGGAATCTTTCGATTGTGACAAGTACATAGCGACTGGTTCCACCCCCATGAAGGCTATTTGAATAATACTTTCATGTCGCAATAGTGAAATACATCAATCACCATTTTCTTAGATACATTTTTTTAGTATCCGCCAATACTTATGGTATCCTTATTATTTTTCGTTACCACGTCCTCAGTAAAGCAATCTGAAGCCTTACCCTTTTACTGCTGGCGATGGGTTTTCTAATTGTTAGTTGTTAAGTTTGTTATTTATAAATGCCCGTGAAAATTTGAAGTCTCTTCATTTTCATCATTATTAAAAAGTTTCACCTCTTACGTCCTTTCTTTATCACTTTCTGGTTTAACTAAAACACTCATAACCTGTGCTAAATATGGACAAATTGATTCCTGAAAAGGATGAAAGCACTTTCCTTCGAAGCAAAAGATTTATTTTATTCAGTGAAGACAGCAACTTGGTTTCGATCGTTAACTTTATGGATGGTCCTTAGACAATCACAGCTAAGAAATGCAAGAAGTATTTCCGTTGGGATTTTGCCTGCTGTTCTTAGTCATTAACATACTTATTTCGTTCTTCTTGTCTTCTTTGTTTGTTTGTTTGTTGTTGTTGTTTTTTTTTGTTTGTTGTTTTTTTTTTGTTTTTTTGTTGTTTTTTTTTTTTACAAAATGATAGACGGTAGATGGACTTTCGTTGCTTATTGTGTCTAGGGGCCGTAAATACAACGTCACGGTAGCTTACGACTCGTCGTAAGCCTTTTTATTCTATATTGTTATGACGCGCCAAAAGCTACCACGACGCTGTACTTACTATTCTAGGTGTCTTTAAAACAACCCATCGATTCTAGGTGCATCTAAGCTTATACCACTGCGGCACTGCATTTTATTACAATTTAGTTTTTCAATCAGTTGATTTGATTACTCATTTGCTGTGGACGCCTCGGAATTGTTGTACCATAGTGGTGGTGGTGGTGGTAGTAGTAGTAGTAGTAGTAGTAGTAGTAGTAGTAGTAGTAGTAGTAGTAGTAGTAGTAGTAGTAGTAGTAGTAGTAGTAGTAGTAGTAGTAGCAGTAGCAGCAGCAGCAGTAGCAGTAGCCATAGCAGCAGCAGCAGTAGCAGAAGTATGATGATGATGTTATTAATTATTAAGGGGGTTGTACTGGCGGTGCTGCTGCCGCCGCTGATGATGCTCATGCTGATGTCGATGGTTACCAAAGCAACAACAGTAACAACATCCCCAATTCTTTAAATAACCAAGAGGTTCTACAAAAGCCACATACTTAAAAAAAAACAAAAACAAAAACGCCTGCAATAGTGCCCACACGCTTATTTCGTCCTGTTCAATGAAGATTATATGTAATTGTGCAAGATATGGTGTAAATGTTGCCAACGCGACTCCCAAGGTGAATCTGAAATGAAGTGATAATGCGTGGTGCCCATTAGCGAGTAGCTTCGTGCCATTTCAGAAGCACTGTCTGCGACCATTGTTTTTCTCTATGTTTGATAGTCACGGAACCAAAAGTAGTCTTCACACAAGAACGGAATGGGAAGTTAATGTCTTCATCATTATTTATCCTCGTACTGGGTAGAATAGTTTTCACCATTATTCAGCATTTAAGGAAAATGTAAAAAATCAAGAAATTTATTATGAACTACATACAGTATGGTTTCAAGGTCGCGATAATTGAGTATCCTTTTCACTTTCTTCTTTTTCTGCTTTTTTTTTTTGGCAACTTGTGTGTGTGTGTGTGTGCTGGCGATGGCTTTTTTAGTTCGTTGTTTTTTTGTTTTTTATAGATAAAAAAAATCTGAGTGAAATTTTCCAAATATATGAACTCTCAGATATGTTTCTCTCCCCTCTCACCCCCAACTCTTTTTTTTCCCTTTCTTCTTTGGAGGGGGGTGGGGGAGGTGTCGAAGTTGAGAATTCAATTTTGATATTCATTGTGACTGCATTTGATACGTAGTTTCACTAGCATAAAACCATCTGTTAAAATAATTACTAATCGAGACGGAATAAAAGTTCCTTATAAAAAAGATTATTTATTCAATCAATGAATCGTTGAAACATTTATTTGTGACATAGTCTCAAGTGAATGTGCTGCACAATAATTCAGCGTCGACCTGCTTAAACTGAAGAGAGCTGATGGCATTCAATCTCTGTGAATATCAATTTGGTATCAATCATTAAAAAATAAAGGAAGAAAAGGATTTTTATTCCAAGTCTCTCCTATTGAGTTTGAAATTCACATCCATTTGTAACGGATAAGGGTTTGCGTGATATCTCGTTATCGTCAGGATTTTGTTTTAAAGGAGAGAAATGTAGAAATAAGTAGGTACTTCATTTCACATGAAAACTGCCTCACGTGAGCTTGGTAGTAATATTGTTCTGTTAGAAAAGAAAAAGATCCCACGATCGCCCATCATAAGAATGATTTCGAATTGTTTCAGAACAGCCTATCCTGTCTCTTCATAACAAAACAGCGTTGTCTATCTTGAATTCTATACAAACGAGAAAGTCATTAAAACATGTCCATGAAATGAAAGCCACAAAAAATTGTCACCCCCCCTCCCCCAATACAAAAAAAATAATGAAATGTTACACATTATGTAGAATTGCGCAATAAAATAACATAACGTTACCCCTCTCTTTAGGCAAATTAAATTTGTAGGCAATAGACATTACCCAATCTATTGATCCATCTTAATTTACTGATGCCATATAATTGTAGTGGGGGTTTCTTTATCAGCATGTGTCTAACAACGACATACGCATTGCGCAATGCTTCGTGTACATGTATCCCAAATTTTTTTCATGGTATCTTTATGCGAAATACTCTCTTTCACCCATAACTATTTGTGAGTTACATGTATTGAGCGAAATGATTGACCCCACCACTAAACTAGTTTTATTCAACTTCAACGTACTCGATTATAAGATATACATGCAAAGGATCTGTGAGCTATTATTGACTTTAGGTACCATCTCCATCTTTCCCTTTATCTCCTCCCTTCTCTCTGACTCCATCTCTCTTCCTTTTCTCTGTCTCATTCCCTCTCTCTTTCCCTCGATGTTAGTTAAATGTGACCGACTGAGACAGAGGTCTTAAGTCTCCCCGCCCTGTCGCGTGATTGGCAACTTGTAAAATTGTCAGACGTCAATCTTGGGATCCGTCCACAAGACATTATAGTGCTGAGGTTGGACGTTAAGCAGCAGGTCAAGCAAACTCTTTTGTCCCACCAACCCCCACTTCTGTATCTCTCTCTCTCTCTCTCTCTCTCTCTCTCTCTCTCTCTCCCGTCTCTGTCTATCTCTTGCTCTCCCTCTCTCTCGCTGTCGCTCTCGCTCTCTATGTCTCTATCAATCTATCTATCTATTCGTTACCTTCATCCACACCTCACTCCTTTACTCTTTGTTTCTCCCTTGACCTGTGAAGGGACTCCGTGTGCCGCTTCCATCAGTGCTAAACTGGCGTCATTAACGCCCCAAGATTGGGTCAGTTGTCGAGGATTAAGCTATAAGAGGATGGGGGGAGCGCTCATCCTCCCAGCGATGCGGTCAAGTGCGGACCAATCTGCCTAAAGACCTCCATGACTCGATGCTCGCCAACGTACGGACCTCTGCTTAGTTTGGCTTTTACTGCTTTGTTGGTGCTTTCCTCAAAGTTCTTTTGTTGCTGTTGCTGCTGCTGTTGTTGTTGTTGTTGTTGTTGTTATTGTTGCTGCTGTTGTTGTTGTTGATGTTGTTGTTGTTGCTGTTGTTGCAGTTGTTATTTTCCCTTTTAAAATGCATTTAAGTATATTATAATAGTGGACAAGGACAAAGCAAATAAAAAGGGTTGATCAGAGTATAATATGGCGGATTGGAAAGTAAAGCGTGTGATTGTAAATTTCTGAACATTTTTGCAGAACAGTATTTCTTAAATAGAAAAAAGTATGATATTAAAAGAACCAATGTAATCCATCATATTCGCATCCACACCCCAAAGAACTGAAAGCCGAAATTATATTATATGAAATCATAATTTATGGTATTGTTTTAAAAAGTGTTTTTTTTTTTTTTAATGAATCTTACGTACTACAAAATTCACTGAGATTTGTAAACGAAAGTATTATAAATATGTAAGTTATAGATGGCACTCCTCCTGATATTGTGAGTTCATTTGCTTTTTTTTTCCTTTGGAAAGGGGGTGGGGGGGGGGTAGTAAAATTCTCATCACTGATCGGTTATTTTAATCTTGGTTCACTCACGTTTCCTAAGCAGTCCTTAAACACATAAGATGGCTGCCGATGTGTACCAACAAACCGCTAACTGTGACGCGTAAGCGAACCCGTCACCTTATGTTATTGTTGAGTTTTTCAGAGGTATTTTAAACACGCCTCTGATTTAACATTAGTTCGTTTTCCTATCGCGAATCAGGGTGATTTAACATTAATTTTCCCTATCGCGAATCAGGATGATTTAACATTAATTTTCCCTATCGCGAATCAGGATGATTTAACATTAATTTTCCCTATCGCGAATCAGGATGATTTAACATTAATTTTCCCTATCGCGAATCAGGATGATTTAACATTAATTTTCCCTATCGCGAATCAGGATGATTTAACATTAATTTTCCCTATCGCGAATCAGGATGATTTAACATTAATTTTCCCTATCGCGAATCAGGATGATTTAACATTAATTTTCCCTATCGCGAATCAGGATGATTTAACATTAATTTTCCCTATCGCGAATCAGGATGATTTAACATTAATTTTCCCTATCGCGAATCAGGATGATTTAACATTAATTTTCCCTATCGCGAATCAGGATGATTTAACATTAATTTTCCCTATCGCGAATCAGGATGATTTAACATTAATTTTCCCTATCGCGAATCAGGATGATTTAACATTAATTTTCCCTATCGCGAATCAGGATGATTTAACATTAATTTTCCCTATCGCGAATCAGGATGATTTAACATTAATTTTCCCTATCGCGAATCAGGATGATTTAACATTAATTTTCCCTATCGCGAATCAGGATGATTTAACATTAATTTTCCCTATCGCGAATCAGGATGATTTAACATTAATTTTCCCTATCGCGAATCAGGATGATTTAACATTAATTTTCCCTATCGCGAATCAGGATGATTTAACATTAATTTTCCCTATCGCGAATCAGGATGATTTAACATTAATTTTCCCTATCGCGAATCAGGATGATTTAACATTAATTTTCCCTATCGCGAATCAGGATGATTTAACATTAATTTTCCCTATCGCGAATCAGGATGATTTAACATTAATTTTCCCTATCGCGAATCAGGATGATTTAACATTAATTTTCCCTATCGCGAATCAGGATGATTTAACATTAATTTTCCCTATCGCGAATCAGGATGATTTAACATTAATTTTCCCTATCGCGAATCGTAAGCTCTATAGCACTGCAGTTTTGCTGTTCATTGCACAGGTCATTGTGAATGAATGCCTTTCGATTCGATTGATCGATGGACCAGTGGTAATCATCATTCAGCGAGGAGTGTTCAATACGGTGTTGAAAAAGTGTTTGCTGGTTCCTGTGTATCCTGGTGTGATATGATGCGACGAACTTCCATTCCTTGGAAGTTCGACATTTTTTATCGTACCAGTTTTGACGCATTACAAGTTTTCTCACCTGATAAGTTTAGTCTGTACTGTTGAATCGAAGACGTTCATTGTGATTTCCAGATCAAAGGCTTTGATGGGTGTGAATTGATTATCTTCTTCTGATCAGCATAGCCATAGGTGTACAATCAAGTGTTAACCCAGTCTCCATTAATTGGGGAATGGAGCTATGCGGGCAGCTTTATTGAACGTTGCTTCGATTTTATTTTAGGATTGACATTAGGGAAGACCAAAAGTTTTATTTAACGTGCATATTTTATTAGAGCAGCTAAATGGCATGGTAACTACCCTAAAACTGTTTTTATTCGTTTAAAAATAATTGGAATTTAAAATGAATTAATTTTTCAGCCATTTTAGTTTGCTTTTGGTGAAACAGACTTTGGCCTGGTTTTTAGTATTAGATATTGTATCCTTTCGCCGCAAACTTTAAAATATCTTTATAGGGCAAAAAAATGTTGGAGCGAATCAGTCCTGGGCGTGACTTATGATCAGAATTTCGCAATGAAAAAGAAATAAATCAGAAGCTAATAGTCCATTAGTGACTTGATGTCACAGCTTCGATTATGATTATCATATTGCCATAGTGTTAAGATGAAGTAAAAATTTGTCTTGTTTGATTTGCACTTAATCTAAAAGTGATTCAAATTAACACAAAGTATGAACTATTCATGAAATTTGAGCATTTATTCATTGTTAGTTCCGTCAAAAATTAATGCGAATGGGTTCTCGTTTGCTTTTATCTCAACAGTTTAATTTTAACCTGGAAAAGACCATGGCATCACTTAACAATAAGGAAACCTTTTATGAAACGTCCATAGGCATTATTTTCTTTACCTACATTACTAAGTCTTAGGGCTCATGCACGGTATCCCTTATACGTATGCCCATATTTTTTCACTGTTATAAAAAAAAAAATACAATCAATATAATAAGGACATCAGTAGAGTGGGGAAGTTAAGTATGAGCTGAGTGGACGCGATTTTCATATATTGAACAACCGGAACCAAAACTAATCCTAAATCATGTAGGGAAACATAATAATATTATCAATATGCCAAGATGGTCCAGGCTGTAGGAATGGTAACTGACAGTCTCACTAAATAGCCTGAATTCCAGATGAGTGGGCACCGAGCCTGGCACATAGGGTTCTATCCTGTGATACCTAGTGAACCATCTTAAGTCCTTTTATTGCTGGCTACTCAATGCTCCGTTGCTCCAAATGTTTGGAGGAGGGATGGGAAAAAAACCCAAAATCAACCTAGATACAAAATAACTCAACGTGAATAATATAGCGCCAATCAAATGTCGTTCAACGCAGTTGAAAGTATTGCTGCTTTTCGTTGGCCTGAGTTCTCCGCAATATCTACTCCGGTGGGTTTTGAGGCGTTTAGAGAATCATCTGTCCCTATACTTACATCTTTTTGCCTTTTTTTCTAATTCGATTTGTCTCGAGCTCAGTTTGAGTCGTTTTTAGGCATCGGTTGTATTGCTGCTAACCGTGACCTATCGATTGAGCATCGATACACTGCACGCCATTGTTATTTCTGAATACATAATAACGATGGCGAGCCGTCCCGTGGCGCACGGCAGCCACAGAAATGTTTTAACAGTAGCCCAGTAATAGGCTCTGCGGTCACGCCGCCCAAATAATTCATGCCTAGAGAAATGGGGGTGGCAGGGAAAGGGGAAAAGAGGGGGGCATCAATACCACTCAGAGGTCAAGGGATGCAGGACTTTGTGGGCGAAAACAAAGCTTGGTGAGGGGGAAGGGGGTCGGAGCTGGAGAGCTAGTGGAAGTAGAGATCGATTATCGTAGCTCATGAGCTGAAAATTCCTGGTCGAAGAGCGCCTGGACTTGATAATTGTTTCTATAAGTTATTTAATGTGAATTTTAGAACCCAATGCAGCCGTAAAGTGTGCCGCCTGTGTTAGAATCAAACATCAATAATGTGCATGCTCACTTAGTTCGTTCTTTGTTTGAACAAGAATTCCCCTTGTTAAAGCCATTTATTAATTAATTTATTTATTTTTAATGCGCCGACAGTACTGTAAAGAAATGCGTGACCGTTAGATTGGACAAACTTATGTAATACACTAATTTGCAGTAATATATTCTGATGTAATCAGATTGTACTTTTTACTATGCTTTTGATCAGTAACGATATCTCTGTATTGGTTGAATTTAAGCCTAACATTCTAGTAGTTTCACGATTTCGGAAGCAGCAACGGCGAACGTTTTTTTCACGTTTTGGGTATTGGTGAAAATATAGCACGGCTTGATTAATCATCTCAGGAGAATCGTTCGAGCACAATTTAATCTGATTACCATGTGTATTAGGATAAGAGGTTTCTTTTTATTTATTCATTCCAATTTTTAGCGTAACGTAAACGTTGTAGTGCGAACGGTGGTCTTCAACTGACATACTGGAACTTCAGAACCAATTTATCTGCTGTGGCATTTAGGGAAGCAATATTAAATTCGTATTAATCACAGTTATTATGGATGTTAGAAACATCGATAAATGAGGCTGCAGTTTTGGACAACTGTTCTTTAAAAGACTCCAATCAGTGAAATTTCGAAGGGTTTTGGATCTTGAAGACTGGAAAATATTACCGTGCCAGAAGTTGCTAAAGGTGCTATCAAATAATAAGAGCCGTGGGAAGACAGCCAAACAGCCAATCGGACTGGACAAGGTGAGCGGCGCTGGCCAGTCGTAATCAGCGGGAATGGAGGAAGCGGCTGAACCGAAGCCGCTCACTGAGGATGATATCTTGCGGCAACAGATCGAAACCGACACCAATGAAGTAAATAGCATTAGTCTACGCTATTGTTTCTCAACTATTTTATGGTTCTTTCATTGACACCTCCATTCAATTATTACTTGATATTTTGGCTACGTACCTCTCTTTGTGCAATCATTTTTTTTTTGTCTTATGTTTTGCTTCTAGTCGACCCATGTCTACCCATCTAGTTCGTTTACTGTTTCGTCATCATGCACTCTCTGCACAATGTTTATGTACAGAAAGAAAAAAAACGACTCCGAGTATTCGTTAATAAGCCAAAATGAAAGTAGGAAATATTTGGGTTGAATGCTTAGCACACATTTACAATGTTTGTTTAATTTAAAGCGTCATAAAAACTGGTTGTCTTGCACTTATCTGTCCATATGCATCGCTGTCCAATGCTGAAAAAAGAGACCGTATCCTACACAGTTATTTACTACTAAGCAGAGTGACGATAATGTCACTCCCTTCACTCATATACCATGTCTCTTTCGATCCTCATTGTTTTCTTTCTTTGTTTCCCTAAACTACTAATAGATTGTTGCCCTGAACGAAATTCCAAATTTTATGATGGATATATCAATTGTTTTTTCTTCCTTTGCAATTAATATCACTTTTATATTCTGATACTTATAAATTTTGGTTAAGATTCACCATTTTAGAATGGATAGCAGAACAGATAATCACAAGGCATTAAGAAATTTGGGAGAACTTTTCTGACCATTTTCCTTGCTTAATGGCGGTACATAAATTAATGTGCTCCATAGTAAACTTTTTGTTACTCGGGTTGTATATTGTGGGATTGCTGTTAAATTGTCTGTGTTGATGAGTACGGCAGAAAAACGGTAGGGGCGAAGAAAACGATTGGGGGAGGTTGGGGGGGGGGGCGTATTGTTCTTATATAGGTTGAGTTTAGACACAAGATAACTGCAACTGTGGTCAATTTGAAGTAAATTGCTTTGTAACTAACTGTTTTCTCTTTTCTTCTTCTTTTCAGTCCCTGGAGAGTACTCGTCGCATGCTCAACATGTGTGAAGAGGTAGGTCTCAAATCACAAAGCTCAATACAATGTATTGTCCGTTGTAGGTTTGGCTGAATTTGGAACGTGCCAGTAAAATAATTCGTTACGGTAGAAATAATATTTTCTGTTTGAGATAGAACATATTCATGCATTGTTATTTCATTCGTCTCAGCCACATTAAAGGATCGTAAAATTCTTTCTGGGACTCTTCAGGAGTGACATTATTTAATGTCAATGGTAACTATTAAAGCAATAACAAGCACTAAAATTATTTCTAAATTTTTCCAAAGGCGCTGTCAAGTCGCACCTAAAATTGTCAATAGATATACTGATCAGAGTGATACATGTGCGGTTTCAACTAATTTTATACCGATTGGAATGGCACATTCAGGTAACTTTGAAAAAAGCATTTTGTACAGTTTTCATTTACATGCATAATTATGCCATGACAAAACACTCCCATATCTCTGAGATGAAAGTGGATTGGTTTAAATATAATTACCCAGCCACCCGAGTGAATTTAAAAGGATCTACTCTATTTATATACATTGTCTTAAAACATGAGTATGTGATTTCGTTAGTAACAGAGATTGGAATCGGCCTCATGTATGATAGCTTTCTTGTGTCTGTTTTATATAACACTGTGCTGGGTTGTTTTTTTTTCCTTTTATAACTACTGCCACCGCTAGAGCAAAGAGGCGGGTATCAAAACCCTCGTCATGCTTGACGAGCAGGGAGGTAAGGACAGCTGGTTGTCTTTGATTGTAAACCTGCGACAGGTCATTGTTTAGTGGGATTGTTTGCTTCTTCCTTTTTCTTTTTTTTTGCCTTGTGTAGATAGATATTATCGTTGTATCACAGTATATATGCATATCTGGGTGTACAATACAAACGTTTTTCCCCTTTCTCCTCTCAATGTTATGTGGTTGTGTACATTTTAAAATAAAATGTTTGTTGTTTATCAAATGGTCTTCTAATTTAGGGGGGGGGGGGGGTCTTTGAAGCCAACGGTGTGAATTTTTGGATTTTGATGCATTCTACTTAAGAATCCCTTTGATTTATTCCTTTTTTGTTTTGTTTTTTTGGGTCTTTTGACAAAATGTAGAGTTTAATTAAAGTAATCTTTTCGTGCTAGAAATAACTTTTAACCATTAATTTTGTCATTGTAATACGTTCACTTCTCTTATTCCTTTTTTCATACCATCATATCTCTCTTTTCTCTCTCCCATCTTTCTCTCGCCTTCTCTTTCTCTCTCTCTCTCTCTCTCTCTCTCTCTCTTTCTCTATCTATCTATCTATCTATCTATCTATCTATCTATCTATCTATCTATCTATCTATCTATCTATCTATTTATCTATCGATCTATCTATCTATCTGTCAAAAAAAAACCGGTAAAAATGTCAACACTATTTTTAGCACATGAAAAGTGTGACGGATAAAAATTATAAGAAAACTTTGCAGTAAAACCCAGGATTCGAAAGTTTTCATAGCAGTTAGAACTGATAAATTTAAGGGCAGCCTCCAGGCACACAGAAGCCGTTGTACCATCGACACTGCTAGACTTAAAGCAGTTTAAAGAAAGAAAATTCATTCTTTTAGCTGACAGTTGTGGTGCGATATTTCGCTGACGCCACTTTCAACTTTATCAATATAGTTATTTGACCCTCTCACCATAGACTATAATGCTTTTTTTTATTCTGGCTCATTTCGTTTTAATTAAAATCGTGAAAACTGCATTGCTCGCTGCTACTTTATCGTTGAGCCTGGTTTGAAAATGAGAGGCTCTTGCTTGTCACCAAGGGAAAAAATGCTCAATAGCATTGTGGTTTCTTTCGGTCGTGGCAAATATATACATTTTCTGAAAGAAATGAATAAGTTATGACGAAAAAAAAAACACACACACAAAAAAAAATTGCACATAGGCGCTCTCTCAAACTGCACGATTCCTTTGGTAGGGTTAAAAATAACACATTATCACCCCTATGCTATCGGTATTACCTTCGTTCTTGGTTGCTTGCACATTACAGTTAGTTGATGTATTATGCATAATTATATAAATCAATGTTTCCAGAAGTTGGTATTTTTTTTTCCTCATACGCCTCTTCTCATTTTTTAAATACATATTTGTTACTGCACAGATTTGGTGTACATTAGTGGAAACTCACGAATTTGTTGTTGTTGTTCTAAGTCCTTTTTTTCTCTTCTTTATCGTGATATACCCGGTCCAATGTTGTCAACACCACACATACATGATTGTAAAACAAAATTGTTTTTCGATGTAATGCATGTTTGTGTCACTAATAATGTTTGCTTCGTGCCTTGGTCATGTCACTGTTCGTGCTAACCTCTTACGGACAAAAGCGCTGCTACGACAGTGATCATTTTCTCTCCCCCCTCCATTTGTTTTTCTCTTTGTTTCAGACTCAGGATATAGGAGTGAAAACCATTGTCATGTTGGATGAGCAGGGTGGTAGGTAGATTCCCCTACTAGAAAGTTGTGATGCTACACTAACCGAAATAAAGCCCACACGGTTTATCTCGTATAACTTTTATCCTAATATTTTGAGAGGCTATGCATAAATCTACATAAACCCCTGGTTAAATCTAAATACGCCAATAATAATAATAATACTGTTGTATTAAAAGGTTTTTAAAATTGAAAAAATCTATATCTGTTTATTTTTTCTTCTTTATTTTGTATTAAATTAACACTTTCCATTGAAGTATACTCACCGCTTTCTGTTACACTTTTTGTTTGTCTTCATCATGCCGAATGGAAATTAGAACCGTTGCTATGTTCAATTTCAATAGCGATCTTTTCTTTAACCCCCCCCCCCCCAAAAAAAAAAAAAAAAAAAAAAAAGACTATGATGAAAGTATTTTTATACTCCCTGCTCTTTTTAAAACCGTTGCCCCTCATTAAACTAAAGAAAAAAAAATACTAGGAATATTTTCCCGATCGCCTGTTAGGAACCAAACTACCTTAGATAAAGTACCATAAAAATTCGGATGATTCTAGATGTACATATATTTAGACTGGGCCAAGTCAATTCAAATGACACCCGTGCGTCCCTTTGTGACCCTGTGATATCGTGGACGTCTCAGTCACTCGCACCGAAGCCAGCAGGTCACGTCACGGATGCTGGGTGCATTTTTATTTCTTCTTAGCCACCATCTAACGTCGGCATTTGAATTATATATCAGAAAGAAAAATAAATGTAAAACGAACGGGTCTAGCTTGAGACTGTCGTATAAACAGACTGTCGTTTTTACTCTGGAATCGGGGTTGTGCACTGATCATATGGATTCCCTATACGGATAAATGGTGTCAGAGCATTTCAATGTACTCACTCAGCAGCAGCAGCAAGCACGCAAACCCCCCCCCCTCCCCCTCTCTCTCTCTCTCTCTCTCTCTCTCTCTCTCTCTCTCTCTCTCTCTCTCCCTCTCTCTCTAAGCACAACCTTTTGGTGCCAGATTTTATATTTACCTATAGCTATAAAGAGTATTGCTAAGAATACTTTAAGACTTTCAGTGTTAAAATGAACCGTTCAGTTTTGTTGCACGTCCAACAATAAATTAAAAAAGATGTTGGAAATTAGTAGTTTTTTTCCTTGCTGGTGTTTTGTTTCTGTTTTGTTTTTTTGTTGTTGGAGGTTTTGGTGGTGTAAAGGAGGTAACCAAAGAATGCTGAAATGGTATAGAAAACAATTGAACGGAATTTGCGATAACAGGAGAGGAGGAATGTCCCCAAACCCCAAACATATTGGCGCACTTGGCGCTGCACTCGTCGCTACCTCAGTACATTTTAAAAACCTGACCATACAGTTTTGACCGGCGATAATAGGACCTTGTGGCCCTGAGATCCCTGGCCATGAATAATAATCCTTACAAGCGTGATCAACGCTATTTATCAAGAAGTGCCTCTACTATTATTAGAACATATGCATTTTTGTGTTGTTTATACATGCTTTTTGTAAATGCTTTTTCGTAATTGCTTTGCACCCCCTTTTTAGTAGCCTTTTTGGTGTCAATTATTTTGTTTTGCGTGAATTTGCAATACGTGTTTCACATAAATTTAGTATATTTCTGTCTTGGTAGTTTTTTAAGTCTATCGCGATGATCTTCCGCAATAAGTGAGCTAAACCCAACAAACAACCTAATTCGCTCTAGGTAACAGTTTTAATTATGTGTATACCGGTATATCAATCTATTTGGTTTATTGAGCTCTCATTTAAATTGGATCCGCCGCAGCGTCGCTACGCCTTTGAGCAGTGCACTCAATCCATAGAGCCAAACCATTACACCGTCCGATATCTTTTGTGTCGTAATAATTGTACGTTATAGGAATAGTGTTATTCAAATGCCATGATTAATACCTTAATATCAGATCCAGTTATCGCATTATTAGTAATAATGGTGAAAGTAGCTCCAAGTTATTGGGTAGACCCGTGAAACAATAAAAAAATTTAATGTTTTACACTGCCGCGTTCACACCTAGAAATCGTATATGCAACCAATATTGGTCGACTGGTAAATAGTATGAAAAGGACCCACGCCAGAAACAAAACTTTAGTGGCCGCAAGTACAACAACGCAGCAGCTTACAAGTCTTCGTAAACCTTCTTAAGCTTTCCACAGCGTTGTACTTACCACCCAAGTTTTATGACGTTTGTTAACGTTCACACAGAGTGCGTCGTGCGACTTATTTGGTGTAAAGCTCAACGAAGTATATTTACAGAGGTTGTTTTGTTTGTTTTTCAACACTATGTGTCACTGAGCCGGTGTCAGCCGCCCCTTTCGATTTTTAAACGTGAACAAAGTAAGCAGACCAGCATTATTATATTCAGTAAATTCGATCTCTGCTGAATCGAGCAGGTACATCTAAAGCGTCTTAATTTTTTTCGGCTAATTGTATTTGTATTTCTCTACTAAGGCTCCAATATCATTAAGTGATTTTGTCAAACAAATTCTGATCAATAATAACTGTCTTGTGCGCTTTTATTGTCCCATAAAGTTGGTTTCTTCATTGAACCAGTTTCACAGAATATGGTTTGTTACAATATTTTAATTAAAAACCATGAAATAAATAACACATTATTTAACCCCAGATCATACCATTACACACTTTGGATATCCATCTATCGCTATAAACTATTACCCTTTTTTAAAATGATTTCCTTTTGTTTAATCTGTTGACATACTGTGTAATATTGACTATTGTGGTTATAGTAAAGAACTACCACACCACAAACTAAAACAAAGCAAAAAAAAAACAAAAAACAAAATACCAGCAAAAAATCGTTCCCTGCAATAGGATCAGTTCAAAGAGGATTACATAACTGATAAAAGGACACAATTTTCACCCATCGATGGAGTAAATTACCTGAACATTATTAGATAAATGGTTTAGGAACTTAATGCCACATTATTGTCTCCGACTTTTATACCAGCAGAACTGATAACCCAAATCGCTCACCCGTATTCAAATTTTAGCCACAAAAAGCATAAGCACTTGGGGTATCATTCTTGCCTGAGGTATAGAAGTCGATGGCCGATTAGCATCAGGACTGATCACTTCACTCTGCTTTTCTCTGTTTCCGCCGTGCTCCGCGCTGCGCCTTGATCAGAGCAAATGGACCGCATCGAGGAGGGCATGGACCAGATCAACCAGGACATGCGCGACGCCGAGAAGAACCTGGAGGGTCTCGAGAAGTGCTGCGGCCTCTGCGTGCTACCCTGGAAGAGGTACAGCTCTGCACTGTAAACTTGTCAGATGTTAGGCGTCGGTCACGTCCACAATATAGACTATTTAGTGCTGACGTTGGACGCTACGCATCAACAAAACAAAAAACGAACAAACAAAGCGGTGCCATCGTCGATATCCTATACAATTTAAAAATATTTTTTTTAGGGGGGGGGGGGGTAATGTTTGCTCTGACTAAGTCATCAAAATAAGGCTAAACGTGTTGAATGTATGCTACACTTGTTTTCTGTGTGTGTGTGTGTGTAATTTTTGCGGTAGTTTTTGGCTATGTGAGACATAAACTTAGCAGACGTTAGTATTGGGACCTGTACGCGATGTAACCTAGTTGCATACTTTCAACGCTAAAAAACCAACTAACCAACTTAACGTCTGTCCCAGATCTAAGAACTTCGAGAAAGGGTCTGACTACAACAAAACCTGGAAGGCTTCGGAGGACGGCAAGGTGAACACAAACGGACCCCGTGTGGTGGTAGACTCGGGCAACGGCGCTGGTCCCACGGGGGGATACATCACCAGGTAAGATTCTCGGTAGTTTAGTTTATACATCACCAGGTAAGATTCTCGGTAGTTTAGTTTATACATCACCAGGTAAGATTCTCGGTAGTTTAGTTTATACATCACCAGGTAAGATTCTCGGTAGTTTAGTTTATACATCACCAGGTAAGATTCTCGATAGTTTAGTTTATACATCACCAGGTAAGATTCTTGGTAGTTAGTTTACACATCATCATTCCAAGTAATATTATCGATAGTTTAGTTAATACATCGCCAAGTAATGTTCTCGGTAGTTTAGTTTATACATCACCAGGTAAGATTCTCGATAGTTTAGTTTATACATCACCAGGTAAGATTCTCGGTAGTTTAGTTTATACATCACCAGGTAAGATTCTTGATAGTTTAGTTTATACATCACCAGGTAAGATTCTCGATAGTTTAGTTTATACATCACCAGGTAAGATTCTTGGTAGTTAGTTTACACATCATCATTCCAAGTAATATTATCGATAGTTTAGTTAATACATCGCCAAGTAATGTTCTTGGTAGTTTAGTTTATACATCACCAGGTAAGATTCTCGATAGTTTAGTTTATACATCACCAGGGAAGATTCTCGAAAGTTTAGTTTATAAGCCACTAGGTAAGATTCTCGAAAATTGAGTTTATAAACCACTACTAGGCAAGATTCTCGATAAAAAGTTGCGCTCTATACATCACCAGGTAAGGTTTTGGATAGTTGTGCCTAAATATACCAACGATAATAACATGCTATCCTACATTTAGTATAAGCAGCAAAGCCAAGTGGTAAGTGTGGTGAAATAAGAATATAAACATTATGTGAAGGCAAGATTCTCTGTAGTCCTATGCAGTAAAGATGCTAAATCTGGTCATTAAATGTCCTATGCAATACAGCTGCTAAATCTGACCACCGTGTTTTACAACACAGATGCTAAAGATAGTCACGAATTGATCATGTCATGTAGTAAAGCTGCTTAATCTGGTCATTAAATGTCTCATGCAGTCTCATGCAGTAAAGGTGCTCCATCTACTGGTCACAAACTGTCTCATGCAGTAAATGTGCTCAATTTTGTCACAAACTGTCTCATGCAGTAAATGTGCTCAATTTGGTCACAAACTGTCTCATGCAGTAATTGTGCTCAATTTGGTCACAAACTGTATCATGCAGTAAAGGTGCTCAATTTGGTCGCAAACTGTCTCATGCAGTAAATGTGCTCAACTTGGTCACAAATGTCTCATGCAGTAAATGTGCTCAATTTGGTCACAGACTGTCTCATGCAGTAAAGGTGCTCAATTTGGTCACAAACTGTCTCATGCAGTAAATGTGCTCAATTTGGTCACAAACTGTCTCATGCAGTAAAGGTGCTCCATGTGGTCACAAACTGTCTCATGCAGTAAAGGTGCTCAATTTGGTCACAAACTGTCTCATGCAGTAAGATGGCGTGCCCATTCCAGGATCAATGGGCTGGGGACTCCCACTTGCCCCTCACTCATGCTTAGGGGTTAGCCAGAGCAAACGGACGGGCGATCGATTGCTCAAGTTGCAGATATAGAGTACCGATGGTAATAGCCCTTGCTACACAAGTGTCGCTCTCCTACGGGCCTATGGCGAACGGAATCAGGGATGAGAAATGGAGAAAATGGTGCTGGAACGGCTCTGTTGGCATGATTTTATTACTGAGACATAATATTAAAAAAAAAACGCTGACTAGCTTTGTATAGGATTTATCGGGAATCACAGCTTTTTAAACTTATTTAACACCAGTTTTGCGTCCCTACCGAAGAATCATCTACAGGGACGTGATGCGAACCTCAGACCTCCTTCGTGTTAGTCCAGAATAGTGTCCAGTGAGATAACGTGTAGTAAAATTGTGAAAGCTACATTTAACATACCGTAAATGTAGTTATTGCTGCATTTTTCTCTGTTTGTCTTTCTGTCACTCTTGCTCTCTCTCTCTCTCTCTCTCTCTCTCTCTCTCTCTCTCTCTCTCTCTCTCTCTCTCTCTCTCTCTCTCTCTCTCTCTCTCTCTCTCTCTCTTTCTCTCTCTCTGTCTCTCTCCTTACGGGGGGCGGGGGCGCGATGGCCCTAGGGTAGAACATCGGTTTCCGATGCAAAAGGTCCGTGGTTTGAGCCCTGCCGATTTCTGGGTTGGTGTCAGATTAATGTGACTAGCTGAGACAGGAGTCAAGATATCCCCGCCCTGTCTCGTGTTTGGCAGCACATAAAATTGCCAGACGTCAGTCTTGATGCTCGCCCACAATATAGCCCACATAGTGCTCATGTCGGACGTTAAACCAACTCAACACGATGACCCTACGGCCTAGGGTAGAACATCGGTTTCCGATGCAAAAGGTCCGTGGTTTGAGCCCTGCCGATTTCTGGGTTGGTGTCAGATTAATGTGACTGGCTGAGACAGGAGTCAAGATATCCCGTGTTTGGCAGCACATAAAATTGCCAGACGTCAGTCTTGATGCTCGCCCACAATATAGCCCACATAGTGCTCATGTCGGACGTTAAACCAACTCAACACACACTCACTCTCTATGTATGTTTGTATGTATGAATGTATGTATGTATGTATGTAAGTATGTACTCGTATGTATGTATGTATGTATGTATGTATGTATGTATGTATGTATGTATGTATGTATGTATGTATGTATGTATGTATGTATGTATTTATGTATCGGTACGATTTACACTGGTTTTTTGTTTGTTTGTTGAGGCTATTCGCACGGGAAACTAAAGCGCTTTGTGAAAAAAATTTTCGATTGCTTACCTTATAGAGTCGCTCCATAATGTCTGAATGGCTAAGCGCGGCCAAGACTTCGAAAAATGGAGAGTTTAGTTTAAATGGAATTATTCTGGAAAATAATAAGAAAGGCGGTGTATAATGCTGGATTGGTAATAAAGAATGTTGAATATAACGAGAATGGCTTAATACATTGAAGTTTTGAAAATTATGAACTTAAAAAGGACGATGGAAAATATAGAAAGGGTAAACAGAGAGGCAAGAGATAGAGAGGATAAAAAGCGATAGAAGAGACAGAGAGCGATCGAATGAAAGAGAGACAGACAGACAGGAGATATATGTGTATGTGTGTGTGTATATATATATATATACAAAGAGAGAGAGAGAGAGAGAGAGAGAGAGAGAGAGAGAGAGAGAGAGAGAAGCAAAGATGTTTAAGAAGGGATCTTGGTCTGAGTATCCATGCATGAATAGAGCAGCTTTCTACTTTCTAGAAGATGAGCTCGCCCAGAATAACAGCAGAGAATGTACATTCATCAATAACCAAGTTGGGTCTATCCAGAGGGAACCTTTAGCCGTCCCTAGGGTATGAAATCGACCACTGGCCAGTAGAGGCTCTGATGGAGCACACTTGTTGAACGCCTAAGCACCATCCATTCTCTGGACTCTTTTGATCTTTTTCTTACGACCCTTTTTGTTTAACACGTCATAGGGCATTAATCGCCTTCAAGGCTGTTTTATTTTGTATGATATCTAGATTCTTTCGTAGAGTAATTATACCATTCTTTAAAGAAAATATATGGTTGCGAACGTGAAAAAGAAATGAAGCACTCTTATAATCGCTCCTGATTGCGTTAAAGTTAGTTGAATTGTGACCTGAAACAAAATCCCGGTGTCTCCGCTCTGTCTCTATGTTTGGCATCGGCGCTGTAGCCGAGTTGCTGAGGTTGGGTGTTATTCTCCTATTCGGAAAAAACGTAATGGTAAATGACCGTGCACAGGAGCGTAATGATCTCCTCAGCCACTGTACTATTTATTACATGTACTCTCATCCATCTAACGAAAACAATGGGTCTAATGTAGTCCCCGTTTCTAGTCCTGCCTAAATAGCCAAAATAAATACTTAACTTACTTGGAATGTAGTAACAATGATAATGAATTAACATAGATAAGTAATTATGATGATGATGATGAAAAAAAAAAGAAAAATAAATAATAATAATAATAATTGAATGCTTTTCGCATTCCAAGAAAAAATAATACAATCAGAAGAAGAAGAAGAAGAAGAAGAAAAAGAAAAAGAAGAATTAGAAGAAGAAGAAGAAGAAGAAGAAGAAGAAGACTAATAACGATGATGATGATGATGATGATGATGATGATGATGATGATGATGATGATGATGATGATGATTATGATAATTGTGACTATTATGAAAATGATACTAAAATAACAGCAACAATAACAGCAGCAGAGATATTTTACAGTAACATTTTAATAAAATAAAAGCATTTATCTTAATTTATTTTTTTTAAGAGAAAAAATTCGCGTTTCATGACCTGATGGATCTAACGTTAGGCACTGCAATGTAACCTTCTAAAACAGCATTATGAGGAGCATCCCGAGCTTTGTGTTTGTGTGTTGTACTAGCGAAGTAGACGAACTTGCTCACGGCTGGGACAATAGTTTCAGAAACAATGCCAAGTCGATCGGTTTAGCCAAGGCGGTCCTTCGGGGATTTGAGCGTTGGCATGTTGGTAAAGGCCGGCGCTTTTGTGTCGCAATACTGCAGCTAGTGGAACATCATTAATCTATAGTGAGAAGAGTCCCTCAATGTTGGCAAGCATTGTATACTATGTTGTATTATAAAACAGCACCAAGAAGCGCTTTCCTTTGTCTTAATATAATTATATTTATGTTTTTGCCTTTTGTTTGATTGTAGTTATTGTTGTTGCTCTTATTTGTATTTGCTTATCCCCCCCCCCCTTTTTTTTTTCTCTATCTCTTGCACACACATACACTCTCTCTATCTCACTCATTCCGCCCTCCCTCTCTGTTTGATTGTAGTTGTTGTTGCTCTTATTTATATTTGCTTATTCCGCCCCCCCCTTTCTCTCTCTCCCTTGCACACACATACACTCTCTCTATCTCACTCATTCCGCCCTTCCTCTCTGTCTGTCTGTCTGTCTCTCTCTCTCTCTCTCTCTCTCTCTCTCTCTCTCTCTCTCTCTCTCTCTCTCTCTCTCTCTCTCTAACACATTCCCCCTCTGTCTCACGCACAAACACAATCGCACTCACGCAAGCATACGCACTGTCTCTCGTGCGATCTTTCTGCCAAACTTAAGAAACGATTCCCTTTGTTTCAACCATGTCCCCTTCTTCATACTTTTTTTTTTATTTTTTCCTCCTCCTACGCTACATCTCAAAAAATTGGTTTGTTATACTGCCAGCACCAATCCAGACAGCTGTAATTAGTTTTGAAGAAAGCCTGCACCACAAAATGGATGGGGAAGGGCGGAATTATAAGTACCGTACCGATCTAACATTGGCACCTGACCTTTATATTTAGTTTTTATTTACTTATTTGCTGTCTTGTGTTGTTGCGGAAGGGGTAAGAATTTTAGCTGGAGCGTTGGGAAATCGATTCGACCGCTGTGGTGATCTTTCTTCGACTTGCATATTTCATTGTTCACATCATAGAAGGCGAGCGGCGTCACTTTTATCATGGTTCTCCAGCTAACACTTCGATTCCGTAATTTGTTTAATGGAAATAGTTGTCGCTTTTTTTTTTTTTATTAATGTAAAGAAGCTCTGTTCCAGACTATTTTTGTATTTGTTTTGATTTTTTGTATCATCGTTCACGTTTTTATTTTGTTGTCATTTCGAGTACCCTAACTCTAATCTTTTGTTTGCCTGCCTTATCTCGATATTGATAATTCTGCAACACGTCAACCCATAATACGATATTTTTTCCAATCGATTATAAGGAATTTGTGGTGATACTAACTGCTATTGTTACAAAGAGCTTGTGAACAAGAAAAAAGTTATTTGCATATGAGCAACCTTAAAACTAACATCTAACGATTTTACGTGCTGCCATACACAGTCAGGGCGGAGATACCGACCACGAATCTTGGCGCAGCTGCTCACAAACATAGATCCAGCCAAAAGTGAACAAGACAGCTTAATGGGGATTCAAACCAGGATCCCGTGTTGGTTTACTAGTCGCGTGCTCTACCACCTAATCCAATTGGCCTCGATTTATCCAAGGAGCTCAACTAATTGATGCAGGAGGTGTGCCTGCGTGTGTGTGTGTGTTAGTATCTGTTTTCCTTTAAAATGTATTGTCGGTTGAAAAAAAAAGTCCGTTCTTAGTCTTATTCACCTGTTAGTGTTAGATTCCAGGTTCTAAACTCTGTCAGTGTGTAGTCGATACGTAAAACTAACGGTGTTCATTTAACTGTGTCTCTTCTCTAAGGACCTCCCCTTCGTTAATTGTTATGCAATCTAATTATACAAAAATCGCGCTGCATGAATCAATTTTATACCCATTTTTAGTAAGTGATTTATGTATTTTCCCTTGGAGATCGACTAGGACAGTATTGACTTATCGCAATTGAGAAAGAGAGAGAGAGAGAGAGAGGGAGAGAGAGAGAGAGAGAGAGAGGGGAGGGGGAGGGGGCAGACAACAGACAGATAGAAGAAAGAAAAAGAATTTCAGACAGGAGAAACTGAACTTTTGATCGATCCTTCATTAGAGAATACTTCTCTCCCTTTCAGCTACACGCAAAAAAAGTCGTCTTGGCCTATCTTCCTCAATCATGGATACGCACCAATGAATTTCAATTAAGATCACGCAAACTCCAATCAGATAAAGTCGTGTTGACCGCAACCGTGTGATGATATAACGTTCCCGTTCATTCTGTATCATGTATGTCTGCCTGCCACTGTTCTCTGTCTATGTTTGTCTGTCTCTCTGTCTCTCTCTCTATGTTTGTCTCTCTTTTCTCTCTCCCTCTTTCTCTCACACACACACACACATCTACAAAAGCGTGTGTCTGACTATTTGTGTGGCTGTACGCCTGTCTGTCTGCCTACCTCGCTCGCTCGCCCCCACTCTCTTTCTCTCTTTCTCTCGCTCCCACCCTCTTTCGTTCTCTGTCTCTGTCTCTCTGTCTCTCTCTCTGTCTCTCTGCGTCTCTCTCTCTTTCTCTCTCTCTCTCTCTCTCTCTCTCTCTCTCTCCCTCTTATTCTTCTCTCTCCCCCCCCCCCCCCCCCCCCCCCCCCCCCCAAGTTCTACCCGCTTTTTTCTTAACTTCTCTAATCTGTATTGAACGACGCTTCGACATGTGAGCGTTAAGAAAAGTTGCTTAAACCATGTACTTTATGAGGTGGGACTTATCTACCCGCGAGCGATTGGGATAACAGATGCATCCACTGGGGCGTAAATCATACGGTAAAAATAAAATAAAATTACACAACTGTTATAATATTGTATTATTATAGCATTGCCTTTCTTTTAGTTTACATTGTTATTCATTTTTTTTCCATTGTTAATTTTTGGATTATTAATTTACAACAGTTAACTGAACTGAACACACTTCAAGCCCATAGATAATAAAGTTTATTAGCAGATAAAAAAAAAATCACAATATAAAAGTCATCCAAAATATACACGTTCAAGACAAAACAACCCCTCCCTTTCTATAACAACACGCTTAGAAAGCGTTCATGATTGATATTTTCCCACAATCCATATTATAAAGTTCGACGTGTATAAGAAAAATAACCCTATTTCTGTTCCATCAAATTACAGTAAGCTTACTTAAGATTCTTGAAAATCGCCAAGATATTGCGCAGCTTGTGCACATTTTTCTGGAATGCAAATGGATTCTCTTTGTACACGTCCGAAGGTCTGTTTGTGCTTTTGCGAACTTCATAATCGTGTTCTTCTAGCCCTTCTGGTTTCTCGGCGATTGTACTAGCTATTCAAACATCCCAAAACGGTATGTAATCACACGGACTGCCTTTTTTCCATTGTTAATTTTTGGAATACATTTATTAATTATTAATAATACTCAACACACTTTCATCCCTTGTGGTTTCTCGGCGATTATATTCGATATTCCCGCGGACTGCCTGTGCTGTGATATAAAGTTGGAACATTAACCATATCTGGGCCACCATTGTCAGACTCGTTAAAGTTCTTTCGTGCATTTAATATTTCTATTTATAGAAAGCATTTGGTCTAAAGTTTCATTTTTAAATAACTTATTACACAGCGTAGAATACCTACATTTACTACTTTTCTAGTTGTTTTATGTGGTGTTTTTTTTTTTTCCATTTAGGCTTTTTTTTTAATAATAGAAAGGCAGCATCATTTTTTGAAAAGGAGTTGTCTCATGTTTAAATGAAGCTTGAAAAAAAGGTTTCATTTTTTTTTACAGTTCCTCGATTTACCCCCATCCCCCGCCTCTCTCTCTCTCTCTCTCTCTCTCTCTCTCTCTCTCTTTCTCTCTCTCTCTCTCTCTGTTTGTCTCTCTCCCTATCTCTCTCTTCCTGTCCCTCCCTCTCTTCATCCCCTCTCCTACTCTCTCTCTCTCTCTTTCTCTCTCTCTCTCTCTTCTCTCTCTCTCACTCTATCTTCTAATCCACTCTCTGTGCCTGCCTGTTGGGCTGTTTGTTTGTCTCTAATGTATGTTTTTTTTCTCTTCTCTTTTACCTTCGTGCACGATTTTATCCTCCAGGCGGCCAGGCGGCTTTAAGTGTGACTCTGAGGTTTTTATTTGATAAGAATATCAGTATGTGTTGTGCTGAGAAGGGTATCACACAGACATGTTTGTTCTATTCTCCTCTCTCTGACTTAAAATCACTTTTTTCTAAATCTTTGTTTTTTGTTGGGTTTTTCTCTTGTGTGTCAGGATAACTAATGATGCTCGTGAAGATGAGATGGAGCAGAACATTGGCGAGGTGGCTGGGATGGTGACCAACCTACGCAACATGGCAGTGGACATGGGCAATGAGATTGAGTCCCAGAACAAGCAGCTTGACCGCATCAACCAGAAGGTGGGTACTCTACACACTGTACCCTCATGGGTCAAAGATGAAATATCGTTGGTTTTACTTGCAGTTTGTGGATTTCATATTCATTACAACTGGGAGAAATGTCACAAAATGAAATATTTCCTAATTCATTTAATGCCTTTGTGTTGTTGAGATCACTGGTGTTATTTGAATTTGTAGGGGAATTCTTTGTAGAGAGGCTAATACAAACTTCAACTTAGTAACTCTCTGTCAAAGGAAATAGAAATAAAGAATTAAGTTGCCTGTTTTTATAAGGCCATATATTATTTGTAAAACTTACTGATCATTTTTAAGCTTTCCAGCTTAGGTCTAATTTCTATTCTCACAACTGCACATGGCTTTTGTGAAAAAGTCCTCTAATTTATCCACCACTTTCATTCTGGGTTTCAAATTTCTACCCTTAAGCCATACTTTAAACACCTCTGAAACTTTCTCGTAGTTCACAATATTTTTTTTTTTTACAGAAGGTACTTTTCTTGAATATGTATCATAAGAAAAATCATCATAATTCAAAGAAATATGTATGGCCTTTGCCAGGATTATATACTCGTATATATTCAGTCCAGTCTTATTCTTTCGTGTCACTTGTTTAACCAGCTTACCTGCCCTAACAACCCCAAGCATAATAATATTGCAAAACTGCTTGCCATAGCTTTTCCAGTTTCTCCAGTTTCCAGTACCAGAATAAAATTACAAAACAAGAAACATTGTGGTTGATATATTATATTTGCCTTTTTTTCAACTTTTTAAAAGATATGTTAATGAAAATATCTTGTGTTGATCAAACCACATTGACAACGAAAAGAAGTAAAGCAACAATGTTAATTGATTAATTCATTACTCATGCTTGCTGCATTTGGTCTTATTAAGAAATATCATGACACTGTTTATTAACCTTTTCCTGCTATAAAGCAAACTGTTGTATAATAAAATAATAAGTAACTTAGTGTAATAAATTAAAAATGCAACATAAAATGTTATTCAGTGCTCCGGTTAGTACTTATTTGTGGGGATAGTATGAGGTATCAGTCCTCACCTAACATTCTTTGTTCCCACAGTTAAAAGTGTGAAAACCATTAAGTCTGTTCAAGTTCTCTAAAGAATATTATGCAAAGAACAAATTTGCAGTTTTTGTGTAGTTCCAGTTGACATCCTAAGAAATGTTTTTGTTTAAGCATTTGCAAAGGTATAGCACATTTAAACGAATAATTAGGCCTGTTATAACTAATTGACTGAAATATGATAGAGAAGATGATGTATGCATTTGCTCAACTTCATTATACTGGGATGAAATCTCTTTTAATGGGGACGTGTTTTGGGGTAAAAAAAACTGATTATCCTATGAGATGTTGCAACTTTCCCCTTTGTAATATATCTATATCTTATAAAATATGACAATTCTTATATATTATGTATAACAGTCTTTATCTCTCCAAAATAAAGTGCACCATAATACTAACTTGGTTGTGGACCTACCATTAATGCATTCCTCCTGTCACGGCTGGCCCCTTGGTTTCCCTCCCACTTCCTGTTTCGTATCTTCCTCCATGCTGCTCACACTTGCTCCTGCTTGCAGGGCATGTCCAACGAGACACGCATCACCGCGGCAAACCAGAGAGCCACCAAACTGCTAAAGGAGACCTAAAAATATGGAAGTAGAGAGGGAGGGACTGTTCACTCGCATCCCTCTCCCCCCACTTCCTTGTTCTCCTCCATTCTCTCTGAGTGGGAAC
Organism: Elysia chlorotica; assembly: GCA_003991915.1. Lineage (NCBI taxonomy): Eukaryota > Metazoa > Mollusca > Gastropoda > Plakobranchidae > Elysia > Elysia chlorotica. The sequence goes on from RQTK01000522.1 coordinate 310,506, forward strand.
GGTGGCAAAATGATGTCACATTCCTTGCTTCCTTTTATCAATTGATTCTTTCAGCATCACCCTCATCGAGCATATACTATTACTGCTATGGCTTATCACTTAAGATATATGCCACTACAATTGCTACTAACCATTTGTATTTTGTTTTGTTTTTTTCATCAAACAATTACTTAAATCATATTGCTGCATTAAATTTACAGTATAGTATAAAGTACAAAAACTGCACATTATTTTGTCTTTTTCCTCCTATTAAAAAAATATTTGTCCACCCCTATCAAGTTTTTTTTCGTAGTTGTGTACTTAGCATATTTATGCATTGACTAGAAGGTTGTAGCAATAATGAGGGCTGTATGGATTTTGCAATTACATTATCATTTGCTACAGACAATGAATGGTGCAAATAACTTACGATTCTTCTTTTTTTCTTTGGGAAAATGGAGTTGCCAGGGTTTCTGGATTTTTTTCCTGGTGTAATTTAGTTGTAGCTTCTAGTTCAAGTATCTTTCAGGTGTATTTTAAAAAATATTTCATTTATCATTAAAAATGAAACAATATCATACATTTTCTAACCTCATGCAATAGTTTGTAAATGAGTCCACATGGTTTCATTTCTTAAATTTTATGATGTCAAAGTGGCAGTTTGATAAAAACTGAGGTTGGTTTTGTGCCATCCTGATTATGATGCTGATAATAAGAATGATGATCTAAATGTTACTGTTGGCAGAATTAATTTTTTGACTTTTTCGTTCTCCCCTGCTTTGAAAATTAAGATGTTAGGCACCTATCTTTGAAAGGAGATTGTTATTTTGAAAAAAAACAACAACACATTTTTGTCAATGAAGTTGACTGATATTTGTTCAAGTCCAGTTTGTTATATGTCTCTTTGTCCTAAATTTCTCTTGCTTTTGAGTTTTCTCTATTGTGACACATATTTAATCATACGTCATTTTGTGTTGTTTAAAATGAGAACTTTGGTTTTTCCTAGCAAATGCTATAAACGTTTGTATTGTGAAAAACAAATTCTTTGCTTGACAACCTGGTATATACTTATTTGTGTGAAATCAATGTTCTTTCCTTTATCTATATATCTGTTTTTCCTCACATGAAAGATATTTAATTAAATTCTTTGAAATTCTGGTGTGGTCCAAACTTTTGTATTCAATAACATCAAAGCTTAACAGGGCAGTGTAGAAACATAGATTTGTGTTAACCCTATTAGGCAGATGCATTATATCTGTGGCCAAAGCTAAAGGAAATTTTTTTTTGGACATTTTGAATTTTAGTCTCTCTGGGATTGCTTGCATGGTTCCAATTTAAGAAAAATAGTGAAGACTGTATAGCTTAATCTTTTAAGGCAAATATGAGACCACCTCTCCCTGTCTATCGTTTTTTTTTTTTTTATTAAAAAGAAAATTACTGGTACAACTAATTTCAGGCCCTTTTTCAATTTTTTTTTTCATAAATGCTTTATGAGGTGGATAATCTTATTCCAGTTTGCAGAGATATACTTTTTTCCTCTCCTGAGCTTCACGTGGACTTTGGTGCCATTTCTAAATAGTTTGTCTTCTTTCTAAATTACTTTTTTTCATTCGTATCGTAAAAGTGTAATGTCATGTATATTATTTTATCCCTTTTGGTTCTCTTAATCTTTTTAAGCTCACTTCTTTTGATTTTTAATGCCTATAAATAGCTCATTAGAAAAAAAAGTTCTCAACAGATTTGTTGCCACAGAATGGTTCTTTTAAAGTCTTGCACTAAACAGGTTCTAATTCAGAAATATCACTTATGCCTAACCACTCAGGAAGAAAAAAAGTTTTATTTGAGTTAGATGATTTCTTTATAATAAGGAATCTCTGCATCACTTTTAAGGACACATGAACAAAAGTGTAGGCTTTTGTATTGAAAAATAACGCTTAGAGGTCATATATAAAAATGCACAAAATACAAAGCTCACTAAAGATGTAAAATTGATCTTGATTTACTTGGCAACAATATCTCAGTAATCGAAGTAGAAATAAAAGATATCAAATTGGAATTATTCCCCTCCTACCCCTCCAAACATAAGTTCAGACTTTTAGCATGCATGTTTCATGAGAACAGAATGGTGAATAAATCATGGAGTGGCGATATATTTTTTTCTCTTCTTTTCTTTGCAATGGATAAGTTTTTCTGGGTTGTAATATCAATGGCTTATTTTACGAAAGATATTTGCATTCAAAATTTACAAAATCAGATTCAAAGAAAATGTTCTAGCCAATGAATATTACTTAATGGCGCAAAAACTTGATATAGGTTTAAAAGTTTTTTTTGGCCATAAATTTGTATGAAATGATAACAGCAAGAACATGTATAAACTTTAACATAAACCAAACAATTTATGTCACAGTGCATTTATTTTCCTGACAGACCTCTCCAACCATTCGATACCCACTGACCACTTCACTCTTTTTAACTCCTTGACCTGCATTCTTTTGAAATGTATTAATTTTTTGCCACTAGAAATTTATTTTTCGAATTTCTGTTTTTCAATCTTTTTAGCCATGTTTTCTGTATCAAATCTGCATTTTGTTTTGCCTGCTTGTAATGTTTTAAAGTATTGTCTATCTTTATCTGAACTCACTACAAAGTAAAGGAAACTTCAATTCTGTGGACCAGCTCGTGATGCAGATAAAGTTTCAATCATAGGGGTAGATTATGAAACAATTGTCTTTCAACAGCCTTCAGTTTCATTAAAGTCTGAAAGTTTTATGTCGTTAAAACGTTTAGTTTCAGTTATTCTTATAATTTCAAGAGTATTTAAAAAATGTGATTTTCCAACAAAATTGATTAGAAATTAGTAAATATAATATTAAGTGTTGAAAAACTCAGCTTGTTCTCATATCTACAAAGTTGAGAATACATTATTTTGTGAGGAGAAAATGGACTATCAATAGTTCAGTTCTTGTCTTAAGAAGATGCAACACTATTTTGTGCAGAACGTGCTTTCTGTGTAGCTATCTACATGTTGTCTGTATGACCATGTTTATACATGATATTTATATATATATATATATTGATAGTGAAATCGTTTCAACATGGTAAATAGGTATTTTCTGTTTTCAGTCCTTTCTTTTTTTGCATGTCAAGTTAATGAATAAATTCACATTTGAAGACAAAACATATTTGGGTATCTTTCTTTGTCAAAGAATAAATAGCATACGAATAAAGCCATTTAAAAAATTCTTATTAACACCCTCTCTTTCAAAGTCCATTCAGTAGAAAAGAAAAAGGAGGGGAAGAAAGAAACCCTCCCCCCCCCCCCCCCCCAAAAAAAAGTTTTCTTTTCCCACCAAATTTTTTTTTAAAGAAGAAAAAGTTGTTCCTTTGCACCAATATTTATTTCAGAATGGAAATAGTCGGGGGAGGGGGGGGGGGGGGTTGTTGATTCAATGAAGGTTTAATTTTATTGCACTTGTCCATAACCATACCTATTAACATTTTTTTTATATGAAAAAACTTAAATATTGAATTTCATAAAGACAATAAGACATATCCTGGAAGTGTGCAATGAATATATAAAAGTTATTATGAAATGCATATGTCTATCGTGTTTTATTTGTGTTACTAACAATTTTAGTACTTTTGAAGTTTAACATTCTGTTTACTCTATCAAACTGATGTCATTTTTTTTCTCTCTCCTTGGTTCCCCTCAAATTGTTAATGATGTCCTTCTGGCTTCTGATCACCCCAGGGTGAGTCATTGAACACGAGGGTGGACAAAGCAAACTCACGAGCGAACAGAATCCTGAGAAACCAGTGAAATCCATTCAAATCCAATGAGGAGGGGAGAGCTTTGCAAAATAAAAAGGGGGAATGGGATAGTATACTGAAGTAAGACAATGCTTTGTGCTTCAGGTATGTACAGTCTGCGATTACGAAAGATTGCCTGATTTATTGAAGTTGTGACAAATAAAAGAGGTCTGTCGATTTGCTTTTATTGGGTGCAATTTTTTAAATTATTTTTTTGTGCATGATTTTTAAAATTTGTAATGCTGATCCTTGCCTGGGCACAAGCATCACCTTCGTTGTTTATGTTTTGCATGTTTGGATAAGAAAATGGAACCCTCATTAAGTAACATCCAGTTTTGAAGTTATGAAATTTGAAAGAATACTGGATGATACAGTGGAACTTGAAACTTGTGTGTGAGTGTGTGTATGTGTGTCTATGTGGTTTCATGATGTTGGTTAAAAATTTTAAGGTATCTAAAGGGTTTCTGTCATTCTATCAGGGTATAACTCACTTATGAGTATATTGATATGGGGAAATGGTATGAAATAAGTCAAGACTTTACAAATTTAGACTTAACTGAGTCTATACTTTACAAACAGGAGCAGAGAATTTTAATTATTATATAGTTTACGATGTTGAATGGCATTACAATTTATTGCCAAAAAATATAAAATTTTTTATATATTTTGTTCCCTTCAAATTGTAGATTATTTTCTTCTCCCATTTTTGTCTTGATTGGTTCAAGCAAAGATAATTTGATGTAAAACACTTACGCACACCTTTCATACAATGAAATTATTTTTGGTTCTTTTTAAAAGCTCAAAGTGTAATTTTGTATGGACAGAGGATAAATTATTTGAACGAAAGAGTAAACACGCTTATGTAATGCATTCATGTATGAAATCTTGACTGTTATTGTAAGACTTGACTGCAGTCAAGATCTGTAGGGATGTGGGGATACCTTTATCTTGCACAATGATACTAAACATTCAGTGCGCATTTAGTCAACATCACTGTGACTTACAATTTTATGAACAGAAGGAAAATTATTATTTATATTCAAAAAAAAAAGATGATTTGATATTCGTCTTCAAAAACATTTTTTTTACCCATTGAGAAATGTTGTGAATCTTAAGGTTTGCAACATTTTTAATTTTATGAGTCTACTTTCAATTTTTTTACATCTGTTTATTTTTTTTTTATTTGTACATTATTTCATCTTATTTTTGATTTGCTGTTCGAAAAAAATGGACTGCATTCGTTTCATTTCAGGGCACAAGTTTTTTTTTTTTTAGAGGATCTCTTCTTTGTTAAAATGATATATACTTTTTTTTCGTACTATGTTCACATTTTTTACTTTAAAAACTTAGAGATATTGGTGAAGTTCAATCAATGACTTCAATTGGTCGAAAGCAATCTGAAGACATTAAAGTCTAGTTATTGTCCTATAAAAAAATTCATTAGAGGAAGATATAATAAGTGTGTTTTTATTTGTTTGTTTGTTTGTTTCAATCATGATTTTCATTCAAATTATGGTATGAGATCATTTTATAAATTTATTAATGAAAGAAAAGTTTATATAAAAAGAGTCTATATAAAAGGTTGGAAAATGATGATTCTCAGATAAAGACTATGTCGTCAAGACATAAACTGTTTGGACATGAAAAAAACACTTTTTCAGTCTGTCCTCTCGTATATAATAGGAAATTACTTATATTTAGTATGCAACTCTCGCTTTGGTATGTCATACAAATTAATGAAAGCAGCAAATAAACAGCAAGGGTTAAAGGAAACTCTTTATGAGCTCATCAAGAAATTTCGAAATATTTAAACATAATACATGTGCAGATGACAATAAAACTTCGAAGTATTTTTTCAAAATATTAATTTTTTGTAATGTAAAAAACCAGCACAATTGTAACGCTGTAAGAGAATTTTTATTTGTATACAAAGATAATGATTTCTCTTATGAGTATAAATTTACTACTAGGTTGACTTACAGACTTTTGACCTGTATTTCGAATCGTTAAGACAATCAACAAGGTTGGTTTGGTCACATAGATAGATTTTTTAAATGTTTCCCCTTATATTAATTTTGTAACAAAACTGAATCAGTTTCTTATTTACTGTAACAGGAAGCAACAAAAATTAATAGGGGTGAAATGCTTTTTGTTTAATCTTACTTAGTTTTAAAAATGAAAATTGAGTAGAGGAATTCATGTCTTAAAAGTTCTTATGCAATTGATATAAAAGTATTTTTGTTAATAGTTACAAAAATGGTTTTCCAAGAAAGATATATTTTTGTTTGTTTGTTTTCTCTGTGTGTGTTTTTTATATATATTTATTTGTTAGATGTCCTCACAACATAATGTGTGAAAAAGATATTCATAAAAATCTTAAGTTTACACAAACTGCTAATACTTCATGTCCTTTATTTGTCTTTGTCATAGCCAACATTATACAATATTTTTGTCCTCCTACTCACTTTCTAAATGAACTTTACTAAAAAATGTTAATGTTTTTTATATGGGATAGGGTTAAGTGGTTAGTTGAGATCTAATGTCATCATATGCATGCTTTGTGTATCAACTGCATTACTATGAAGAAGAAAAAAACATCTATAGATATCGTCCCCATTTTTTCTTCTAACAATGCTTTTTTTTGTAGTAAGATAAAGGAGTGCTTTATTATTATTACTTTTCATTTCACTTGGCAATCCATCGATATATATATAAAAATGTTGTAATTTGTGTACATACATTTTTAGTACAGGTTGTTTTACTGGTGACATGGGTTTAGACCTAGCTTGGTCTGAGAAGTTATCTTTAGTTCCAGATTTGTTTCTTTTTTGTTGGTGTAGTTGACCAGCATCAACCATGTGGTCAAAGTCAAAGAATGAATTTTCTTGTGTTGCTCACGAACAAATTGGATCCGCCACTCTTCCATCGTTATGTCTTAAAATTTGTTCCATCTTTTTGACAATAAAATGCATTCCTTTTCTTTACTAATGTTGTTGATTTTTTTTTAAACAGCCATTTATTTTAAGGGTTAGGCCAGGATTCAGGCATTTGGATGCCAGGAGTAACTAACTAGTCCATACTCCATGTGTAGAGGTGATAATTCAATTTTACAATAAGGTAAAAAAAAAAGCATTGAAAAATAAATGTTTCCCTCTTCAAATTTTTTGAAAAATATAGTCACACTGTCCCTTTTACCTGACCGCTCTGTGGGTCAATCCTGTAGTGTTGGAGTGTTGGTGTCTAATGCGCAAAGTGCTCTGAACAGACTGCATGGGCTACGGTGTTAAAATGTTAGCTGGTACTCTTGTTTCTTAAAAGATTCTCTAGGGGAAGTAAAACTAGTCATAGATTAAAAGTATTCTGAGGTGGGCCAAAATGATGAGTGAAATGACATTATGTCATTTATTTATAGTTAAAAATCCCCAAAAATATTTTTTTATTATCACCCTCACAATTCCAGATGAAAAAAACACATCACAGAAAGGAAGTTTTTTCTAGTTTAATGATGACTTCATTATGTTCAGCTTGGATGTGTGTTATCAGGTCTGACGGATGGCTAACGATGGACAGACTCATACACACACACACACTTGGACAGTGCCAGACAGACGCGCTTGTACAAAGGACCAATATCTTCATAGACCTTAACATGGCATCTTTTTGCGATTTTTGTCGATTGTTGCAACTTCTGCAATTTTTACAGTTAAAAAAAATTTGCAACATTTATGGAAAACATAAAATTTCCTGTATTGTTCTTATGTAACAGACCCACAGATATTCAGATCTTTGTTTGTCTTCAGGTCTCCCTCTCTTTCTTTCTTTGTCTGTCTCTACCTCTTCCCCTACATCGTTAAGGGGACGCGGTGGTCCAGAGATAGAATATCGGCTTCCGACGCAAAAGGTCCCACTCCCGAGTTCGAATCCTGGCGGTTGCGTTCCCTACTGGTTGGGTCGGTGTCAGTATAATGTGACCGGCTGAGACAGGAGTCATGGTATCCCCCCTGTCTCGTGTGTGGCAGCACATAAAATTGTCAGACGTCCGTCTTGGAGCCCATCCACAATATAGCCTATATAGTGCTGATGTTGGACGTTAAAACCAACCAACCAACCATCCCCTACATCGTTATCTCTATATATATATTGTTTGCGTACTTTTTGCAACTGTTTAGTGATGACACTTCAGTTATTTTGATACCTATATACTTGTGTCTATCGCAACACAAATGTGTTAGTAGGTAAAAGTACATAAAAAAATAATCCTGAAAAAATGTTTTGCTTTGCGTTGTCTTTGCTTGTTTTGATTTATCTTAAGGCTAAAATATACAGCTATTGCCATTTTGGCTTCAAATTTTGCCGTCTTCTGTCGCAACTTTTTCCATTCTTAGTTGTAAATTTCTGCTGGGTGAGAAAACAGGACAGTGAAATTTATACATTTATGGGGGAGTGAATAATGATTTAAAAAAAAATTGAAAATAAGCTTCATTTTCTTTGATTTTTATTAATAGCATTTGAAATAAAAAGAAAACAGTTTAAACTCGAAAGCAAAATAAACGCAAGCGTTGATGGTATATTATTAATTGTTTCTGTTAAAAGATGATATCGTCATTTATATATTCAATATACCAGACATAATATTTGAAGTGCATTATCATTGCATTACATAAGCCATGACCAAATGAATAAAAAAAATATGTATCATATTTAGGAACATACAATATTTTACACCAAAGACAGATTTGTAAAACTCGAACTGCAAAACATGACTTTTAACAAAATTTACTCGATATACACATTTAGCCATATATACTTTGCAAATTAAGTAAAATTAAATCAAGTTTAATACATAAAACCTAGGAGCCATACCACAACGATGCTTCTCAGGAACGACATCATGCGTGTAAGGCACACCATAAGACCAGGAATTGTTGAAAAACAATGACGATTTGTGGAAGGAAAGGGAACAGCCAAAACAGCATACATACTTAGAACCCTCATGGAAAAAGCATGTGAGGTTCCAAAGGAAATAATGCTTATGCTTTAAAAATTATACCAAGACACTTTAACGGAGTTTAACATAGTAATAAATTGTATTTTTAGATAATTTAACAACCTTAAAGTCTACAAGTACATGTATGAAAAAGAGATTTCCGGTGCTTTAAAGAAAGATTGACAACAAAGTGAAAAATGAAACGTGTGCCTTTCAATAAATTAGAATAGGACTTCGTGGGAGTAAGACAATGATGTGTCCTATCACCGGAACTATTTTAACCTGTACAGCTAAACGATCTAGTTGTAATACTCAATATTTTAGTTAAGCAGGTGACATTTTTTTCTGATTGCAGATAGTGAAAAAAAAATCTTATAATTTCATTGGGCGTGGTAGAAAAAAAACAAAAGAAGAAATATTTGTACGTTTAAACTGAAAAAAGAACTGATAATTAAGATTGTAACATTTTTATCAAGAGTATCAAACTCATTTCTATATCAAGGATATATTTTAAAATAAACTGGAAACTCAACACACACACACACTCTCTCTCTTTCTCTCTCTCTCTCTCTCTCTCTCTCTCTCTCTCTCTCTCTCTCGCTCTTTCTTTCTTCCCCCCACCCCCCTCCTCTCTCTTTTTCTCTAAGTTTAACGTCTCCTAGGTTCTGGGGGATCCCATACCGTGACAGGTGGCATGGGTGGGAAACAAAAGATCAAGACGAAGACAAGACAATATGTTAGGTCATAAATCCTAGTTCATTCTACTGCTTCGAGGCTAGTCCTCTTTTGAATCAAACTCAAACAACAAAACTCGTATAAATATTCGGACACTCTCAACTTACACATGATGGTAAAAACTACTAAGAGTAAGAAGCAATTTTGAAAAATGCACATGATATATAAAAAGAAGAAAACTCTGCTCACAAATAAAACTGTAACAATGGCCATAAAACAAAGAGCTCTTTAGTGTTGTAGGGAACCTTTCCTAAATGTATGGGTTTTACGGGTGGACAAAAATTAATTGTACAGAATAAAATGAAGCAGGAGTTGTGTGGTTTAGGAGGAGAAAGAGCCTAAGAATATCATGGGCAGCAAAAAAACAACTGATATTTAGATATTATAAGAAGCATTTATATCATTGCTTAACAGAATAGGAAGGAGAGGCAACTTTCTTTGGTGATATAATGAGAAAAGAAGGCTTAAAACACACGAACACTGCGGGGAAATTAGATGGAAGGCGAGGGAGAGAACGACAGGGAGAACAAATAATAGACAGTATTGTTACATGGATGGTGGTGGAAAAGCAAACGTCAGAGATTTCGGCAACCAAGGATCGAGTTTGGAAGGACTGGCCGCTAGCGCCATGAAGCGAGGCACCAGATGATGATGATGATGATGAGGATGATGGTGATTTTACTTTACAACATGTACAATGCAATGTACTATTTTGCAATCTGAGACTGCGTGGTTTTTGTTAGTCAACAGAGTAGTATATTGGTTACACACTTACCCTCACTGCTTGAATTCTAATTACTTCGGTGATTTGAATTATTTTTGTCTCTCCCTATTTTTAATTTCTATAACCATAAAATTCAGCATCATGCAGTGCAGTGCCGGTTGGCGCCGGTGATCATATTCTTCCACCTGCCCCTGTACTTGCACTAGAAAATGTTATAAAACTTTCGTACACTGGAAAAAATAACATGAAAAACATGACGAGTACAAGAAAAATGTGACAATATACATATATATTTGTTGATTCACCAGCTTCGGTATCTTGATGCGTGGTTTCTATATCGTCACTTTGTAAGGGCTGGTTTAGATGGGTCTCAGAGGTGGTTTTTATGTATGTGTCTTCTGTTTCTTCCAGATCAGGGAGACTATCGGGATATGTGTCTTTGTCCATTTCACTTTGTGAGTTTCCCTCGATAAAAGAACGAAGCACGTTCTCAGGTGTAGTCCCTTTAGTTCCTGCTTTGTCATTGTTATCCCCTTCTGTTGTTGGTTTACCAGCCGTGGAATCTTCACGTGTGGCTTCTGTCTTGTCATTGCATGCGGACTCATTTGACCAATCTGTTGGGGTACTGACTAAGTGAGGGTCTCCCCTTCTTGATGTATCGCACGGTTTTTCAGAACACGTGATTTGGTTATTTTTACTTGGTTCGTTGTTCATGTTTGGGGAATCAGTCATGTCTTCAGGTACATTGTCTTTCTTATCTTCTTTGTAAATTGAAGTGACAGCGGGTCCACCTGCGTCTTCTCCTGGTGCCAGCGTAGCCGATTGATCACCTTGGTTACTGTTTTTATCGGCGCTTTCTTCTGCTGTTTGAACGTCAGCATTGTTATGACTTCTAGATTGGTTCGCGTCAATTTCTGTCAATCGACTTGACAGAGCTCTATGGGTTTTTTCTACTTCAGCTTCTTGTGTTCTTCCTTGATCGTTTGTAGCATCCATGCACTGGCCCTTGTCCTGTCCACTTTGTGTATTTCCAACGGCAACAGAACCAGACATGTTCTTAGGCTTAGCCTCTTCATTTTCTTCTCTGTCTTTGTTATCCGCCTCTGTTGCTGTATTACCAGCCCTGTAATCTTGACGTGTGGCTTCTGTGTTGTCACTGTGTGCGGACTCCTTTGATTGAGCTTTTGGGATGTTTTCTTTGTTAGTTTCTTCTCTTCTTGCCTGATTGTACGTGTTATCTACAGTGTCATAGCTTGTGGGTTGGTTCTCGTCAATTTCTGTCAATTGACTTGACAGAGCTCTATGGGTTTTTTCTACTTTAGTGTCTTGTGTTCTTCCTTGATCGTTTGTAGCATCCATGCACTGGCCCTTGTCCTGTCCACTTTGTGTATTTCCAACGGCAACAGAACCAGACATGTTCTTAGGCTTAGCCTCTTCATTTTCTTCTCTGTCTTTGTTATCCGCCTCTGTTGCTGTATTACCAGCCCTGTAATCTTGACGTGTGGCTTCTGTGTTGTAACTGAATGCGGACTCCTTTGATAGAGCTTTTGAGATGATTTCTTTGTTAATTTCTTCTAAACTTGCATGATTGTACAAATTATATACAGTGTCATAGCTTGTGAGTTGGTACTCGTCAATTTCTGTCAATTGACTTGACAGAGCTCTATGGGTGACAGAGGGTGTATCAGCGCTTCCTTCTGTCGTTTCATCATCTGCTTTGTTATAGCTTGTGAGTTGGTTCTCGTCAATTTCTGTCAATTGACTTGACAGAGCTCTATGGGTGACATAGGGTGTATCAGCGCTTCCTTCTGTCGTTTCATCATCTGCTCTGTTATAGCTTGTGAGTTGGTTCTCGTCAATTTCTGTCAATTGACTTGACAGAGCTCTATGGGTGACATAGGGTGTATCAGCGCTTCCTTCTGTCGTTTCATCATCTGCTCTGTTATAGCTTGTGAGTTGGTTCTCGTCAATTTCTGTCAATTGACTTGACAGAGCTCTATGGGTGACAGAGGGTGTATCAGCGTTTCCTTCTGTCGTTTCATCATCTGCTCTGTTATAGCTTGTGGGTTTGTTCTCGTCAAGTCGTGCCAATTCATTTGATTGAGCTCTATGCGTGTTTTCTACTTTAGTGTCTTGTGTTCTTCCTAGATCGTTTGGAACATCCATGCACTGGCCCTTGTCCTGTCCACTTTGTGCATTTCCAACGGCAACAGAACCAGACACGTTCTTAGGCTTAGCTTTTTCACTTTCTACGTTGTCTTTATTATGTCCCTCAGCTGCTCTTATACCAGCCCTGGAATCTTGACGTGTGGCTTCTTTGTTGTCACTGTGTGCGGACTCCTTTGATTGAGCTTTTGGGATGTTTTCTTTGTTAGTTTCTTCTGCTCTTGCTTGATTGTACGGGTTATATGCAGTGTCATAGCTTGTATGTTTGTTCTCGTCAAGTTGTGTCATCATATTTGATTGAGCTCTATGGGTCTTTTCTACTTTAGTTTCTTGTTTTATTCCTTGATCGTGTGGAGCATCAAAGTATTGGCCCTTGTCCGGTCCACTGTGTGCATTTCCAACGGCAACAGAACCAGACATGTTCTTAGGCTTAGCCTCTTCACTTTCTACTTTGTCTTTATTATGTCTCTGAGCTGCTGTTATACCAGCCCTGGAATCTTGACTTGTGGCTTCTGTGTTGTCACTGTGTGCGGACTCCTTTGATTGAGCTTTTGGGATGTTTTCTTTGTTAGTTTCTTCTCTTCTTGCCTGATTGTACGTGTTATCTACAGTGTCATAGCTTGTGGGTTGGTTCTCGTCAATTTCTGTCAATTGACTTGACAGAGCTCTATGGGTTTTTTCTACTTTAGTGTCTTGTGTTCTTCCTTGATCGTTTGTAGCATCAAAGTATTGGCCCTTGTCCGGTCCACTGTGTGCATTTACAACGGCAACAGGACCAGACATGTTTTCTTTGTTAGTTTCTTCTCTTCTTGCCTGATTGTACGTGTTATCTACGGTGTCATAGCTTGTGAGTAGGTTCTCGTCCATTTCTGTCAATTGACTTGACAGAGCTCTATGGGTTTTTTCTACTTTAGTGTCTTGTGTTCTTCCTTGATCGTTTGTAGCATCCATGCACTGGCCCTTGTCCTGTCCACTTTGTGCATTTCCAACGGCAACAGAACCAGACATGTTCTTAGGCTTAGCCTCTTCATTTTCTTCTCTGTCTTTGTTATCCGCCTCTGTTGCTGTATTACCAGCCCTGTACTCTTGACGTGTGGCTTCTGTGTTGTTACTGTATGCGGACTCCTTTGATTGAGCTTTTGGGATGTTTTCTTTGTTAGTTTCTTCTGCTCTTGCTTGATTGTACAGCTTATATGCAGTGTCATAGCTTGTATGTTTGTTCTCGTCAAGTTGTGTCATCATATTTGATTGAGCTCTATGGCTTTTTTCTACTTTAGTGTCTGGTGTTCTTCCTTGATCGTTTGGAGCATCCATGCACTGGCCCTTGTCCTGTCCACTTTGTGCATTTCCAACGGCAACAGAACCAGACATGTTCTTAGGCTTAGCTTTTTCACTTTCTACGTTGTCTTTATTATGTCTCTGAGCTGCTGTTATACCAGCCCTGGAATCTTGACTTGTGGCTTCTGTGTTGTCACTGTGTGCGGACTCCTTTGATTGAGCTTTTGGGATGTTTTCTTTGTTACTTTCTTCTCTTCTTGCCTGATTGTACGTGTTATCTACAGTGTCATTGCTTGTGGGTTGGTTCTCGTCAATTTCTGTCAATTGACTTGACAGAGCTCTATGCGTGTTTTCTACTTTAGTGTCTTGTGTTCTTCCTTGATCGTTTGTAGCATCCATGCACTGGCCCTTGTCCTGTCCACTTTGTGTATTTCCAACTGCATCAGAACCAGACATGTTCTTAGGCTTAGCCTCTTCATTTTCTTCTCTGTCTTTGTTATCCGCCTCTGTTGCTGTATTACCAGCCCTGGAATCTTGACGTGTGGCTTCTGTGTTGTTACTGTATGCGGACTCCTTTGATAGAGCTTTTGAGATGTTTTCTTTGTTAGTTTCTTCTGCCCTTGCTTGATTGTACAGCTTATATGCAGTGTCATAGCTTGTATGTTTGTTCTCGTCAAGTTGTGTCATCATATTTGATTGAGCCTTATGGGTTTTTTCTACTTTAGTTTCTTGTGTTATTCCTTGATCGTGTGGAGCATCAAAGTATTGGCCCTTGTCCGGTCCACTGTGTGCATTTCCTATGGCAACAGAACCAGACACGTTCTTAGGCTTAGCAAGCTTCTTTGCATTTCGCTTGGCACGCAACTTAATTTTTCCTTTGCCTCTGCTTGGCTTTGGGGGATCAGTCATGTCTTCAGGTACAGTGTCTTTCTTATCTTCTTTGTAAATTGAAGTGACAGCGGGTCCACCTGCGTCTTCTCCTGGTGCCAGCGTAGCCGATTGATCACCTTGGTTACTGTTTTTATCGGCACCTTCTTCTGCCGTTTCAACGTCAGCATTGTTATGACTTCTAGATTGGTTCTCGTCAATTTGTTTCCATTGACTTAACAGAGCTCTAATGATTTTTTCTACTTCAGCTTCTTGTGTTCTTCCTTGATCGTTTGGAGCATCCATGCACTGGCCCTTGTCCTGTCCACTGTGTGCATTTCCAACGGCAACAGAACCAGACACGTTCTTAGGCTTAGCTTTTTCACTTTCTACGTTGTCTTTATTATGTCCCTCAGCTGCTGTTATACCAGCCCTGGAATCTTGACTTGTGGCTTCTTTGTTGTCACTGTGTGCGGACTCCTTTGATTGAGCTTTTGGGATGTTTTCTTTGTTAGTTTCTTCTGCTCTTGCTTGATTGCACGGGTTATATGCAATGTCATAGCTTGTATGTTTGTTCTCGTCAAGTTGTGTCAACACATTTGATTGAGCTCTATGGATTTTTTCTACTTTAGTTTCTTGTGTTATTCCTTGATCGTGTGGAGCATCAAAGTATTGGCCCTTGTCCGATCCACTGTGTGCATTTCCTACGGCAACAGAACCGGACACGTTCTTAGGCTTAGCAAGCTTCTTTGTATTTCCCTTGGCACGCAACTTAATTTTTCCTTTGCCTCTGCCTCTGCTTGGCAATACAACACGCAGCGTCATTTCTAACCGCTGTGGGAATATTTGATGCGTTGGGGGAGCAGGGTCTTGGGGGGAAGCTTCATTGTTATCCTGAATCAATGTCAAAGAACTCAGCTTTGACTCCACGGGGGACACCATTCCTGATTCTTTTTTCACTAAAGTAGGCTCAGTTGCAGGTGTTTCTGTCTGCGTTGCAACACTGTCGGGTTTGGAAATGTTTGTCTGCATGGACGCACTCGATGTCTTACACCTCGTATTTGGCGTGGATGCGATGTCGATGTCGGTATGATGTGTCACCGTCTGTGCCGATGTTTCCTTCCACCTTGGCTGCACTGAGCGTGTGAGAGCGATGGTGCGACTCTGGCAGAAGCGAGAACCCAGCAAAAGATTGACACTGTCTTAACTCTTTTATCAGGCAGAGGAAGTGGTGAGGACTCTAAGATTAGCTAAAATAAGATAAAATAGGCATGGATTTTGTAAACCTGTCTCGGAAAAAAAATATTATTATGACAATTATATTCACTTATAATCCAGTAACAAGGCTTGACGGAGAATATGATACATTTAAGGCTGCCAATGACAGAATAGCATCTAACAATGACTAGCCTAATGTGGAGGTCCAGCCATTCGATACTACTTTATACTTACTTACTAAAACTTTCAGTATGAAAATCCAAGCGTGAAACTGACAATGCTTAATCTTTTGCCTATCATAGTGCGAGCGTTGGGCGTGTGCAATATACATAGCTTAACTTTCTCTAACATTAGATAGTTTTCCCCCACAGTATGGCTGGGAGGACATGACCCCAATGGCGGAAATGACTTCCGGTGGCTCAGTGACCAACAGGAAGTGATATCACCCGTGACAAGTTATTGGTCCAGCTCTGGAAACACGACCTGTCTGATGATGGACATGACGTCACAGCTGATCACACAGATGTGTGAAAACACACTCAGATCCGTCTGTCAAATTTGTGAGTGTTATTATTGTTGTTGTTGTTGTTGTTGTTGTTGTTGTTGTTGTTGTTGTTGTTGTTGTTATTATTATTATTGTTATAATTATTATTATTATTATTATTATTCCTGAAGGGGTTTCATTATAACTGGAAATGCTCGTTCAATTGGGAAACCACCAGAGTCCTCGATAATTGCATGCGGTTTTAGCTCGGTGATTTCAGTGGAACCTTCCTTATCGTTTTGCTTGGGTTGGTTTGCTGTTGGAGATACAATGTCACCTGAAAATAGACAGGGCTTGATGCATGTAGGAACTGTAAAACTAATCAACTTTATTTTTCAATGTATCTAGTGATAATAGTCCTTTCCCCTCTAAACCTGAGTATCACCCCCTTACAAGATCAAAGGGATATCAGCTCATATAGCAAAGAAATAAAAATTATTTAACATTTTTGTTTTATTTAGTCAAAGAGTCATAGTAAGAAAATGGACACAAACTGGGATCAACTCATGTATTCACAATTTTGGGATAGGGTGACACCATTCCTGATTCTTTTTTCACTAAAGTAGGCTCAGTTGCAGGTGTTTCTGTCTGCGTTGCAACACTGTCGGGTTTGGAAATGTTTGTCTGCATGGACGCACTCGATGTCTTACACCTCGTATTTGGCGTGGATGCGATGTCGATGTCGGTATGATGTGTCACCGTCTGTGCCGATGTTTCCTTCCACCTTGGCTGCACTGAGCGTTCCTCCTGAAGGGGTTTCATTATAACTGGAAATGCTCGTTCAATTGGGAAACATCCAGAGTCCTCGATAATTGCATGCGGTTTTAGCTCGGTGATTTCAGTGGAACCTTCCTTATCGTTTTGCTTGGGTTGGTTTGCTGTTGGAGATACAATGTCACCTGAAAATAGACAGGGCTTGATGCATGTAGGAACTGTAAAACTAATCAACTTTATTTTTCAATGTATCTAGTGATAATAGTCCTTTCCCCTCTAAACCTGAGTATCACCCCCTTACAAGATCAAA
>RQTK01000523.1:0-16666 GCA_003991915.1 Elysia chlorotica
CTGTCTATACTGTTTTGTCATGCTGCATATACGGACCATCAAATGTGCCTTTAAAGGACAAATAAAGTTATATCTTATCTTATCTTATCTTATCTATAATCTTTCTCTGTCAAACATTATACAAGTTATATTAAATGAGGACCAATGGTAAACAAAATTATTACCAGAACACTATACTTTATTAGCATGGTGGGTGTTGGTTTTCGTGCTCACTGTCTACCGTTTGTTATTTTGTTTTTCCTTCTTCAATCCTTCCATCAAGTGCACTTCTTGAACCCTCTCAGCTTGACGCTCTTCTGCCAGTTTCCTTCCGTGAAATCATTCTGTTAATCCGTCCATAATATTTCCTTCGTTGGGCTCAGTATATCTGATGACCCCAAGCATTTATTGCCTTCAAATGGAAGATGGCTGAAGGGTTCAAAAACGTAGATATGTTGCTGCACCCGTTAATGTGTTGCCTTCGTACTGTAATGAATGAACGCTCATTACACAGGTATAACAAGGCATAATGGCCTCATTTGACACAGTCGCATGCACCATTTTAATCTGACTGTCCTCGGACAGTTGACTTCAGGCTATCACGTCATCTCTCTATTCTTTCAATATTTCAGGAGTGTTCGTTTTTTGTTTCTCCGCGTTTTGCCTCAGTAAACCCGAGCCCTTAAAGTGTGTAGAGGGATGCCTTACCTGTTCAATGTTTGGCTGTAAAGGGTTGAACAGAGGCCTGGACTCTACGTGCTCTTTGACCAGGGGCAGCATGTTGAGAACGTGCAATGCAAGGCGTTGATCGGGTGGGCCCAGGTGTTTATTCAGTGGTGGCGTCGGCTCTGAGAGGGTAGCAAGTTAAAAAAGAGGATTATGTGGGAACTAGATTTTTAATAAGGTAGAAAGATAGATGGACAGACAGATAGATAGATAGATAGATAGATAGATAGATAGATAGATAGATAGATAGATAGATAGATAGATAGATAGATAGATAGATGGATGGCTATATTGATAAAGGGATACATTTTACCTTATGGACACCAGTCTTGCAAAGTTTATGGGTTATATTATTATAGTTATGATATTTTTAAGAGAAGCAGTGATTTAAATTGTTTTAGACTAACTAGAAGTAGCATCTTACCTTATTTTTGTGCTAGTTAATGTTAAAATTATTAGAGAGTTGTTTTTTTATCGTTTCATCTGTTAGTTCTGGACGTCCTCCCATATAGCGCACCTAGTGTGAAAATGAATTTTTAACTTTGATACACTCTATGGCACAACACCAGAACGCCATGTAAAATATTAACTCACCAAAATCTGTGAGCCTGTACGTCTTGTTCCCAATGCTCAATTGTGGACCGTTAAACAAAACATCACCGAGGCGGTTCTTCAAACAGAACCATTTCAGGATTTCCACTGGTGTCTGGCTGTCCCGCCATTGGTTAATGCCAGATCTGAGTAACAAAGACGGAATAGAAACAGTAATTTATTTCATTGGCAATACAAGTCGCCTACACTGAAGAATGGCAATTAGCATCATTGATCATATGGAATTGATAATGGAACACATTTACTTTTTTATATAAATAAACTTGCATTTTTTCAAAATTGTCCTGCACAGTGTCATACCTGCAACTGTCAATTAACCATAAGTCACATTCTGGTTGACTGTTCGCTTTTTTACCGGGAAAGAAATCTGTGCTTAGCTTTCAACCATTAGAGAGCATATTTGTCCATGTTAGTCCTCAGCACCTACTGAGGTATCGGAAGGACATTGGTGTGTATAATAATTTTTAACTGTGATAATCATACACATGGATCTTTTAAACTACTGTATATACCATTCAATTTTAACCAACATTTTTCTGCACAATTTTTATGCTTTTACACTCAGAGAGATAAAGGAATCACTGTTACCACTAGTGTAATGCATTAACTGTCTTAGGACATCATGGGCACAATATATCCGTTACCGTACTGACGTACCGCTAAAAGTAGCTCACTCACTTCATTTTCCTCTATTTACTCACGTCCAGTAGGTCTTGGGCAGGCCGCATGTAGCCCGGTAGTTGCTGAGGTATCGGTTCTCCAGATCAATGGTCGTCTCGCCGATGACATCGTCAGAGCTGAGCAGGTCGTAGTCTTTGACACGGATGATCAGATCTTTGCTCAGTGGCAGGAGCGCCTTGATCTCAAATAGCCTGAGGTTGGTGGAGCCCGGAGCAAGAAGAAGATGTTGATAAAGGGGATATAGTGGTTCTCTTGTTCCTAAATTAAAAATGTTACATTATGCAAAAGCTTGTTTGGGTGAATAATAGTAGGTCCTCAAGTAGATAAACAGGAACATCAAAAAATTAAAGACAAGCAGACCCAGAGATACATTAGGATATTTGGACAAATTGCAAAGATAAGTTTTAGACGGCGAAAGATAGTGAGATTTGGTCGCAACACAGAGTGTAGATATCAATTAGGTATGGATGGATTAAGATTAGTTTAGTTCAGATTGAAAGATGGATAGATAGATAGATAGATAGATAGATAGATAGATAGATAGATAGATAGATAGATAGATAGATAGATAGATAGATAGATAGATAGATAGATAGATAGATAGATAGATAGATAGATAGATAGATAGATAGATAGATAGATAGATAGATAGATAGATAGATAGATAGATAGGAAGTCAGAAAAATAGATAAATAGAAATATAGACAGGCTGAATGACAGCCTGATACATAAATAAAAGGGATAATAGATTGGAGGGGTAAAGGATAGCATGCAAAGACAAAGATGGCCTTGGGACTTCATTAAAATACGACCGAAGTGACAGAAAAAGAGAAGAATGAGAAATAAAAATGAACCAATAAATGGTAAGAAATACTAAGAAGGCAGTTTTCTAAACTTACCGACCAAACACAGGCTGGATACAATTAGGAATGTACTCGTCGCGAGTGTTCAGCTTTTTCTTACCAAGCTTCACTTCCAGATAAGGATCGGCCTGAGGATATAGAAGGGTCGATGAAAGTGTTATAGTAAGAAATTAACAGAAAGAGAGAGAGAGAGAGAGAGAGAGAGAGAGAGAGAGAGAGAGAGAGAGAGAGAGAGAGAGAGAGAGAAAGGAAGTTAGAATTTGAGAGCCGATATGGAATATTAGTAACGCGTTTGACATTAAATAAACAATCCAACTAACATAATTATTAATTACATAAAAAATTAATTTAAACAAATTGGAAAACCTCACTATATAGCTTGCATTAAAAAACACACCAAGCCTTTCGGATCATGTCATTAGATCTTAGTATAAAGTTAACATTGATTTTAACCAAACAACAAAACTTACATGATTGTTAGTATAAAAAAAGAAATTGGAAAGCTTGTCTATAATTATTCAATATATGAAAAAACCTACGAAGTCATTCTGATCATTTATATTATTAGTATCAAGTTGATATTTAAATAAACAATCAAATTAACACTATTCTCAATCGCACAAAAACTAAATTAAAATTTAAAAAAAATGGAAATCATGTCTGTACTGATTAAAGATAAAGATAAAGATATCAGAAAACGCACCAAGCCGTTTGGATCGTTAGGCTGAAGGTCCACGGCACGAACGACGTACACTCGGACGATGCACTCCTCTGGGTCGCTGGGTGGCAGAACCTGGAACACCTTAGGGGGCAGCGGCTCGTTAGGATCAGGCGGCAGTGGGTACACCCGGAAAGAGCCCTGGCGAATCAGACAGCAAGACAAGTAGGATAGTGTGGAAAGTTGAGGATACACAACTAAATATCTGGGTATGATACCATGGAAAAATAAAACTT
This sequence comes from Elysia chlorotica, assembly GCA_003991915.1. Taxonomy (NCBI): domain Eukaryota; kingdom Metazoa; phylum Mollusca; class Gastropoda; family Plakobranchidae; genus Elysia; species Elysia chlorotica. The sequence goes on from RQTK01000523.1 coordinate 3,816, forward strand.
GTCACAGAGGAAGAAGTACGACTGGTATAAAGATAAAAAGGAAAAAAAACTTGTCTGAGGAAATGAAGATGAGTTGTCGAAAGATTCAAGGTTTCGCTTTCTCTCTTTTTTATTCCTCGCTCGTACACACTCTCTGTCTGTCTGTCTATTTATCTCTCTCTCTCTTTTTCCTCTCTCCCCTCTCCCTTTTCCACCTCTCCGTCCCCTCTTTCTCCCATCAACCGCATCTTCTCTTCCTTTCCCCTGACCTTGAATTCCCCGATGACATTCTCATCTTCGTCGTCATCATTCTTGCCCCGGGTGAGCTGCAAGGTGTGGCAGAAGTCCGTGAACTCCATGTACTCGGGCACCTTCTCCAGAGAGGCCGGCAGAATCTGGAGGAGGATGGTGGACACTTTGTCAGGCGATATCTTTAATTTGATAACCTTCAGGCTAAGTCTTGTTCTATCTAAGATGAGTGATTTTAACTCTGGTATAGTGTTGCGTCGTAAAGTGGCATGATCCATTTTGTTCAATTTTTCAATTTGTCATTTTTTTTAAAAATTTATTTATAGCTTTCATATATGAATGGTTTATTCACGTGTAGTAATGGGTATACATAAAAACTGCCGTGTCATTCAATAATACATGTGTATACTTTTTAACACACTGACTTATCACAAACAAAACCATGACTGTGTTCACACAAATTTGTAGGTGGTTATTTACAACAAAAAAATTTACTCAGATTAAAGGCAATCAGGTTTGGATCTAAGAAAAAACGACCCTTAAGCACTACTTGACATGATTGCTTTTTAAAGTATTTAAGTAGGGCTTAATATTACATTCAAATCAAATTTTGTGCAATAATAATATTTTTTTTGTGTTGCAGATGTTTTTAGAACAAAATAATTATGATCCTATTTTGGCCTTGTTTGCTTAATGATATGACTGGATTTCATGACATCACGAACTTTAGACTGCACCAATGCTTTCATAAAGAATGCTGAATTATTGATAAATAATATGTTTGATAGCAATAGGATTTACATAGTACATAAAATGAGAAAACATTGAAAAGGTTTAAAAAAAAGCCGGTGCGTCATCTTTCACAGGCAAAAAATATTTTCGTGATACATGAGAAAAAGAAAATCGATTGCACAATCAATCTGAGCCGTTATCTATCAATATCAGCGTACAAAAACATTTAAGAAGAGGTTTTGATTATTTTGTATGAGTGCTTTTTCTGTTTGCTGGAATTACCCTAATGCAAATCTCCAACGCTTCTTTTTTTCAATAAAAACAAACGGGCGCATTTTAGTTTTAATCCTAAACATGCATCATTTTAGATACTTATTAAAATAGGCATTGCTATGCTAATGTCAGAATGGTATATCTTCTAGCCCAAAAACAAAGATCTGCCCGATCTTAGACTTCAGTTTGGAACGTTAAGTGTTAGTTTAGAAATCTGCTCAAGCAAGGTGTTTATCCGCTAATGGTGTCAAAATAGTTGTTTGTGTATTCATCCTCACAGAAATGGTATACAACAAAATGTGTTTTTGAAAAGTATAGTTTCAGTGTTAATGATACACCCTGTTTACATCTGGAGTAAAAAAGAAAAGGTTTTGGTTTTAAACTTCAGTTATATCGATGAAATTGAGTCAATCTATTAGTTTTTATTATTCTATTTCATCAATACCAATAATTACTATGTTTCGAATTTCGAAGGTCAATGGTCTTAATTTTTTTTAAATCTCATTCGACGTCAAAACAACATATTAAGAAAATAAGCTCACTTGGAGTTACAGAACCTAGTTAGAGGACAAGAACTCTATATTTAGATTCAAGTTTGCTCACCAATCAAGAGGAGTGAATAGCACGAGACCGTGCGGCCTCGGCCTAAGCTAAGGTCGGGAGTAACGTCACGGGTAGCTTAAAAATCGTCGAAAGACTTCTAAGTCACATGTCTTAAGAGCAGCGTACCGCAACGATGTGCCCACGACCCATGTTCCTTAACACAGAACATAAACTGCGCAAACAGATTGTTTTTTTTTATCTACTGCATGATGACACTATGAAGATTCTGCTTGCTGACCATCCCTCATTTCTAATAACAAATTGCAATAACTGTTTGCGAACTTTAATGTTTAATGCTAACCCTGATCCCAGACGCGTTATCTAGAAGTAATGAACATTAACTCAATCAATTTGATTTAATCCACGAGTTTACAAATATTCATTGTTTAGACTGTTTGATCCTAATCCTAAGTCAATTTACAGCGCAAATGTCATCATAGGGTCGTCATAAAATTAGAAAAAAGAAGAAAAAATAACGAGATTTTTGGTGTAAATATATTTTCAAATGCTACTCAAATTCCGTCTTGATTATAAACAATGCTGCATTGCTTTTATATCCATTTCTTTACTGCGTAGTGTCATTAGAGATCTGAAAATGTCAATTTTAATTGGCCAAAGTAGCGTCAATGCAAAGCGTGTATCTTGTTAATTGAGTAATTTGTGGTGGACTATCTGAAAACCTGAATAATTTGCAAAATATCTCTATGCGACTATCGTTATTGGTGTAGTTATATACAAGGCATTCGTGCTCTGACTTCACGTGTTCGCCTCACCACCAATACCCATTTCTCCGATTTTTATCGCTTTTGAGATATTTTGGTCCTTACCTACTATCAAACCAAAATGCACAAAGTTAGTTTCCACCACTATAAGCTTAAACAAAGAGCAGTGGTTTTTACCTGTAGTGTATCGTATCCCATCAACCTGTACTTTTTGCATTTCTCCAGGTCATTTGTGGACGCGTAGTATTTGGACCACCAGTCCAGCTCCTGTTTGGTGAGCTCAGACTCCTGGGGAAGGGACGGCGAGAGGTTTACCGACTGGTTTTGTACATTGAAACCAAGAAGTAGAGAGGGCAAGAGTGAAAATAACTAGAAATGCTACAATGGAGAGATACATGTCACTCGAGTAAAAGATGCATTAGTGCGATGGCTGAGAAGTGCGATACAAGTTAAGTATAATTGTTTAGTTATTAGTAACATATCTATTGCTGGTGAGAATAATGTGTTAAAAAACTCATGTTATCATAATATGAGAGTACATTATTAGTTTGTCAATGAAAAAATCACACAAAATATTGAACGTTTACACAAATTATCAGCAATCTTTGTCTTTGCATTGCAATTAAGCAAATAATACACTAAAGTAAGGTATAACTGCTTAGATATAGCCTTGCAAATACAATTTAACTAATTACAAACTCTCTCATCTTATAGCTACACTTGCATGTCTACAACCTAAATCAATCTTAATTAAAGTTAAGACAGAAGGGGCATCCACAGTAGATCCCTAGTTGTTTTTAGGAGAGATTCAACTAAGTTTTGATTTGAAAGGTAAATTGTTTTATTATGTAAGAACCGTCACCGTATATTTGCCTCGTCTAACGAAAGCATCGTACCACTTTAAATCCTGTTTTTTTTGTTATTGTTGTTGTTTTTTGTTGTTGTTGTTGTTTTACATTTATAATAGATATTGATGATGGCTATTACTGTTGATTAGTATATTATATTTCAACATTAATCAAACTAATTAAATAAATGCAATTGAAACTATGATCTCAATCACAAAATGGCGAGTTTGTTGAATGGATTGTAATAGCACTATTTGTTTACCAAAACAATAAACAAAACATCCATCATTAATAATATCTATATCATTTTTTATTTAAAATCTAATTTTCACAGACCTGTCTTTCTATGACAGGGTACTTTGTCGTAAAGAAAGATTAAAAGGGTTATTTGTTCCTTTTATTAATTAGGTCTGGATATAAATGATATATGCGTAGAAATTACAGATATTGTTAACACCAATCACTATTTCCTTACAGTGAAACCAATAAAAACGTTTAACTTTTGTATATCCTAAACTTGAACCTCTGTCCAAAAGTAGTGTATAGAAAACCTATTTGGTATTTAGGAATGGTTTTTGTCTAGTTTTGAAATGGAAAAAGGAAAACATTTTACTTAGTAGCAAAATGCAAGACCCATTAACTTCGACATAAGTTGTGGAAAATGGTGAATTTCGGCAAAATCATTATACTTCTCTGAAAACAGTAGTTGTCTAATAATAAGCAAAACATTAAACAATACACATCTTTCACAATTTAATCTAATAAGTTATACTAAGGCGTGTCATTAACTCATTGTAGTTATCACTGTTGCTCTTTGAAAATACATAGATTTATGTTAATTACCAGTCTGAGCTGACTGCAGTATGTTTCCTACGGTCTAAATTATCATGTTTAAGGGTTAAAATATCTGATAATGTGTTTATATAAAAAAAAATGACTAGCTGTCTGGCGGCTACGTTTTATGGAACGTTTGCAGGCCATTTGTCCATTTTTTTTAATTAGAGACTTACAATTTGCACAGGCATCTAATTTTATACATTTGACTCAAGGAGTAGGATATACATTAAAATGATAATGTTCAGACAATTATAGGTTAACTTTAAGCTACAACTCTAAGAATTAAAAAAAAAAAAACTACAACCCCAAAAAACCACAACACACATGCGAGGCGCTTATCAAATTAACAAGCAATAACAGCCAATAATAAATATACCGCATAAAAAAAAAGAAAAAATCTTCTGAGAAGCAAATTAAAAAGCCAAAACAATTAGCAAATGAACTAAAAAATGAAAAACAAAAACCAATTCAAGTTAACGACAATAATTAGATCAACAAAAACCAACTTGCTCGAAAGCTCAAAGAATGGCGTGCATCAGCAAAAGGGGATAGAGTTTTATGGTAATTGTTTTTGTTCAAATATAAAGCAGTCCCATGCGAAAGAGTAAAAAAAACAGTGTCTTTTGAGAGGCAGTGAGCTTCAAACAGTTTCATCTATAATCTGTAATTAATTTAGATATTTAATTAAAGCTTTGTTTTGCACCCAAGAAAGTGACGTAGTGGACTATAAACTTCTCTGGCAGATTTTAAGAAATAACCCGGGAAAACATCAAAGAGAAACATCGTCGGGAGGCTTTTCGTTTTTAAATGATCAGGGGAAAAACACCACTTGCCGCCCTGTAAGCGGACGATCTTCTGCAGTAATTCAATCAACTCTAGAAAAAATAGGAACGATTTAAGAAAGAAAACGCAACAACTGTTTAAAAAATCGCAGTAACGAAACCAATCTACAAACGGTGATTGGGAACGGGGATAGCGTCCACAAACCTGTACACTTTTATACCATCTTTCATATTTTAAACGCTCTCGGCGCAACAGCTCTTCAGCGTCGATTTTTCCAAACTTCTTCTTCAACCAATTCTTGACTGTGCTTATTACTGAAGAGTTATTGGCATCCCCATCAAGCACTAAACTGTGTCGATCTCCTGCTTCTGTCGGAGCCGCCTCGCCCGTTCCACCAGCATCTTCCTTAGCTTCCTTAGCTTTCGGCTTGAAGAGACGCTTCAAGCGTTCCAACCCCTTCAGACACGACAAGCGCGTCACTTCTTTCCAGCGCAAAAAGCGCGACATTTTTGTCTGCTTTATTTTGTTTTGAGTAGTTGATTTATCATATTCAGGAGCGGACTAGAGGGCGGAGTTAGTGGATAGGGAAGTGAGGAATAATACGCCATTTAGAAGAGGCATTTAAATTTTAGATTTCCGATACATAAGTTTCTAAGCCTGAGATCGACTTGGACCTAATATGAAATTGTGTGTATTGTAAGAAGGAAAGCTGTATAAAACTTTAAAGAAGATTCCTGCTGTAATTGATGAGACAAGCATACCATCCTAAAATTTAGAGCCTTCTTTGATATGCTCACGTTATTTGAAGTATAACATTTATATGCCATGGTCAATTGTCGTTACGAGTAGTAAGTCATGCAGATGATCCATGAAGTTGCTCTCTGTCTACCGTCTATTAAGATGAAATTGTTCTCTGTCTACCGTCTATTTGCCGTATAATTCAATGAAATTATTCTTTATCTACCATCTATTTGCATAAAATTGTTCTCTATCTACCGTCTATTTGGATGAAATTATACTTTATCTACCGTTTGTTTAGATGAAGCCACCGTTCTCGCTTTCAGTTTGTTTTTGATCGTTTTGCTACTCACAGGCCACTGAAATGATACTGTTATAATTATATTTCAACTAATCTTAACTAATGATCTTAGCATACGCCTACTGGATGTTTTATCAACATTGACCTGGACTAACTCTAAAGAGAAACAAAAACAAACGTGATTGACTGTACTTCCTAAAACCGATTATCGCGCTTCGATTTGAAAAAAAACCAGACCCTAGATTACGTTAATTCCTTCGTGGAATACAAACAAAATTAAATGCCAAGGCAGGTTCTAAAAACGGTATACAAAAATAACCCCCCCCCCAAAAAAAAAAAAACAAAAAAAAAACGGGTTTGGTGTCGGGGAAGAGAGGGGCGTATACGGTTGGACGTTTGGATTATACGCTATCTTTAGTTTCACAATGGAAAAAGATAGTGCTAGTGCCTTTTTGAAATACTTGGAAGAATAGAGTAAAATTCTTTATAAAAAAACAAGAATGATAACCCTTAAGTAGGTTGAGTACGAGATATGATATATCACCCTCAGTATACAAATACAGAATTATGTATTTTCATAATTTTGTTCAAATATATAGCACAAAAATATTTTCCAGGTCTACTTCACCTCAGTCTGACACCGCTTGAGCTTATAAAAAGTGTTGAAGAATGCAGAAATGTTTGTGATGACGACTGTAATTTAACATTTTGAAAGTTTGGTTTCCAAAAAACAACAACAAAACATGCTTCTGGCGTGCGTGCATGATGATAAAACCAATAATTTAAAATAAAATAAAATAAAAAGCAGCTTATGTAAGTACTACTGTTTCGTGAAGATTGATTCCAAAAGATTAAACAATTCCTATTTACCCAAAGTTATGGATGTAATGTCACAATGCTTAATAAGAATTAAAGGAGAATAAAGGTAACCTACGATAATGATAAAACCCGGTCTTCTTAAGTGGATACATTTACAAACACATGATGTTCATAATGTCGAAATTAAAAACGTCAAAGCAATTTAACTATCTAAGAAAGAAACCCATTTAAAATAGTTAAGATAATACTTTTACAAAAGTGATGGTTTTGTCAATTTCAGTTCCAATTAGACTAGTAAGGGTTGTTTTGAGACTTTATTCTACTTCGTCGTGTCTGAATATCTGACAACATGCTGCTGTGACTCATTATTCCTCGTGCTGTAAAACCAATAAAGTCCATCATTCGTGTGTGCGATCAAACATTCTATCTAGTGTGTATTGGGTGAAAAAACAGACATAAAAGCCGATTTGTGTTTATTGTTACCGTATGAAAAATGCCTTTAATGCCAGAGGTTATAGACTTCTTTATGCGTCCTAAAGTCATTCTCTTTAGGTTGCATGGAAAGGGTATACATATGGGAGGTCAAAATGTTAGAAAATCTTTTTAAAATCTAAATCAATTCATTTTCAACACAGAGGGGTATCCCTCTAACAAACAAAAATCCTTAAACAAATTGTTATATGGATCACAGTTATCCAATCCTTCGAATGGGTATTTGTTGTTAAAAAAAAGAAGAAGCAAGAAACAACTTTTTATAACCAACACATAGAATAATTATGAGAAGGGGCAAGCCACTAAAAGCAAGACATGTTGTTGAGTTGAGTTGATTTAACGCCCAACATCAACACTATATAGGCTAAATTGTGGACGGACCCCAAAATCTGTCAAACAAGTTAAGATACAAATTTTAAAATATTGAAGTTTTATAGAAGACATGTTGAGAACAAGCTAAAGATAAGATTTCCATAAGCCATAGTCTGGAACACAGTGATGTATGGAGCGGAAGGGCAAAACCTGTCCAATAAGTTGAGATAAAAATTTTAAAATATTGAAGCCGTTGACATTTAGTTTTATAGAAGACATGTTGAGAACAAGGTGGAAAGAAAATCGCACAAATAACAGCATCCTAAAACAGATAGGCGTCAATAGAGAACTAAGAAAGAAAGAAGGGTTTCTTTGCACACACAACGAGAAGCAGGTGTCTTCTGACCAGAGATAAAATCCACGGAAAATGGAAAATAGGAGGAAACGTGGCAGACTATAACAACACACATGGAAAACATCACTGACTGGACAGGACGATCTTTCCACGTGACTATAAACAAAGACAGTTTGTCAGGCAGTTTAAGCAGCAAACACCCAAAAGGTCAGACGCCAGGGTCAGACAACAGCCAAGCGGATTACGACCCGACTGGCGACGCTGGACGAATGAATTAATTAAATCTAACGTGTCATCCCAAAATTGGTATTATTTGATTTCCCTAATAATCACAGGTAATTACAGAAGCATTGCTTCCAATTTTCTTGTCTATCTTTGAAGAAAAAATTGATTGACAAATGTTCTGGTTCTATTTTGTAAATTTAGCGCATCATTATTTCTTCGTTATTTTCAATTCCGTTAATTAAAAAAGGAAAAAATAAAAAGTAGTGACATTTCAACAAATTAAATTGTGCTGTCGATAAATCATGAAGTAAATTTTTTATTGCTATTGTTTTTCTTTCCATTGAAAATAAACCAGCATGAACCGCCTTTGGTATGAATCTTGTTCTGAGACAGCTCGATGATAATAACTTTGAACAAGGTACATTAATTCTCGACTGAAACGATTGTCCTCTATGGTCAACATGCTCTCGATTTAGGATTCCCAGGAAGCGACATGTGGAAAGGTTTAGCCACTAGTTGACAGCTGGTAATGATATGAATATGACGAAATGGACTATATTTTTCACTGCCCCAGACTAAATAATCGTTTTTACAGACAGCTTTTCATACGTTGAAATATATCTGTGAATTGGCTTTGCACGAAAGGCTTGAGACAAATTACAGAGTTCAAAACCTTTATAGGGTACAATAATTATTTTCATCACTGCTGATCAAAGAAAATATAGTACAGCTATGCCCTAGATTTACTGGAAGCCATAAAAGTGCATGCATGATTTTCATTTTTAAGAAGATAATAGTTAGATACACAAAACCTATAGTAGCCATATTGTATATAAGTACTTCCAAAACCAAAGAGTTGAAATTCTATGCTGGTCTCCCCCTAGTGCGTATCACTAACGAGAGGAATGTGTGTCTAGCAAAGCCATACAAAGTATTGCGTAAGCCATGGAAAATGTTTAAATAAAAACATTACAGCTATATAAGTATGCGACAAAGAGGTTTTTAATGATGCCGACAAAGGAAAATATCAAAACTCTACGTTCTCAGGACCGCATCGCGACAAAGCTGATTGAAGATGGACAAATGGGCAGATTTTAAAGGAAGCGAATAATTAACCAGACTTAAATTTTAAAAAAGGACATGGACAAAAGCCATACTTTACAAATGCTAGGTGAACTATACTTGAGGTTTCAACCTACTTCAAACCAATTGGTCATAATAATATATATATCTGGAATATTAAATGTATCCTCATTTTAAAAACGATTTGGCTCTCACCAACGCATAGGAAAAGGATAATGATACAGAATAAGAACTGTAGGGTCTGATTTGAGCAGAAGAGGTAATTACTGAATTTTATCCTGGTAAAAAATTTCAATTCAGAAATATCAATACTCGTAATGAAAACTAGTAATTATTATTGAGTGCGCTGTGTCGCGATGCAGTCCAAAGCTCGCTGAATGCGGCTCAGATTTTGTCTTTGCAAACTACGATTTACAGGCAAGAAGTGAACCACTGTAATCATAGAGAAGCGGTCAGTTTTTTTCTGTAATGGAAACTCACAGACTGGTTGCCTTTGCCCTGCTTCATTTTCTTTGGAAAAATACAAGTGAATGGTTTAAATTTTATGTGAATGTTGAACAACTGCCAACTGTCCTTCAGACATAGCATAAAAGAAGTAGTTGTGTAGTTGCGTAGTTTTGAAATCATGTGGGGCACTTAGCAGTACCCATTAAGAAAGTTTATCACAAAGTATAAACATCATTACAATTTTATGCTATTGATATTTCTATAGCCCAGAAAACAATCATGATTTAACTCTATTAGGTGTTTCGTTGAAAACAAAACTTAAAGAGATTAGTACATTAGTAGACAACGTAGAAAAAAGCCATCTAGGTACATAAAGATAAACAACTACATAAATACTACAAATCACAAGTAAGCTAAAGTGAAACAGGCATAATCATTAATGTTAGACATTGACGTCGCTGGGAAAAATCGTGTTTACCTCATCTAGACATGCGTTAAAGCAACAAAGAGACAGAGGGAGATTGCAGTGAGCTCGAAAGCAAACAATTAGAGCATGTTCAAAATGAGATTGCTTTGCTTGAGGTCTTTTCATAGCTAGAAGAACTGCTATTGATTAAAAAAAATCTTGATAAAGGTGTAAAAAATAAACAATAGACTGGGTAAAGAAATCTTATTGTTGGTTAGAAAGAAAAAGCGAAAATATAATGCTTAGATAATGGACAACAAACTCTAAAATTCTTGAATAATAATAGGCAAAAAATACATTGGGAATCCGTGAATAAAAGTACACAACACTGGCATGGTAGATTTTAATCTCAATGATGTTAAATGACGCAGGTTAAAAGCCTAATAAAGTTTTCTGTTTGACTTCACATCAAATGAATTATATTCACATAATCATCATCACACCTATCCTTTCAGCAATGCGACAGTCCTCTCAAATAATCCACCATAGTCCCCCCACAACGACTATCGTTATCAATCTTCCTCAATATCTAAAAAAATTAGACTAAAGCAATGTGGGGAAAATGAGTAATTAAAAAAAACCGATTTAGTCAATAAAGCCCTCAAGTAATTCCACAATCATTAAATTACTAATATCTCATTCATTATAATTCTACAGCCAGTGATCGGAGACAGTGTAGAGACGTACCTTGTCCTTGTCGCCCTCTTCAGGTGAAATTTCTACGACGACGTCGGCGGGAGCAGCCGGGCCTGTCAGGGCCTGCAGCGTGGGGTCAGCGCCGTTCTGGGGATCCCCGGAGACCTTCTGTCCGGTGCTGCCTGGGATGCCCATCGACTCCACGGCCTGGGCGGCTGGAAGCTCCACTGAGGGGACACAGAGGTGGACAGATAACAATCTGTTAAGCTGACTACTTAGTATGGGATTATATAATATGGTATGAAAGACATTAAGTGAGTGAGAAGAAGAGTGAGTGAGTGAGTGAGAGAAAGAGAGGACTAGATAGACATAAAGAGACTACTTGATATGGGATTATATAATATGGTATGAAAGACTTTAAGTGAGTGAGAAGGAGAATGAGTGAGTGAGAGTAGGAGATGAATAGATAGATAGAGAGAGACTTCTTGGTGTAGGATTATATGATATGGTATGAAAGACATTGAGGGAGTGAGAAAGAGAATGAGTGTGAGAGAGAGAGAGAGAGAGAGAGAGAGAGAGAGAGAGAGATAGATAGATAGAGAGAGAGAGAGAGAAAAGAGAGAGAGAGAGAGAGAGAGAGAGAGACTGGGGTGACACAGCGATGGACAGATAGTTTGTTTTAGTGTTGTGTGGTATGTTGATAGAGAGAGAGAGAGAGAGAGAGAGAGAGAGAGAGAGAGAGAGAGAGAGTTGGTAAGGTCATTTTGGTAGGAAGTGCTCTGGATTCTGGAACCTCAACAGGTGCCCACCTCTACGTATTAGACTTCGAGGAGGTAGATGACGTAAAACAAATCGTGATTTATTTTTCTTTTTTCGTCTTTTAACGTGCAACGTAACCTTCCTACGTATTGGTTATGTGCAAAGTAAGCAACTTCCAGCTCTGGTCACGATCTCCCGACTCACACTTGACACACCTTTTAACTATTACCAGTCCATCAAGATGGACGAGACACTCCTTCCTTTACAATAGGAGACGGTACACAGGGAGACAGCTTCGTTTTTGGATCAAAGATGTTTTAACACCTACGACTTGGAGCCTGATAAATAAATTATCGCCTAGAACGTTAATCAAAAGGTGTTGTCCAGGTTGGAATCAGACGCTGTCACGGAAATTCGTTTGAAAAAGATTTTACTAAGCTTGCCTTATTAAACACGGTACATATTTGTTAGTGACGCCGGGTTGTACAAATATAGCCACATTGGAGTTCCCCATCTTAAATTTCACTTTTTAAGGGCGAGATATACTTTTCGTGTATCCTTTGACTGTCTTCAGTTTGGTGAAAGCAATCCTCTTTCCAGAAAGCGAAGCTTTCTCCTAGTTTAGAGTTTTGAAGATCTTAAGAATTATTTTATACGGCGATGGAACTTTGCCAATTGCATTCTAGCGGCACCGACCTAAGCAGTAGGAAGAAAGATGGCTCAAGAGGGATTCAAATACCGTACCACCTGCATTAGAGAAAGACGTTTTAACGCCAGCGATACCAAGCTCCCCTTCAATTTTCTGGGATTTTTTTCACTAAACACTTTCTTAATCATCGAACCCTTTGCACAGAAGACCGATGCTTTAACACCTGCATGGCCAGGCTCCCTTTCATTTTTGTTGCATTTATTTTCTCAAGCCAACACTTTCTTACAAAGTGATGCGCGCATCTCGCTCGGCGCCTTGGTACGGAACGGTTCCAGAGACTTGAGGATGTGAACGCCCACTGTAGGCTTCCGGCCGAACTGTCGGTGATCTTTGACTCGGATGTTCATGGGTGGCATGTACAGCTCTTCTTTCGGCAGCATCTGAAGATGGAAGAGAAGATAATAATAATAATAATAATAATAATAATAATAATAATAATAATAATAATAATAATAATAATAATAATAATAATAATGATAATGA
>RQTK01000523.1:16898-34473 GCA_003991915.1 Elysia chlorotica
ATAATAGTAATAATAATAATAATAATAATAATAATAATAATAATAATAATAATAATAATAATAATAATAATAATAATAATAATTATCATAATAGGTATGATGATGACAAAAACACCAACAGTAAGTAGTAATATTTGTCTAAATAATCCTGACCTAACGTTTAAAAATAAAGACAAATGACAAATGACATCTTAAGACACAACAGTACTAGAATAAAATGCAAAATTAAAGCCGCCATTCTGTAGGCCCACAAAGGCCTTGGATAAAAACAAATCTTTTTTTTTAATAACGTTTTTATACCTACTAGTTAAAATATGCCCTTACTCACCACGTCAAAAAACAAAAGATTCTGCGGGAAGTTTGGATTCCTACGTGTGTCCTTGATGACCATTGAGTCAAGGACATGACCCCCGCACTCTAACCTCACACTTGGCGAGGTCACGGCCGCCAGCTGGTAGCGCTTCATGTTGCGCACACCCCAGCAGAGAATCTGAGTAGCAACACACGCAAATAGTGTCATGATTTCAAATGTATTCATTTACTTTTATTGGCACTAACTTGTGGGTTTTACAAAATTGTGTAAAAGACAAAAACAAAAACAGCAACAACAAGAACAACAACAACAAGAACAACAACAGCTATATTAAGAACAACAACAACAGCAACAAGTTTTTTGGCATATTTTTTAAACATCTTTTTAAGTTGCACCGCTTACATTCATGAACAAAGCGTAAAGGAGAAGTCAGTGATAATGTATACAAACATCCACATGATTGTCGTAGTAACTTTTTAAAATAGTAGTTTTCGAATTAAAAAAAAAATAAAGACAATCATTAGAATGCACGTGTTGGAAATTCAGGGTTAAAGAGTTAGCGTCAAAAGACAGTTATCTGTAAGGATTAATGATGAAATATCTTTAAAAGGTGTAATGAAAAAACAACAATGTATAATTAAAGAAGAGGAGCAAAAATTTTTAATTGCGTGGAATAAATTTATAGTTACTGATTTGGTAAAACACGAATTTATCAGTATTTGGATTCTTTCAGTGTTCATAATGTATATTCAAAAATATGCACAGCTGTGAATTTTCAACTAACAGGTTTATGACGATTTTTTTTGGGTAATTGTGTATATACTCATAGGAAAATTTCGTTCTTCTAAGGATGCAACTGGAAATAACCGAATTAGTTTGCTGCTGCCCATAATTATTGCTACAGAGTAATTTCTGTACTTATGCTCCAAATTGATACCGGATATACAAATGACAATAAAATTCTCCTCAAAGGTGTGTCATCTCACCTCAATGCCTGTGCGCTGCATGACAGGTCTGATGCCATTGGGGACGATGTAGAGGTTCCCTCGTTTTGGAGGTAAAAATGGCATATCCTTTCCAGCAAGCTGAGAAAAAAGAGGATGTTTATCATGTGATTATGTTAACAAATTCAAATCATTTACTGAGCGTATTTTTGCTGTGCAACAGTCAAGACGTTCACTACGTCACAACAATATTAAAAATTATAGAGAAAATAAGCTGTTGAAACTTGTCCGCCATTGTGATGAGCTAGAGCCTCTCATAAAAAATAATTTAAGATTGAAAGCGTTCAAGCAAGTAAATTTACAAGCTGGATTGTATAAATGAAAAATATATTCAGGATTGAATTTCAAACAAAATTACAACAGAACTTATGATATCAGTGATAGTTTCCTGAAAAAAAAGCATTGAACAACATAAAACGTTTTTATTCGAATTTTTTTCTAATACGTACTGATTTTTTTCATACACATTTATCTAAGTGCTGTGTTGCGTAAAATAGGTAATATTTGGGAACAGACATGGAAATTAAGGATGCATGTTAGAATAGAAAAAAATATAGATTAATAATATTAATCTTTTAACTTTTAACTAGCTGACGGTTTTATTGCGAATCTATTCGCTAACGGGTCAACTTCAATAGAAACAAGAAATTATGTAAATTCCGTACGACGTCAGCAAAAATATTATAATGCAAAAGCAAAATCCCCCCAAAACCGACAAGTTTTGTGAGCAAGTTAACTATTTTAACAAATGTGATCAGGCATAGCCAATGATATTTTATTTATAGACTAGATAGGCTAAGCAACCCGTCGTTCATGAGACAGACAGGACGCTTTTTGCCAGTGGAGATAAGACCCTCACTCCCAGTTGTGCGCTCACAGAGAACCTTAGTTTGTCTCTATTTTGTTATAATTTGGCATAATTTTGCCCCAAAAATGGCATAATTCTGTTGGAACAGGCTTATTAAACTACGGGAAGTCAACCAGCAGACTAGTGAGGGTCTTGTGGCATAGGGTGCGGCCACACACTGTTATCACGAAAACTGCCGTGCGTGGCAAGGGTATTAGCCCGTCTATATTTTTAGTTCAATGAGTGTAACACGTTTCACATCGCCAGCTCTGCAGATCGATCTAACGAAGGAGTGAGGAGATAACATGGATCCAAGATAAAGAAAAACAATTAAAAAAAAACACGTTTGCACTTTACCGAGTCACAGTTTTACCAGAGAGTGTGAAATAGTGAGAGGTTTCACGGGGAGTTGTTTTCCTATGTGGAACGGGTTAATTATGACGGTTGCTTCCCTCTTTAAACCTTTGTCTGGAGATTGGTCAACCGCCTCAGTTTCAATAAAGACATAGGGTGAACACGTATCATTAGCACTGTGAGCCTCCTTTTGTGAAACGTCTCACTAAATCTATGGGTCTCTGGTTTTACCATAGTCGCTGGTTTTACCTTAATAAAGTAATTCGTAAAAACCCACCGATTTGATACCTTGCTAATACGACATGCAAGACAATTGAAATAATAAAATAATTTAAATAAAAAACTTAAAAACAAAAACATAGTTTTAAATTAAATGCTACTATGTGACGTAATAATAAAGACTACAATGTGTATAGCAGTATTTCCCATTCTAATTCCAAAAATATTTCTTAATATCCACGAATAAACTAAAATCTGAAAAACATTTGTTGCATAGCCTAACTTGAAATATGAATTTTTTTTTCAAATATGCAATGAAAACAAATATCCTGTTTCCAGGGCCAAAAACTAAGAAGTTTGCCTCAGTTTATGCGAATAAAAATCATCAAGGTTATGTCTTTCTTAGTGGTAGTAATCTCCACAAGAGGAATATCATATTTCTGCCACTGTACTTTCTTTTATTCTTAAAGCAACATTTTTCTAAATTGCCTGATTTATGATGAAGATTTTATGTTACAGTTTTGTGCAGTATCCGACAATCCAATCGATTAGAGAAAAAAAAACTCCGGAAACCAAACGAAATAGCATGAAGATGTCATTTTTACTGGTGTTACAGTGAAGAGGGCAAATACATAGTTAGAGGTACATAACATGATTTATCATAGTGAAAAAAAACAGAGTGCCAATGTGTTCAGATCTAATCTACGAGGGTGGGGAGTGCGAGGAGAAAAAAGACAGAGAAAGGTAGATAAGTAGATAGATAGATAGATAGATAGATAGATAGATAGATAGATAGATAGATAGATAGATAGATAGATAGATAGATAGATAGATAGATAGATAGATAGATAGATAGATAGATAGATAGATAGATAGATAGATAGATAGATAGATAGATAGATAGTTAGTTAGTTAGTTTGTTAGATATTAGTTATGTAGTTAGATAGATTAAGGCAGAGAAAGGATGAGAGCGAAAGAGAAGGGGAGTGGGATTGTAGACATATATAGTAGAGGAGGAAAAACTGTGTGAGAAAGAAGTTAAGCTACAAATTAAGAAGCTGAAAATACAGGGAAAGGGAAAAAAAGGAAAGATCTGGCAGAATTTCTACGCATGCAGCAGAGCACAGACCCTCAGACACAAAATACCACATTAATTAAATCCATGGCTTTCCAAAAGACAGAAACCCAAAGATGAACAAGAGTGAGTAAGACAGAGTTGATGAAAAGAGATGTTTGCCAAAAAGTTGAGTATCCTACCAGTGGCTTCTCCGGTGAAGATGGAGGACACTGCACGTTAGAACCAGGGAATAAATGCTTTTATGTTAGTGCCAGGTATACCACTTTTAGTAAGTTAGGGTTATACATAACATTCTACTCAAATGTTTTAGTAGATAAAACACACAACCACACAGAGATATTACAAATTAAACATCTATTAAAAAAAACACGTGTGATTAAGTTCATTATAAATCACAATTTGAAGTTATTAAACTATGCCTATGAATCTCACTAAATTGTATTAGTGGTGATATAAAAAGCATGCAGCATAAATTATTAACAAATATCATTGCACATGTTTTACAACTTTGCAAATGTCACTACAGTTTATTACATTGTATATAATAAAACATAGAAATACATGCACAATGTTACATCAAATGTAACACGAGCTAAAAAAAAGCAGTAATCAAGCTACTTAACAAAACTAAATTGCAAACATTTTTTTACTAACAACGCTCATTGACTTAGCAACTACCAGAAAGCCAGCAATATAGCAAGAACAGTAAAGCAAGTTTTAGTAGCACTTCTGTGTACAAGCAAAAACAATATTTAAAAAAATCATTGCGTTAAAAATGTAATCAGCATGGTAAAGACACTACCCGCGTCCTCCCGTCTAAAAATATATAATAAATTCCTTAGGATATGGCTACCTTTGTTTATTCTGAGTTATACTGCAGAAATTCTTATAACATGTATATCTTCGAATCCATGTTTCTTAAATATCAGCTGTTTATGGGTAGTGATGTGCACATCACTATACGTACAATGGGTGTCTTGTATTTTACATGAACAAAAATTGATATTATTTAGCGCTTATTAGTAAAGAAAAAATATGTTGTTGTTTTTTCAGATACGGGAGCAAAGAAGGCATGCGTATGTATATGACAACAAACCAAATGATACAAAAGGGACCGCAGTATGTCTTGCGTCTCTAGGACACACACCATAACATTCAAGCAGGAAAAAAAGAGTCTTTCAAGAGAAAATAATTATTTAGTTGATCTCCTTGTTTTCATAGCGTTTAAGCTTTTGCTAAGAGGTAAATCTGTACCCAAACCGTATTACTTTTGTTTTCAAATATTATCCTTTTTTTTGGGGGGGGGGGGGGATTTAAAGTAAGTGAATTATAGGGTGATCTTTATAATAGACCAAAGGACTGTCATATAGAACATTAAACCTGGGATATATTTTTTTCAAACACAATCATTATTTTCTATGGCAGAAACTAAATGGTCAGAAGTGTATCTCTTTATATACTTTTCTCTTATATTTATCGCTTTATATGCTATAACTGATTCAGTCCCAATTCATTTCATGCGTGGGGAAGAAAATGGGGAAGAATCAACTTTTGCCAGAAAGTTATTCCAAGTTCTAAAAAAACACCTCGAAAATAGTAATAGACAAGCGTGGTTTATGATACCAAAATATTTTTATTCATTGGAAAAATACAAAGAGGTTCATTCGCAAGGTACTAATATATAGAGTCGAGAGCAGACCAGGCTAAGTCTTTGAAGAGAGCTAGACTGCTGAGCTAGGGAGGAAGCTAAGCTAATGACATGCGATTGCACTAAGCTACTGTTTTAGAGAGAGGAGAGAGAAGGGGGGGGGGGGGGAGGGGGAGAGGGAGGCGTGAGCTACATGTATACAAGCTTGAAGAGATATGAAGCTGATCACCTTGGATGACATATTAGGCACATGCATTGTCAAGACATGTAAAGTTCTGAAGTTGCTGTCTACTGGGTTGAGATTTCAAAATGCATTCGTTAGATACACGAGAAAGACATTAGAAAAATGAAAATGGAAGAAACAGGCTACCTCATCGCTACCCTCAATAAGGGCGCCCTCTGGAACCTATATGGAAATGGCAAAGAAACACAGCAATACTTATTAAAACCATCAGTTGTCACACAATGATACATTTGTTCCATTATATCTGTGATAGCAGCAGCACAACCTCCAGGACACCAGAGCAATGTCCTGCCTACCACTGAGCATGCAGCAAAAGGATGTGCCATGTCTACAAATTACTTCTAGAAAGAAAGAAGTTATTTTTGTCATTAAAGTTTAATGTGCTTTCCCAAATGTATACACACTTGCGTAGAGTGATAAAACCTTCATGGTTGTCGATTTTTATAGTAATATGAAGCATGTTTTACTTTTAAACATCTTTCATTGGGCCTCACATAGGCCTAACCTTTCTATTACGTATCCTTATTGCTCAGGTTACTCGGTAACAACGCTAAAAACAGTTCGCTATTGAGTCATCTATTTAAACTTTCTAATATACGTATTAATTAGTTATATCTTCTCGTTTAATCAAAAAAAAAATTCATCGAAGTTTATTCTAGTGTTGTTTTTGTTTTTGTTTTTTTTTTTTGGTTCTTTTTTTAATTGAGATCATTAAGTTTTCTCAAGACTTACACGCCATGTAAAAACAATAATTCATTATAGTATAAAACAGACCCACATTTTACAACAAAGAAACGTTAAACCCCTTGTCATACCTTTAGTTAAGAATAGTTTATTTCTAGTATAAATTGTTCACATTTTTATAATCTACTTCCACATGGTTGCCTTTATGTGGCTATGGGTCTGAAATTGTCAGATCTTATAATAATGGGAGTCTATATTTTTTGCTTCGGTATCCTCTTTATATTGTCCAAGAAACGTACAAAGGAATAGTTCTTCTCGTGTCTTTGCACGGTCTCCAGTTCATTAACATAGTGTCACACAGGGGATCTGTCCCTGTGATATTCTTTACATGATTACCCCAACCCTTCCTAAAACTTATAAAATGCCTCTCGATCTAGTACTAGTATATTGGGGAGCGTAACTGCTCAGGGGTTATAGCATTGGCCCCCGATGTGGAAGTTTGGGTTCGAATCCCATTGGAACCACCTTGCTCCCTAATGTTGGGTCTGTGTCGGTATAATGCGATACAATTGTTACAAGCTTTCCGATCCACAAGACGATAGCAGATGGCAGAATCGTGCCCCCAAGGCATAGGATTCTCTGATCCGTCATTGGCTGTGTAAGTATTGGACAAACCTGTGATTGGACATCGTTTCAGATTCCTTTAATAATCGTCTTCGTTTTTGCCATGGGCCCCAACACCGCAAGGTGTCAATTCCTTGAGACATGGGAGACGTAAAACTAAGAAGCAGCTTCGCTGTCTCCAACCAAAAATCACTTTTCCCCAGCACCAACGCCAGAAATATAATGCGAGCCTCACCTTGATTAGCTCAAAGGCCGCCAGCAGCTCCCCGCCGTCTTGGTTGAGCCTGGTGATGGGGTACCACTGCAGTACTGCTGTCCGGGCGTCCGCCGGGTCCAACTTGACCATCACCTGGGCCTTGGTGCGGCCCATGAACTCAGGCTTGCCCTGGTGAGATGGAAAGCGATGTTTCATAAAATTATAGCAATCATTATTTTCTTAACTCTGTCCCTCACCATCCATAATTATATCCATTAAAAAGTATTAAAACCCAAGTCTGCTCAGACAACTTGAGGTACATAAAGGGTTAAGATAGAAATGCACAGTTTTCCTTCAGTATGACAGTAAAACTACGAAAGAGAATGTAAATCTCATTATTTGACACGTGGGAATAATTATTATTATAACAGTTTTGTTAACATAATTAAGATAGAAGCCATAGAAACTGATGCTCTCTCGGTGTGTCTGAATAAAGAAGCCTTTTTATGGCTGAGAAGTTCATATTGTATTTAGCTGTAGTTGCAGGCTGTGTTGAGCATCGTCGACAGCGGCGCACAAGTCCGATTTTTCTGATGTATTTATTAATGTATTGGTCTATAAAATATAATGTATCAAGTTAACATTTTAGTTTCACTACCGTATAAGTGCACTAGCTTCGGTCTCAAGCTTCTATATTCGTGGGTCCACCGTTAAGTCAATTTCAATTAATTATTTTGGTGTACATAATAAAAAAAAGGGGGGGGGGTGTGAACTGGCTCAATTAGTAGAGCGTTGGGCTCTAGATCGGAAAGTCCGTGGTTCGAATCCCTCGATCGATAAAAATTTTTTATACAGGTTGGGTCGCTATCACTTTCAGGTATGACCAGCTTAACAGGAGTCCAGGTCTTCCCGTTCTGTTTCTTGTGTGGCATCACGTAAAATTGGTAGACGTCAGTTGGACATGAAGAGACGTTGACAAACAAACAAACAAAAAAACAAGCACACAATAAAAAAGAGTCTTACGAAGGTGTCATGGTCGAATAGCTCAATGTACGCCTCGGGGGCGCTGGCCTCTAGAGCCTTGGGGTCGCCGTAGATCTCGATCTCGCCGAAGATGAGAGTTTGGTCCCAGGTGGGGCTCAGCGTCTTCTTTATCGTCTCCGTCGTCATGCTGTGAGTGATGAAAGACACGCGCGCGAACGGATCTGAACCAGGGAAGAAGTGGGTGGGCGAGGGGTGGGGATGGGCAGGGAGAAAACAAAATGCATTAGTTTTTATGAAATTTATTATGAGAAGAAGATGTACTCTATGACAAAGTGCATAAAAACGGAAAGTAAAATTAGTTACGAAGAGAAACCGCGATGCGCAAACAAGTAGTTCATGTTTTGTTTTGTCATTTCAAATACAAAATGAGTGATTACAATTATAAAAATATGTATACTATAACGCTTGAAAACAAAAAGGATTTGTTGTGCATTTTGCTCCTCCATATCAATAAATCCAAGCATATTGGTAACATAATCATTTTAACTGGAAATAAGCAAATTATCGCAATGTCTTTAGCATAAGGACAGCATTTGAATGTTTTAAAAACTGATGAATAAAAGAATCAGTTCCATTATTCCAGACAACTTCGTCATTAAAAAAAAAACAGCTAACAGATGTTCAAGATTTTAAGTGCTTGAGAAATTTTAACGGGAAAGAAGTAAAAAGTTTGTTATTCAAACATTTAATCACTCATACCACAAACTTGAATAATAAAAGATACCAGAAATTATCCGTTCTGATACAACTTCTCTATCACCATTATCTTCACCTGTCTGAACAAACAAGTCTTTTATTTCGATTCTTAGACGTTCTTTCCTGTTTGTCCTGGTCGTGAGTGGTAAATATATAACTTGTAAAATACATCACACCGCCTCCCCCCCCCCCCCCCCCAAAAAAAAAAAAAAAAAAAAAAAGAGTTACCGTACAAAGGGAGTTAACCTACCAGAAAGTCCAGAGTCATCTGCAGCAATGACGTCCCGTGCTTGATATATGTAAGCCCTCAGCTGATACTTATGTGCAGCTGCGAATAGCAATAATTAAAAAATCAGGCACACAGCATTGCCAGCAATATAGCTAAACTTATAAACATTTTCATCTTTAGTATTTTCCATAGACAATTAAAGCAATATAAATCAATAAAATAAATTTAAAAAAAATAAAGAGGACCTTGACACAAATCGTCTATCTATCTCAATCAATCAATCAATCAATCTATCTATCTATCTATCTATCTATCTATCTATCTATCTATCTATCTATCTATCTATCTATCTATCTATCTATCTATCTTTCTGTCTATCTCATCTATCTCATCTATCTACCTATCTATCTACAATGTATTTATATATTTAACACTTACTCTCAAATGTGAGGAACATTCGCGGAGCTGCTAGCGCTGCGGCGTCCTGCAGTTCTTTGTCTGCTTCTTTTTGCTGGAATGGAATTGGGATATTGCAGTTGGTTTTCTATCAATTAATCCTGAGGCTGAACGGCTGTTAAAGGTTTATCACATTAATTTTGGGGGATAAATAAAGGTAAATCAATAGATAAAAAACTTTTAAAAATGTTTTTGAAAAAAATATAATTCCTTGAAAAAAATAGCTTTAAAGCGTACCAGAATCTCTTCTTTATATGAATATTTACCAACCAAAACAATTTTTTAAAATGTCAATATTCATGTTTTAATTTTGTTTTTCTTTCCATAGGAATCTCACTTATTTTCGAGAAATTAATAGCTTCATTGTTAAGTTTTTTTTAAGTTGGTAGCATTGAGCATTAATCTTTCTAAATCGCATTAGATTTAATCAATATTAGCATTGGAAAGTCTAGTAAAGCTTTTTAAACAAGACAAATAAATAGTTCAACGTAATAACTATTTACAACACACAATGATAGACACGAGTAGATATTTTAGAAGCAATGCTATTTTTGCTAGAAACACCTAAAACTCAATTGTCTCAAAACAAAATTGAAACTGCGTGAAAATCATTAACAGCAATGGAATTTGTGAATTAATCAATAAACTTAGAAAAAAGTAGCAATTTAGAATTTTTTTTAAAACACACAAACCCAGAACAATTAGGTTATAGAACTGCAGTGAAATAGATCGGATTTATATTATTTGCTCAGGGTGTTGAAAAAAAGAAACTATTATATATACCCTTTTACTACAGTTCCAATGTCGCAAATTAACAATAATTTTCTCATATTTTATGCAGTTGAGAAAGTAATTTCACAATAAACTTTTTTCCTAGTTAAAGGGGCAGTACGGGGGGTGTCTGGTAATGTACCTTTTTAAACTTAATGCGCGTTGCATAGCAGTAGGTATTTCTCCTTTTTTTTGGCTTTATATATTGTAACATTTTCATTTCTATATGGGGTAAAAGTTCATAATCTTAAAAGTGTAAAATGTTTAACTCAATCATGAAAGCACAAAAAAGTGAAACAGACATAAGTAACAAGTAGGAACGCGCAACATTTTTTGCATACCGATTTACAACAACCAGTACAGGGAAAACATTTTCTCCTTCGCGCCATCTTTTGGCGAATGTTCTCCGCCTTCAAACGAGTGAATCAATATAATTTCATTTAACTCAGCTAAGATTTACTTGATATACGTATAGTTGTTGACTGAACAATTGTTTGTCCTTCTTCACTCGTATATATTTTTTTTCAATTAAATATAAGACATACATATCTGCTCACGCACACTTGCTTGCGTGAATGTAATAATTATACCTCTTTTTAGTCACGCAATCGGAGTTCGTTGAATGTAAAATACCTCTAATTATTTATGTGCAGTTGTTTGATTGGGTTTAAGATAGCCGTATTTACTCACTTTAAGTTGTTACAATGAATACACTACTCTATTTTTGAATGCATAGCCATTTGCATGAACGATAACATGATGTCGTTTCTTATTTGACGGAACTCATCTTGAATTTAAAGAGTGATCTTTTTATTGGGTACTGAATTCATAATGAACAATTTTTCATTGAAATTAAAAGAAAGTCAGCAAAAGGAAATCCACTAGTGCTTTTGCTGTCATAGAAAATTATATTCTTAATTAAAATTGAGTGAGAAAGCGCAGCGAAAACGATGTGGACCATTGAGTCTCATATTTATTTTGTAATAGGGTGAAATGCTTTTCAAACATTGAAATAATGGCTTTCGTAGAGAAAGTGTAAAATTGACTGTAGACTTGACTACATTATATGTAAGTAGTTAGGTTTGTAAAACTGAACTTATAATAATTATTTTGTTTAATATAAAGAACATTGTAACGTTCCAACAAATTAAAGGTAAGATAAATGTCCAAAACATTTCGCTGTAAGAAACAGCGCGCACTAAAACCAAAAGAGAAGCCGTTTCTGAAAACAAATCAAATAGTCATATTAGCATGGCCCTGAAGCAATGTCGTAAAATGGACAAGTAGTAGATTCTTTTTTGTCCCTCAACTAAACTATTTAGTTCGGAATATTGATAATTTTGTTTTGATAATTTAAACAATATCATGAAGGCTTGTTTTTTCCTCACTTATCAATAATAAGCATATTCCTTCAACCAAGCCTGTGAAACTTTGCCTTGCCAAAACCAGTGCGCCCGTGCAAAAGTAAAGCATTGCAATTCAGTTGAAATTTATCGACAAAACTTTTTAATCAAAGGAAAAGCCAACCAATCAGAAGTTTTGAAATGTAAACTAAACACCGTTTCGCCGAAGGTGATACCGTACAAAAAATATGCACACTGCAGCCACCTGCTATTTCAAATATTTAGTATGTGCCAGTAACAAAGCCACCAGCAATTGAAATATCATTTCCTTACTGCTACCAAAACCGCAATGTACCCCCAATGTTTTGGTTCCGTGTGATATGAAAGTCAATGAACTTTCTTGACACCAAAGCGATTGCCCAAGAGCTAAAGCGACTCTAGAAAAATTTACTCCAAGACCACCCTGTCCATCACAATAAAACGTGATAAAAATCGTTGCTGTACTCTATATCCCTTATCTGGTACCGTGCCTGGAGCCGGTGCAAACTGCAAAGCCCAGCATAAAACCAGTACCCAAATGCCTTAACATACGCCTCTGAGAAGACGCCTTGCACGGTAGCGAGTGCGGTTCCTTGGAGGAATCTTGATGGGCGGTTCTGCCTTGATAGCTAGCTGTTCTTTCATAGGTTTTTTTTCGTCCATGGATGGTTTTTCTTTGAGGGGCGTGTTTTCTTTGAATGGTGGTTCTGTTTCTTCAGTTGAAGGCTTACGGTTCTATCAAGTAAAATATTTTAAACAGCTTTAAAATGGAAAAGAACTAGCAAGACAATTGGCCCACAGATGCTTGTATGATAAGTTCAAGTAATGCACAATCACTTTATCAATGTTATATCTATTTGTAATAATCCCCAGAAATGTTCAGAAAGCCAGTGTGCATGTACAATACTTACTCTTCATGATTGGATACTTTCGATCAATTATTCAGTATAGATGATACATAAAAAATAAATATATTGTCTGACCTCATATACATCTTTTCCTGTTACCATTTCTCTTTCGTTCAATTTCAAGCAGATGACCTATTAGTAAGCATGTCAGCTCTTGTCTTCGGAAGACGAGTGGGTGTCGTATAGATGATGCGGGTTCGAATCCCGTCGATATATTTGCTTATTTTTGCCTTTCTTTCTATACCTTGGTAACACACCATATCTTGGTTTCTTGCTGCTCTTTTCTGTATTCATTAAAGTTTTATTCTCATTACTTCCATTTAACGGTGTGTATTAGTAGTGCATACGGTATACTGAAATACCCATTAAGTAATCGTCACAGCAACATGCATCATCACCCAGGCTTCCGAAAATAGAAGGCAGGGTCACCAAAATAAACAAGTATTTTCATTTAGAACCACAGTGAGCTACTTCAGATATTAGGTACAACTAGGAGAGTTTACATTCTAAGCCTAGTAGGCTTGTAGGTCGAGCGAAAAATACTCACTGTGATGATAATTTAAAAATAAATTATCACTATTACCCTTGTTAGTTGTCTCAAAGAACGGCTGGACTGAACAAAGAAACTCCAATTAAGACAGAGATCAAAAAGCGTTAAGTGGGCTGGATATGCCACACTCTTCGAAAGATCACAAGGCAGACCAAGTAGAATCCCCAAGGCAAACGTGAGGTCGAACGCCCAAGGCAGACTTGGTGGTAGCACTGAGGCAGAAATAAAAGCGACCGGTAACGCATGGGCCGAGTTGAAGTGGACCAGCCAGAATCGAGCCTAATGGAGGGGAGTTGTTCGGCCCTATGTATCAAGAGGCTTAAACTATACTATTAACCTTGTTGTTCAAAAATATGGTCACTTTAGTCAATTCGGTGACTTTGCCAGCTATTTTGGATTGCCTTGATTATCACTGATTGAGCATCAGTGATAGGCCTACCCACCTCAACCTGCATGTTGAAGAAGCAGGCGCCCCCCTCGCCTGAGGAGACCATCTTGCGGTGCCAGCGACGACGGCGAACCAGGTCCATGGTGCGCTCCTGGGCGTGGAACTTCATGTTGAAAAGCGGCGCGTACTCCCAGCCCTCCGTCTTCTTCTGCTGCAGCTCTTGCTGTAAGGTTATGGGGGAACAGAGAGTTTAGTTTGGGGTGAGTGTGTCGTCTCAAGCAAGGCTGAAGTCTATGGATTTAGAGTTTATTAAAATCTTCATAACTCAACGGTTTAGAAACAACGCTAATTTCAAACTCTCCCTCCTGCCAAAGTAATAAAAGCGAGTTGAGTCTAACATAAGTGTTGTTAATTTTCTTTTGATGAATGGTGTATGCAACTGGATAAATGTGTTTTCACTCACCTGTTTCTTGGCTGTAGAAGCACTCTTTACATAAGATCTGGCCTCACCCATCTCCGGCGGCGACACAGGTGGTATGTCTTCTCGGTCGGACCATATCCTCCCACAGTCGCCTCCACGCAGTATTCGTAACCTGGTGGCAGCAGTTAGTGATTGTGTGATCAATATGGATCATTATGGCACTGACTTTTTATTACCATTAAAACTACTTGATCACAAGGCTGGTCAAAATAATGAAGGTGAGAAGACATCGTCAACTGGCAAGCAGCAATGTGACACTGGCCGATTCTTGTAAAGTCAAACTTCAACTTTCAAGCAGTAGAAAAAAGGGTTGTTTGGTTTTTTTGTTTTTTTTTGTGTGTTTTTGTTTGTTTGTTTTGTTTTTTTGTTTGTTTGTTTTTTTGTTGTTTTTTTTGTTTTTGTTTTTTTTTTTTGGGGGGGGGTACATGCTCTATCTTCATTAGTATTGCATTGCCTGTTTGCACTAATGCTAAAGTATATTTAATTCATTGCTGGTTTTAAACTTTTAGGTTAAAAACAATAAATATGATAAATGTATTATTGATAGGGGGCCTATATGTAATGTTTAAATTAAACTGACCACCAGAGACTTGCTTGAACCAATGTAGAGGCCTAGAGTTATTACTTCAAGGAATATAAAAGGATTTGGTTAAAAATGTCAGAAAAATTAGCCAAGTCGGGCTAGCCCCACTTGGCTTACTATAAAGACATGGAAAGCGTTAGGGTCAAAGTCCAATTTTGTATTGAGGAACTCTGTAAGGAGGTTGGGCAAATTCTTATTAGCCCACCTTGGTGAAAGGGGACTCTACTCGGCCCTGAGATGTTGAAATTAAATAAGTTTAAACAGAGTTACGCTGACTGGTTTTATCTCTTATAGTTGCAGAGTCTGACGGATACATTTATTATTGATTTTAATATTTGTCATATTATTTTGTACATTGTATTTTTGTAAAACAACCCCTTCTTAGCGAAACAGGTCGGGCACTGCCCACCCTGCCCAAAGGGGAAAGAAAAGTGTAAATCTAGCACTGGTTTCCACTGACCCTCCTCATCCACGGCTCTGTTGAGATCGATTTGCCAGTCGTCGTCCCACGTCCAGCCCGAGGGCAGGGGGAAGGCACTCTTCCCGGGACACGGGTCACCTTTCTGTAGATACAACCAGGGTAAGCGGACTTACTTCAGTTGTAGTTTACTCTTCAATGGTGAGTAAACTACCATTAGGGTGGAAATCTCAAAACAAGGGCTTCGCCCTTTGTGGTGAGATTTTCAGTGTGGAACATGAATTTTTTAAGAGCACAGTTATGCAATGAGTAAATTATATTCTCATATCGCTGTGGAGTTGATGGTGGAGTTGCTGAACAACATACCTTAATGTATAGTTGCTGAGAAAGGCATTGACATGACAATAAACAATGATGATGCCTGTTCATTTGTTGGTATAAGATTAAAGTAGATGAGATGAGATAGGCTTTACTGACTGCAAGATAAACTTGTCCAGGATAAACAGTGCATTGAGCAATCAGTGCGATATTAAATGTTATGAGCATTAACCTTAACAACCATAGCTCTCTTACTCTCTCTCTCTCTCTCTCTCTCTCTCTCTCTCTCTCTCTCTCTCTCTCGTTCTCCCTATCTATTGTTATCTCTTTGATTGCGTATTTAGCAGTGTAAGATTGACATGAACATTTGGTAATCAAAGGCATATAATTATTTACATCTGGCGCACGGTGCACGTCACATCCTGACAGATCCAGTTCTCAATAACCTAACAGAGGGTGCACTACATTTTCCAACTCACAATTGATTATTTTTCGTGCCTTTTTAATAAGGTTATTAATTTTCTGTGTGTCTCCAGCAGCTGGTTCCATAGGAAATCACACTTTTATTGATAGAGGAATAAAAACGTTTAAGATAAAAAGATGTTTTCTTCCTAGTTAAACGATTTTAACTTTCTCAGGTATAATGTAAAACTGCTGAACAGAAGAATTGAATGTATAGTTGTTGGGCATCAGATATTAATGTATTGTTGTAAGACATCATATTTGGACATATAGTTGATGTATGTAGTGCATAGTTACGGGATATCAGAGTTTATATAATACAACTTAACACAAAGTTGCAGGAGGCACCACAAGGCACGTACCACGTCAGTCCAGGGTCTGGAGGCGGGTCCCCAGGTCGACCCTGGTAAGTTCCTCGACTGGCATTCGTAGGCGTCTTCCAGGTAGTTCTGATGGCCAGCATCCTTGTCGTAAAGCATACTGGTTGGGCGAGAGAAGACAGGAACAGTCATAATGAGAAATTGCTTGTGCACTAACGGTGGATTTATAATTTATTATTAATCTAGCCATTATCAACAATTATGAGCACATCAATACCATCACGTAAAACACAAGTTGTGATATACATTATTTTAATTATAATAAAATAAGAATGAAGAACACACGCTGTTAGTCATTATACAACACCATTTATGTGTCATCGTATTTCGTCTCATCAGATGAAGGTTACACACAATAACATACAGTGATGCACACATAGTTTATGTTGCTGATCAACAAAGAGTGATTTTTTTACCCTGTTGATAAAAATTACAATGCCTGTAAAGGTGAATGCAGGATAATATAATATAGTAAAGCAGTGGTTCACCTCATCTCTGGGCTGATATACCAGTCCTTCTCCCAATTCCATCCAGGCGGCGGGTTAAAGTCTTCCTTGTTTAGCTCCAACTGTAAATAGAGTAGTTAAAATATGATGCCAAAGGGTTTCTGTATTCTCCTTTTCAACCAAAATCCAAAAATAAAAGGTATCTATATGGTCTGCAAAACTGAATAATTTATAAATAGTTACTGGATACAATCATTATATTTAAAAAGTAACTTAAACCTCTTAGTAACATTTTGAAAAATTAGGCTTTATAGATGATAGCTTGAACAATTTTAATCCTTGATATTACCCTATTTACAAGAAGATGGGATCAAGAAAGACGGGTAGGTATGGATCACTTACCCTTCCTTCACTATCCGACCATTTAGGTCTGCTCATGGTGGGGCCTTTGTTGGTCCAGGTTCCAAGGATGTTCACTTGGTTCTCGTACTGCCATTCAGAATAAACAGGATCAGGAGATAAAGTATGATGTTGACAAATCATTTGTGCTTATTTGTAACATGATTCTCGGATTTTTTAAAATAACGAAGTGACTGTCTATTACGAATTTGTAAACACGATATTCAACTCACTGTTGCAATAGAGCATCTCAAAGATTGACATTAACAAAAACAATATTTTTTCAACGTCTATTTGCCGTGTGTAAGATTAGTATTTTTGACATTGTAATTTTCTGTGTGTCTCCAGCAGCTCTTCAATCCCTTTAGTCTCTCTCTCTCTCTCTCTCTCTCTCTCTCTCTCTCTCTCTCTCTCTCTCTCTCTCTCTCTCTCTCTCTCTCTCTCTCTCTCTCT
>RQTK01000523.1:41335-83835 GCA_003991915.1 Elysia chlorotica
CATTCCGCCCCCCCCCCCTCCCCCCAATCAGACTCAGTAGCAATGAGGAAAGACAATATTAGTCGAAAATCAAAACTTGTATAAAGCAATCTCAAAATTAATCTTAAGTTCACCTTTCCCAGGTTTAAGTCCTCGTATTCCCCAGGCAGGTCTGAATACTCCCTGGTTGAGCCGTACAGGTTGACGTAGCAGGGGCCAAACGTTGGCAGGAAACCTGAGACGACATGCAGGAATCAGCACGTTTAAACTTCTAAAGTTACAGGGCTTAAAAGCATCATGCTTAACATGAAAGAAGCTACAGGGTGTTAAGGGTGGAAAGAAAAGCCAGAGCTCAGGAATGATAATGTAGATATGACTGTGCAAAAAGATAAAACTAAGGACTTATAGATATGGCACTGGAGTAAAGCTAGAATTTAAGTTCTATGCATATTTTATAAAACAATACGGCTGGTTTCCTCAAATCTCTTCGTTGTGAATAAGATATGGAGGCATGGAGACATGGAGGAAATAAAGGGGAGTATGAAACAACAAAATTTCACTCTATGATGAAAATTCCTGTTTTGGTTAAACCTGTGCTGTTCTTTTTTCCGGACATTTCACAAAATGGCATCAATGTTCAAATTGTTTAAAAGATGTTTAGAAATGGATACGCTTAAAAAAAATTTAAATTTGTATTTTCGAAGGAAATAGTATAATTTTATTTGATACAAAAATTATTGAAAATTTGAAAGTTTTTCAGAACTATCCAAAAAGATGTGGTGAAAATATTAATTAATCAAGAATTACTGTTATCGGTGGTTATTTTGTCATATGAAAAATTAAACTTCGCATATTCTTTGCACTTAAACTAAAGTGGTAAAATAGTAAATACCACTTAACATTACTTTTATATTCATCTAGTGTTTCTAGTCTTTTATGTATAAGTGGGGTAACATGTTACGTATGCAACTTAAAATCTATAGGTAAAACAGAAGCTTACAAACCGAAACTAGTATCACCACAAACCAATGTAGTAAAGATAATAACCAAGCTCAAGTAAAGCAAAGCCAAATAATGAAAGACCATCAAAATGTTAATGAAAACAAAACACAACGTATAATACAAATTATTCTCCTTAAAAAACATCAAATGTACTTTCAGTGATAAATTAACAGTACTTTAAATACCCCCGAGTCCACGCAAGACTGATGCGGCAGTGGCATTTTTTCCTGAAAGTGAAGCCAAACTACCTTTGTTTCGTTTGATTTGGTTATTTGTAATATTGTCGTAAAAATACTAAGTCTTTTTTACAAGAGACTAGATATCCAGCCCGCGGCCGCAATATAATTTTAAATAAGAAAACGGTTACCAGGATTGGCACTACTGTAATGTGGCTGTACATTTGGGCTTATAAAAATAATGTATACATATTGTAACATAATTATGATCATACCATTATGCATGTAGTCATCATGGCATGATCATAATTATATCACAATATGTTACTGCTTACAATTCGTCGTAAACTTTTTAAGTTCGCAATCCTATAAATCATCGTAATAAAACGTTTTGTATAATTTCAGAATTAACGAATGGGGGCTATACTGTTTCCACCAAACAGAATCACGGACACTCTAACAGTACTGGTGGTCGAAGTTTACAGTCCCATATGGACCAGTTTGCCTTTTATGGCATTCTAAACCATGGAAATTAATATTTGATTATAGATCCTACAAAATAACGATAACAGTTTAACTAAATCGATTATAGATATGGGTATACGGTTACTAAAGCAATATCTTCCTTTAAATAGCCTGGTATGGCATCGAGCCCAAGCTAAAAGGGCGAGTCCAAAAACAAGACATGGTTTGCTCTGCCATTGTATAATTCTAACATTCAGTTAGGTTTAAGCGATACAAAGGTGTAATTTATTGATCGTTGAGTAGACGTAGAAACGCTCTAATATACATGTAAAATAAAAATATAACGCTCTATCGAAATATCAAAAGTGAGATAATAAGCTATTACAGGCGATTCTGAACAGCATAGGAGCAAGAGTATCCTTGTTGGCAAGATTTCTCACGCCCAAAAAAAAGCGATCAGTAACGTATGTGCGATTGAAATTCCCCTCATCCCTCAGAGATTGTTTGCCTATGGCATGCCATCAAATTGACTTATTGAGCTAAAACCATAGGTCTAGTATATTTAGATTTCTGTGGCTAAAACCTTATCCGTCACCAATAAACCCGCTACCCAGATTTGAACCAGGACACTACTGCTTGCCATATTAGTAATCTAACTGATATGTGAATATAACTGTTTTTATCGCAATCTATGGTAGAAAAATAAACAAATTGACATACTTGGCTAACGTTTGTATCTTCGACATTTTGTACCGCTCTGTCGTTTTGCTATTCATATGCCAATATTTTGATGTCATTGTGTATGTAGGTACGCGCTAACCTAAATAATGTGAGCTTAATTCATCATGACGGGGTCACAATGTTCTCCCAAGAAGCAAAAATCAAGCGTGCAGCCACCTGAGCAATTATTGAATGAGTCATAATACTGACATTTAAATTTCATCAGTGACAAAAAAAAAGAAATACAGTATTTTTTGGAGTTAGTCGTTAATTGTTTGGAACATATTTTTATAACGGCTTTAATATTACGTTGCTCAAAGCGCTTTGCATTTTGAGACCAAATATGTGGCTCTCGTCTTAATTTTTTTCTGCAAAATATTTGAAAACTTTGGATGCAAGCCATGAATTTTCTTCTCAGTCCTGGTTTATAGAGTCTTACTCTTCTATTTAAAATATATTCTTGAATGTATCTAAAAGCAAATGAAATGTGCTAGCGCCTCCGGTATACATTATTTATTGTTGTTACCAATGCCCAAATCGTCGCACGCTCCTAGAAACATCAATCACATATACAATAATAAGGTTTTAGACACTGAAGGGTGTGAATGGGTACATTTTCTATTTTGTCTGGTGTTCGTTTCTACATTGAATTTAAGCTTTGTACAATTTTTTGAAGTGTGAGAAAAACCAGAATATTGTTTAAAAAAAGTTTGTTAAAAATGTTTATGCTTAGATATATTAAAATATATAACGTTAAGATTTTCCGTAAAACTAAATCGATAATTTTAAAAATGTGATTGAAAGAAAACGTAAGGCTAACATTATGAAGCATTACACGTCTATGCTACAGAAGTGTTTTAGAGTAAATAAAATAAAACTAATAGAAAGCTAGCTGCCTCAAGGGACAGCCTGTCTTGTGATAGTTATGAAAATCAATAAGTAAATGTATGTTTCATCCTATTTCAAGTTCTAAAAACAAGACTAAACAAGTAGAGGAGGAGATCTTTTTTGAATAGAATAAAGATAAGACTGCAGTGTAGGCCACAACCTGGACAAAACTTTTTGCATAGAAGAAGGGGAATCAAGCTATTAAGACAGGTTTATATACTGTTTACTAAAAAAATAATCAGGAATCTGAAGCGCTCTCCTCGCGATGTCTGCCATATCCAGTGATGCTCTATACTTGATCTTTGGGAGGGATATCTAGGACTTTGTGGCTAACACAATACTGACAACCGCCTGACCAGTAAGAAGAGAGGCTGTCTGAGCTACCGCGCACTACAACCAATAGAAAATTCACATATACATTTTGAGGTATGGAAACCCATTGCTATAGTTTATAAATGTATGGAAACAAAATTTGTTGATATAATTATTGCAAAATCTCATCAGACCGAAACGGAATAAGAGCTGGAAAAAGAATGTCAACAAAACTATTGTTCAATGGAAACGAAGAAGGTGTCATATTTTATAAGAAGAGATTGTTAGGATAAGGAGAATACCACAGTGTCTTGATATTGTTGGATACATTTGTTGTTACATGGGTGAATAAAAAACACATCTAAAAAAAACTCGGTAAGTCTCACTGATTATGATACAAAGAAAACAGTTTTCACAAGGCTCTACTGACTTTTAGGTTTCTTTCAAGCGTAATTGTGGTTTTTTTTAATTTCGCAATTAACGAAATGCAGATGAAAACGATATGAGTGTAAACATTGCCTACACTGCTGCAATGATAATTATTTCAGTGCGGCAAGCAAATTTTTTAATACCAGGACAGTTGTATAATCAATAAGACATACTAAAATTATTTATAGTGTATTGTATCCTGAGGGGGTAAATAAAACCCAGCCATCTATGCACACAAGTCTGTCTAAAGGTATAAAGTTAGCGTGTTCACCCGACTCTCCGCTGGAGGAGATTTGGCTGACAGGAAGATGCACAGTCCCGACTATGTCATCAGCGTTCAGTCGATCCCTGCGCCGGCCGCGGGGGGAGGGGCGGCCCGAGGTAGGTGGAGTAAACACACAGCTCATTTAAAAGGTACAGCTTTTACATATGGTTAAAAAATGATACAGCAAAATGTAGTAAAGAATATTAGACCCTGAAATAAAAATACACCAAAAAGTAAAAGAGTACTAAAACAAAAGAGATACACAATAACGAAAATCAAAATAAGGCGTGCATCATGTTTTGCAAGGACAGGACTGTAGGCCTACTGGATCTAAATCAGCCCCAGCAATTTGACAACAGCAAGTTTTGGATGAAAGTCCCAAATAACGCTATTGGCGAGCCGAAATTGGTTTGCTGATAACTTACACATAATTATACTTTTGTTTGAGCAGATTTTTCGTGACCATTATATCCAAGTCCAAACCTCATTAGCTATTTTAGATTTATGGTTTCAAAATTTAAACTTAAACCTTTTTTATCTTCAAAACAGTTTTCAGCTCGCCGATTGCTGTAGTGGAAACTTAAACTTTTACACTCTAAACTATGGTCAATCTACCCATGCATGCAAACTATTCATAGCCTACATAGTCAAGTATTCCCCCAACTCTGACTGGTGTACCACTCAACTGATTTTTTGCTGCCACAAGCAAGGGAGTCTCGCTGGATAAAAAGCAAAGGACGCCCAAAAGTTTGGGACTTGAAGGCAGGATAACTACTATCCAGAATCTAGACTGAGCACCGTACATAAGAATGCTTTCAGAACTATATCGTTTTATACTTCAGCCGATCGTATGGAGTGTTTCAGTGTTTACAGCTGTCAGAAAAATATTACTGATAATATTTGGTCCAAAGGATGCTCAATAAAATCATTCAATTTTCACGGATCCAAGGCGTGTTTTTCAATCGAAATTAAATACACTAAAAAAACTCCTCACCCTCCGAATACCCCCTTTCAACCCAACCCCCACTTTGTTGTCTCGGAAAAAAAAGATATTGCCTTTGGACGACACTTTCTTGGCAGTGTTAGTAAGAACATGATCATAAAGATATCCCAAACATGTTCTTGGCATTTTAACGACCGCGGTCCATTTCTTTCACGTTGAACAGAGCTGCAACCTGTTGCATGCCAACAAATATTGTTAACAACAAGTTGATAGAGAGAGAGAGAGAGAGAGAGAGAGAGAGAGAGAGAGAGAGAGAGAGAGAGAGAGAGAGAGAGAGAGAAAAGTAAAAACGAAAGGACTTCCAAATTTTTAAAGTTTTTTTTGTGGAAATAAGGAAGAGACAACTACTTCTCTCTACTTACGAGCGGATTTCGCAAGGATGGTGAAAGATTACCTATGAGTGACATATAGAAATTCTCTGCTTGTTTTAAGAAATAATTATTCTTCCTTAACATGGCGTGGACGTTGAAAGCAGAAAAGACGAATATATGCGCATGAATTAGAAGTTTTCTTTTGTTTTGATCTAAAACCATTTTGAAAAGTGCCAAGCCGTGTAAAAAATATACAAGTGAATAATACTTTTTCAGAAAAAGTGAAGGACCCACTTATCCAAAAGTGTATATCAAAATAAATATTAAGTAAAATATAAAGAAAGAGTGAAAAAGTTGTCTCTTTAGAAGAAGGAGTAACTGACACTGCATGTATCAGCCATTTTCAGGGAAGAATCCCATCTCAATTCTTATTTAAAAATTTACAGTGCCTGTCGATATAACTTAAATTTTATATACCTGAAGTTTAATAGACCTGCATCTAGGCATCTTAAAATAATATGATATTTATGAAGCATTCGTCCATATAGATATGCTATCGAGGCATGAGGACTTGCGGTGCGAGAAAACACTTAAACAGCTGTGAGTGGGCGTATCGCCCCATGCTGTTATTGAATACAACAGCGTTCAAGTGATGAGTATAGTTCATGGAAATTATGTCGTGATTTACTGTGTTAAAAGTTCAAGTACAGATGCAAGCCTGTTATTAGACATGTTAGTTTTAGAACTGGGAAGCAAGAACGATTAAAGGATCTCAGCTCAGTTAAAGAAGAATATGGAAATTTTAATATAGACAACATTTTACTCTTGATGTACGAAAGAGACGTAAACATCCGAATTCCCAGAAAGATACGAGAAACGTGTTTTTTTTTACGTAGAAAAATAATTGCAGATGAAGAATTATTATTATTAGAACCCCAGAAAGCATTTCATGAGCAGGTGCAACAGCAGAGAAGGGGGAAGGAAGGCTAGAGGAAATGAAATCGCTATTGGAGGAGAGGATACACAAAGGAAGGGCATCGCCTGGGCTGGCGAGGTGCAAACAAACGAACCCTCTTCTCCGAAAGAAGAGATGTTGGACACCGAAATAAATTCGGTGGAGATCGTGTCGTCACTGTTCAGCCGGTCCCTACATGGCGGGAGGGGGGGGGAAGACAACGTTCACATTAGTCGGGGTGGTCAGGGGAGCGACGTACATTATCAAAACATAATTATTTAGGTTATAGTGGACACAAAATTTCATTAAAGCAGAGAAGCAGAGAGGCAGAAGTATAGAAAGAGGGTGAGAGAGGGTAGAGATGAATTTGAGATATCAATAGAGAATATAGGTAAGTAGGAAAGTGATAAAGAGAGAGAGAGAGAGAGAGAGAGAGAGAGAGAAGATGAGAGAGAGAGAGAGGAGGGTTGGGTTGGGTTGGTTGGGTTGGTTTAACGTCCAACAGCAGCACTATATAGGCTATATTGTGGACGGGCCCCAAGACGGACGTCTGACAATTTTATGTGCTGCCACACACGAGACAGGGCGGGGATACCATGACTCCTGTCTCAGAGAGAGAGAGAGAAAGAGAGAGAGAGAGAGAGAGAGAGAGAGAGAAGAGATAATTAGAGAGATAGGAGTATAAGAGAGAGAGAGAGAGAGATAGAGAAAAGAAAAGAGAGAGAGGGAGAGAGAAATAAATGGATGTGATTATCGTATAGATATAGATCATTAAAACTGCAAAGAGATAATGAGATAGATAACGTGCGTAAAAGAAATAGTAAGCGAGAGAGGGAGAGAGAGAGAGAGAGAGAGAGAGAGAGAGAGAGAGAGAGAGAGAGAGAGAGGAGAGTAGATTAATGAGGGTAGAAGTAGGCACATGTATATTGGAACCTAAAAAAATGCATATCACAATGAGTTAAATAGCCCATTAAAAGAGGTAGGGGGCCAATTATACAGACTTGAAAATGACAATCCTTTGACTTTGGGTCGAGGGCGGAGCTAGGGAGGCAATGGGTTGGGCGTTATAAGATTATTCTTGATAAGCGAACTTTCTATTTCAAGTAAGGCCATGTTTTCTTTCCTGTCTGTTGCAATTAAAGTGTCTTTCCGTATACAACAATTTAGTCACAAACTTTAAAAGTAGAAAGTTCGTTTATTTAAAAAACAAATGTAAAAATCATTTAAAAAACATGTTTTTGTCGAGCAAAAATATATAGTAAAAATTGAAGTCAATAATATGCAAACCTGGAAAAAAAGTAAAAGGATCTTCATTGTATGAACATGATTTTAAAAGTCCAAAATGATGGTTGCATTTATATTTTATCATCAATTTGAAATATATACGAACATGTTTTATTTAAGTGAAAATGTAGGGATTTTATTAGAAAAATGATTTAGTGTACAGAAAAAAAATACAACACATAAAATTTTAATGATCTTTAAATTACAAGATGAAAAATTATAATCATGGTGATCAGATATTCTCCCATATTTAAGACATATTAAGTAATAGCATCTAATTAATGATACGTAATCTATCGTGCGGCTGTTTGAGTCATGAATGTTCCCACCGTTCTAAACGCTGCTCATGCCGTAGTGTAATCTTGCTTTCGCTGTTGTTCTAGCATTTTATACATTGTTATATATGTTACTTTTTGCTGTTGTATTTATTATTATTGTCGTTTAGCAGCTGTTGAATTGGATTGCAATGATATGTGAAAGTATAATGTGTATGCTGGATGCTAGTGCGTGTGAAAATTAATAATATAATACTTGATGCATGTTTTCTTCTTTACTACAATGTAAAAAAATGACTTTTTTCTATGGAAGAAAAATCCTAAGTTCTGATTTGTGTGGCACTTACCAGTCTCGGATCTGGAGTTTTATTCTTTCACACATGGATGGAAACTGCGTGGGTTGAGAAACATAGGGGAGGTTAATGAACCAAAATTGTATAATGATTGGGTAATTCATTATTAGTTATGTGTTTGACCTGGGTTTTTTTACATTGCAAACTAATATGAGTGCGTAAAATAGGAAATATTCAATTCCGGATAAGATTTGCTGACTCAGAAGTTATACTTCATCAACTGTAACTAGATTGTTACACAGTGTAGTGATTTCTGTAATATTGTACTATATTTCCATACCCATGGGAAATCCTAATTGATATCATCTGTTTAATCAGTTCGTGTGTTCAATCTGATGATGGCATGTTTAGTGAAAAAGCAGCTATTGTTCATTTGTTTAAAAAAAACCTTTGCAGGCGTCTACGAAATGAAAGAACGATTACATTAATTTTAGCTGTAGTTTTAAAAGTTCATTAGGATGCTCCTTCTCGCTACTTATGAAGGAATGATTATATTGTTTGACCATGACATTTTAAAAACATTATAATATTTTAAACCCCTTCTATATTCTTGTGTCAGAGTCAGAGGCAAACTAACGAAAAAATAAACTTTGTTTCAGACATAATTGTATATTATTTAAGGGTATGTCTAACTTAAAGGATTTAATAACATAGTCTTCATGATAAAAGTGAACCAGAAGTGGTCAAGAAGCAAGAGCCTCAGCAAAAAAACAACATGAAGAAACACAATATGAATAAAATACATTAAGAAAAATATGGACTAATAAAACAAAAGGCACAACTTAAAATAACTCTAGGTTTAAACTTCTTGCTCAATGAATAACGATGAAAATATGTTCGTATTCTTATTATTATTTTGTACGTTGTTCGTTGTTTTAGTAGTTGTGAAAGTCAGTTAAATGCTAAGTTCTAAATCGGTAGAGAACTGATATCGTTTGTAAAATACTGCAATCAGCGTCTTAGCTAGCGAAATAGTGCTAGTAGAGGGAGCAATGGGCTCAGTGATATCACTTACCTGAAGACCAACCCTCAAGTCCTGGTAGAAGTCTGGGTGGTCATTGGCGTACATGATCTTGGAGGTTACCTAGCAACAGAAAGGATAATAATTATGAAAGAATATAAAAACGCACGGTTTGTTATCATGTTTAAACTTATCCGTCGGATGCAATGGCACCATAACTTGTAGAAATTTGATGTTGGTTGTATTAGTTAACTATAAATTCACCATTTAATATCAAAGCTCGCCGTCTTTAATTAATCTTGATAAGAATATCTAGCACGTGCTATCAAAATATTATTAGTTTTGTTTTGTTTTAATGCAATGGAAAGAAAGTTAAACAGATAGAGAAGAGAAAGATATGCCTGTTTATTGACGAAGGTAGAGTGAAAAGAGGGAGACTAACAGACTAACAGACAGATTTGTGAAGAGGCAATCATTTGGAAAGATAAACAGATAGGCAGACCGATGACGACACGACTCTATGGAAAACAAAAATGTTACAAAACGGTACTGCTACTTCTTCTTTACAAGGATAGTACATCTCAAAACAAACTATAGAAAGAGCAATATCGAGTAAAATCTTCTTTTTTTAAAACGAAAAGTAAAGAAAGGACAATGATCAAACACTGTTTTTTAAATAGCTGAACACATCTTTCTTCTCTTTACCTCTTTGCCCGCGAATCCAAAGACAAAGTAAGGATCCACGAGTTCTTTCTGTTCCTCACCTATACGGAACACTTTCTTGACCCCCTCCAGGAAAGCCGAGTCCACTGGATAAACAGGGCAAAAGTTACTGGTGTGGCTTAACATAGTTGTATATTAAAGTTAAATAACTCTCAAATATTTCCTACGTATCGAATTATGATCGTCTTTTAAATTCAAATAGTTGAGATGATTTGTCGATGACGTCCGCATCTAAGGTAAACTTTGTTTGCCTTGTTCGTTGGCAGAACTCTCTTTTCAGTATTTTAATTTTTGGGACTAGAGAGAATTCAAAGCGGAAGCCGACGTTTCAACTTGATGTTACTTTCCAGCCCCTTCATAGCTTTTAGGTCTTCAAAATCTCTGGGACCTAAACAGAACATAGTGTCCATATTTTCATAGTAGTCTTCTATCTGAGTGGTTAAACCGTACATATACGACCTTGTAAAGTGTGTTATCATCATTATAACATAAAACAATAGTTGCTCTCCACTCCTTACTTCTTGGAATGTCCTCGGCTTGGTACAGTCTTAGTGTGAAAGTCGCTGGTCGAAGCTGAACGCCCGCTGGTCTCAAAAGGTTGCTAGAAATAGTTTTAAAAAAACATATAGATAAAATGATTGGAATAATGAAAGGCGACAGAGACATACGTTTATTAATGGCAAGATATACACAAACTTTTATTGATGGATCGAGAAAAGCGTTCGTGAGTTTTAGTACAAAAGATAGTGTATAACTTTACAGTAAATTAGATAGGTAAATACAGGCACAACGACAGAGATTTAGATAGATTAATCACAAGATCGATACTGAGATCATCAAATTTTATTGTTCAATACTTTTTCGAGAAATACAAAGATAGATAACTGTACCTATGTTCAATTAAAAACAATTACAAACAAAAAAGCCTACCTCTCAATATCTTCATCCTCATCATTTTGCTGGGCGGCCATATTCTGTAAAATGAAAAAAAAGATGTAGGCCTACTGGATTTACATCATAGTGAAAAGATTTATTCTTACGTCTACTATTATGTAAAATTCATTTGAGAAGAAGCAGTTGAAATATTAAGAAGATGTTTAATCGTCTGAAATCAACTTGATCTGAAGATGCATCTCAACTAATATTTATGTTAATGTAAATGGCGTAAGTACTTATATTAATAGTAAATTTGGCAAATCTCACCCAAAATTCTGTCTGGGCTGAATTATGGTTTATCTTAACTTATCTTTTCTTAATCCCAAACTTAGTTCTTTCAAACAAAATAAACATATTGAACTGCTGTTCCTCCTGGACAGGGAGCACGTATACGACAAATGATATGCCAATATCAATACAACAAAATTGCTGGTGTTTAGTGAATTTGCAATGCAACAGATAATTATTAAATATACAATTACTTGGATTATATAGATAGATAGATTTACGGGTAAACCAACAGAGATATACCAGATTAATAATAGGTTTACACAATGCCTCTAAGGTGGCACCATGTTAACCCAATGACTTAGGAACAGTTGAACGGCGAGACGTCCCCTAGTCCCAGCAAACGGGCCGAGATCTTAAGGTATCCACGGACTCAATTCTTACATCAAAATACATAGATTAAACTGCTATTCCTCCACAACAAAAAGAACGTATAAAATTACGCCAAATGATATGCTAATATCAAAACGGTGTAAACTCCTAGATCATATGCCATCCTGCTGCTCCAGTGAGTGAGTTACACGCATCTCTAAGACATGCCACCCTGTGAGCCCAGAGACTCAGTAGAACGTACCGGCGAGACATCCCCAGGTCCCAACACACAGGCCGAGATCTTGAGGTATCCCCGGGCCCCCAGACTGGCGTCCTCAGGGTCAGAGAGAAGCACCCATTTATTGACCAGCGCGTGCTGGGGCTCGTCGTAGATCAGGCCCACGTCACACTGCGGAGCAAAAAAGGACAAAAGTTAATGGGGTAGGAGGAGGGTCATCTGTTTGTGTGGCTATTAGATTGATCTTACAAGGATTAAATGGGGTTAATATATTGACTGTTTGGTTGATTTTATGAAGATCAAATTGGATTGATAGAGTATAGATTGACTCTTTTAAGAAGGATCAAATTGAACTGATAGATTATCGATTAATTGATTTAGCGAGGATCAAAATGGATCGATAGATTGGTTGATAGGTTGATTATTTGATTGATTCTAAAGTTTAATATGTGTTATGTTTTATATGTTTATCGGAGATGGTGCAAAACAATTCAAATTCGACAGGAAATGAAGACTTTATAATTAATATCTTATTTAAATCTCTTGTCAAACACCTTCATTTTCATCTTGATAGAAAAGAAATATTAATGCCGCACACATAAAGTGTTTATATAGAATTAATATACATATCTTTATCTCTTGTTTCAATCAAGAGCTATTGGAGCTTTAAAAAATGAGGTTTTCGTGCAGATCAAATGGAATGATGAACCACTTACCTTGAAAGATCCAATCAATGCATCGGATCTCAAGGTTTTGGCATTGTATACCTACAGGGTGGGATGGAAACAAATAAAAGTACATTAAATCACCTATTTGAACATAACAAGGTAAAACATCATTCTTTAATTAATCAAAGTATACTGTGTTTCAGAGTCTTTTCGGGCCTGGATTTACCCAATATAAAAAAAGATATTATTTTGTAATTGTACTTAATGAACACTGAAAAATAGTTGTCCATTTTTATCATTATTTTAAAGTCAAATCGATATCAAAATGCGTAATATGGGCTTGTTTGTGGGCTGTAGTAGTGATCAAAATGGTAAGCCGCCATGTTCATGAGTTGAGAAAACCTCGCATTAGGGAAAAGTGTGTAGTTAAACACATTTCTGAGGTTTGGTAGATGCTATAACCTACTGAACTCCACAGAAGCATCTCTCTCCATATTTTACATTAGATAAAATTAATCACATATGTGATAATTGAAGTAAAACTACAAGCTTCAAGCTTCAAGCACTTATGTAAATACAG
This sequence comes from Elysia chlorotica, assembly GCA_003991915.1. Taxonomy (NCBI): domain Eukaryota; kingdom Metazoa; phylum Mollusca; class Gastropoda; family Plakobranchidae; genus Elysia; species Elysia chlorotica. Next base: position 54,459 of record RQTK01000523.1, read on the forward strand.
AGGGTGAAAATACTTTGTAATATGCAGATCACATGTTTTTTCAATACATGTGCTGTTGGTTTGAGTTTGAGTGTTGAATTTATTGTTTAGCGTCGAACGTCAACGCTACATAGGCTACATTGTGGACTGGTCGCAAAACTAATGTCTGCCAATGTAATGTGCTGCCACACAGAGACAGTGCGGGTATACCATGACTACTGTCGCAGCCAGTCACATAGTACTGACACCAACCCAATCTTAGGGGGCAAAGTATGACCAAAAAATTGACTTAGTTCTTAAACTAGGAACCTCCCAATTCGGAGACCAACTCCACTTGCGTTAGTTCGCCCTCCACATGTCCTGTTAGTACTTACTGAAAAGTCCACTATCTCGTCGATAAGCTCTACGGGTGGTACGTGGAAGTTGAAGAAGAAGGATTCATCCCACCAGGGGCTGGTCGTGGATTTCTTGATCCTGGTCTGCTTCATCTGGTTCATGACAGACACCCGAACCACGGGCTGCAGGTTCGCGCCGGACAGCTGTCTCGCCTGGACAACCTTGACACGAATCTGGTGGTGGAAAAGTGAAGATTACATTTTATAGTAAGTACATAAATGCTTCTAATCATAGTTTTGCAGCTTACATAGTAGTAGTAGTAGTAGTAGTAGTAGTAGTAGTAGTAGTAGTAGTAGTAGTAGTAGTAGTAGTAGTAGTAGTAGTAGTAGTAGTAGTAGTAGTAGTAGTAGTAGTAGTAGTAGTAGTAGTAGTAGTAGTAGTAGTAGTAGTAGTAGTAGTAGTAGTAGTAATTGTTGTGGTTGTTGTTGCTGTTGTTGTTGTTGTTGTAGAAATAGTAGTTCTTGTTGTTATGTAAGATATTAGGGCTGTTAACAACGTAGAGTGGTGACACTTCATAATGCAGTGCCAGTCTGAACTATTTATTTGTCAAATGGAACTTAGACATCGAGTCTTCAACTGTGAAGTGAATTTTTTGTTTCCTGTTGAGCTCTTTTAATATTGCTCCTTTATCGCCGTAAATTAATATAATTATATAGCTAGTATGTAAAGATTGACAAGTACCCAATCGTAAAAATAAAGGCACAATTCATTATCATATATTCAAAGAATCATAGAAGTTATAACTGAAGATCAATATTTCTAAACAGTTACTAGTAAATACATAGCGAAATATAGTGAATTAGATCATAATGACGCTAATATCCCAGAAATAAAAAGAAAGAAAATGGGAGGAAGAAGGACAGTACAAAGGAAACTACACACATAAACACACACAGACACAAACAAAAGCAGCAACAGCAACGAAAATAATGCTAATGAGATTATCAGCAAGATGGCAACAAGGAACGTTGTCACTGCGTGTGATAAAGAGCCTAATAATATCGTAAACTAATAAAAAAATTAATGAAGAAGGATGGAGAAAAGTAGTTGCCCAATCATCATTGGTGCCCCAACTTTATTCTAGACTAATGGATAAGTTAAGTGAAGAGAGGTGACTAAGAATAGTAGTACTTAACATTTTTTTCAGTAGACCTGGATGAGAAAAAATGCTTAATTATTAAGTTAATATTTTTTTTATAGATTCTGGTAATCATAAAAATCAGGAGTTGCTTGTACTGTTTTCATGAACATAAGGCGACTGGGTTCAATTTAAATTCGTTACCAATAGTCTTATCGATATTTTCTTCGACGTGATATAATACATATCATTTTGTTTTCTTGTTTGAATGTTTTTTTTCTCCTAAGCTAAGCACACCTTTGGAGAAAACACATATACACATACACACATAAGAATATTAGTTTGTACATTCAAAATTAAAGCCCAGCGCGGAAAGAGAAGAGGTATGTATGTAAACACTCATTGTTTTATGTGAAGGTTTATAGTCTGCGGATCAACCTGTGCAAACGTACGTCTTGCTCAACTTGAATCGATATCCTGGGACAATTTATGTGCAGCGCAGAACAGATTGTGCAATCGGATAGGGAAATTAATACCACCGAAGCGACAATTCAATCTCACTGTTTCTCACCTAATCGATCAAACGATTTTTACAACCAAAACATTCAAACCTACAACGTTTAGTCATAATCATATTGTTTACGTCAAGGCTGCTTTAATTGCTGCAAGTTTATAAACAGCTGGCGAGAGTATAAACATGACCTTTTGTTTATTTTCTTAAGAGTCTAGATACGTGCAAGTATTCGTTAAACATTGGTATAATTAAAGAGAGTTTACATGAAACAGGAAGAAACATATGTGAATGCTAATCGCGGTTTGAAGATCACAAGCATCACATAGGTTTGGGGGGGGGGAGGATTGGGGCAAAATTTGTTTTTAATGATGGCGCATGCTTCCCTCTTTACACACGCCAAAGAAAAAAGTCTAGTGCCTGCTGAACGTCTCCCTCCATAATTGCAGCGTTTAAACTTTCAGAATTTCAACTGAACTAAAAGCTTTAAAAGATCAAGAGTAGGAATTTTCATAGATGACGATAGGAGAAAAGAGTCGAAGGTGTACAAAAAAGAAACAACAGTTGTTGATCTATATCATCTACAAGTCTTGAAGCAAAACTGCGTTAATTTAGCAAAGATATTTATGGACAGACATTCTTTCGTCGAAAAGAGTAAAAAATATTGATTTGTTCACCTTTCCTCTGTCTAAGTAATAAGGCTTGTATTAGGTTGCTTTATTAAAAATCAATTAGTTAGATATCGAATGGCAAATCCTTGACGGTCAAAAAAATCTCAACAGGGGTTATTTCAAACCTTCATCTGCATAAAATTGTGCATAATTCAGTCCATCAAAAGACGGCCAATTTATTGTTCAGTTCTAGGTTCAAGGGAAGGACTTTCTCATGGATCTCAATTATGATCATGGGTTTTCGCATATTAAGTTTCGACTGCTAGCATTACAATACATTCTAAAGGTGTCTGACATACATTTACTAATTGGGGACTACAATTATTTATTTCTAACATTGATACAGCAACGCAATATCTTTTAATCTACAAAAGGCTTTGTTTTAAACAAAATATGCGTTTGCACATTTGCATGTAAGAGCCTGAATGCTTCATTCCTGCAAGCTGGCGTCCATAGTGCATTCCCAACATTATGAATAAATACAGGGTATAATTATATAGCCTGCATGAAATCCACAAGTTTTAAATAGAATAAGGCAACATTGTGACTCTGAGCACACGCATCTTATTTGCGAGGTAAAATTCACCAGTATGAAATATAGAAAGATGTTCTGTTGTACAATGATCTGTAGCGTATATTATTTTCATATCAGGATATTGACATCTGTTCAAACAATGTTTGTCCTGACTAGACAAAAAAACAATAAAAAAATAATTATTGTTTCATCCAAGCCCGATCCTAACTTCATAGAGCCATGTCTACGAGGATTATAGTTCCTTGGTTCATTACCGCTACTGCTCTACTGTCTAGCAAGGCTAAACCTGATCACAGCGGACATGTGCCGGTATTTATACATAATTATATATGGATAGGGTCCAACAAAAAATATAGCTCGAAAACAAATATCCAAATAACGCGAGAAAATCAAACCAATCCAAACTAATTTCAAATCGAAGTCGAGATAGTTCTGATATGTCTGTGTAATCAATTCTTTTCTTAGAGACCGGGTTAAAATTTCTGCACATGTTTTGTTTTAGTTTTTGTTTTGTTTTTTTGCTTTTGTTGTTGTTTCTTTTTTTCTTTTTTTTCTTTTTAGTAACTTGATTCAATTTTTTTATCTCTTTATATCTATCTAGCTACTAAGTTGGGGGTTTTTGTTATCTCTCTCTATTTCTCTCTATTTCATTCTCTCTATATCTATCTATCTATCTATCTATCTATCTATCTATCTATCTATCTATCTATCTATCTATCTATCTATCTATCTCTGTCTCTCTCTAGTTAGCTCGACTGCTCTTTAAATTTGCAATTTGTAAGTCCTTAATGTAAGAACTTAATACCTCCTAAAGTATTTGCATTCTCCTTACCTTATGTTCTAAAACTTTCTCTAATTCTAATTCCAAACCTGATCTGATTGTGCAGAAATTGCAAATCGATGTGTGTAAGATTGAAAAATAATTTCTAACAGTTATAAGAATACTTCTGACAGTCGTTCTTTAAGAAGTAGGCCATAGTTGACACAATGTCAGTGACTATCCTAGTGGGGGTTTTCATATTAATTATTTTTGTAATCCTTCATGGGTCAGTTTTTCAACTATGGGTGAAAAAAAAACCTGGGGAATTTTTATATTTAAAACAAAAAGTCGTGATCAGTTGACGTCAATGTCTTCCTCTGTTAGAGGCTTAGAGTAGGTTGAACAATGAAAAACAAATGGCCGGTCGTTTTGGGGATTAACGTTCTTGTTTGCGTAATGATAATCAATATTTGGCTTACAAGCTTACAGCAACGTTCTTCTAGGCAGCGTAATATTTTTAATGCAAATTATTTCTCGCTGATTTTGTAATAAACAATCCCTGCATATGTTGCCTAATGTTATGATAAATCCGGAAATAATAGTCCAGATGATGCTGGTAATTATTTATGGTTGAAATTTTTTTGAATAGATGATGGTCCTAATTGCACGATACAACAGGCCGTAAGTACAACGTAGCGATAGCCTACGACTCGTCGTAAGTCTTCCTATTCTTATAATTCTTATATTCTTAAGACAAGTCGCAAGCTACTGCGACGTTGTACTTACGGCCCGTTGTCTTGTTTAACACCAGTTGATTAAGTATTGTTGACCACGGCATTCAATACTGATTCTCGCTTTGTTTATACGGTAGTAATGGGCAGTGTATTATTTCTTATTTACCATGTAGCCGGTCTAAGCAATAATGAACAAAATCCATGGAACTTTAATTAGCCTCGTTTGGCATCTCTATCTCTTGCGATAGTGCCTTTGACATAACTTTACGTCTTTTGTTATTTCCATTTCTCATCATTCTGCTCTAACATGTGCTCTCTCTCTCTCTCTCTCTCTCTCTCTCTCTCTCTCTCTCTCTCTCTCTCTCTCTCTCTCTCTCTCTCTCTCTCTCTCTCTCTCTCTCTCTCTCTCTCTCTCTCTCTTCTCTCTCTCTCTTCCTTTCTCTCTCTCCTCTCTCTTTCTCTAACACTCCCTCTCTTTATCTATGTCTCTTCCTATCTATCTATCTATCTATCTATCTATCTATCTATCTATCTATCTATCTATCTATCTATCTATCTATCTATCTATCTATCTATCTATCTATCTATCTATCTATCTATCTATCTATCTATTTATCTATTTCTATCTCCACCTCTCTTTTCCTATCTTCCCAATATAATATACCAATCAATACAATGAAAAAATATAAGAAGCAAGTGAATGTATCCATGAAATAGTTTGAATTGATTGAGCCTCAGAATCCACCCTATTCACATGCACGATCTTGCAGTATAATCTGCACCAATCCCTTGTTTGAAACTCATAGGCGCTTCTCGTATTGAAACAGGAATGTTTGTATTTAAAAGAAATAAATATAAAAAGCTGAGGCATACGTTATTGTGGATTATAAATTTGTAATACAGCTTTTTGGAATGTAGTCTGTGTTTAATTATTTTTTTAATTCCGATTCTTTTCCGAAGATGAAACATTTGTTTAATGTTTAAAATCGATCACATTCAGATTAGGAATGCAAACATTTTAGAATGTTTCAAAATGCAATGATACAGATGGTGCTTTCAGATATCTCTAAATGTGTTTGTGTGCATTGTTTTCAATATATGGTTGAATGCAAGGCATATTGACTCAATCAATTCGAGTGGACATAGTTTGGAACGAACCTCTTTGCACGAAATTAATGTTGAAGTAATTGTGTTTGTTGTTGTTGCTTTGTTGTTGATGCTGCTGCTGCTGCTGCTGCTGATGATGATGATGATGATGATGATGATGATGATGATGATGATGATGATGATGATGATGATGATGATGATGATGATGATGATGATGATGATGATGATGATGATGATGATGTTGATGTTGTTGTTTTTGTCACGTAAACTACTCTTGATACCGATGAGTTGTCTAGGTTTCACCATCAAACATGACCTAACCAGTACCATTGGTAATGTGATATTTTGCAATACACAATCCCAAGCTGTAGCATCGCTGTGCATGGAAAAACGCGCTCCTATTCTTGTGTCTCCCTATCTAATGATTATCAAAGCAGTATGGTCGTCTCTGCCATTCTCACTTATAGTGGGAAATGCCACACAGCTCGCTAATCCCACAGTGTTTCCTGACATTAATGAGGGTAATAATTATTCTAGTCACCATTGAATGGTGGTAAGTGCCTTGTTTGACTCCGGTATATCCTAACTACAATGCAAACTATTGGCCCTAGTGTGTTAGTAACAGGTGTGCTGTTCTATAGTTTTGTTGTTCGCGATATGGCAATTTCAGGGAAACAAAATTGTCTTGATGTATGTCAAACGTCAACGACGCACTTTTATCAGCATTTCCAAATTAATTGTTTTTACAAACATTTGACCTTAAATTTAAGTGAAGTATTAAAGTCCTTTAAACTACTGTTATGGTGGTTTGTATCATCGTCTAAATAAACGCCTGGAGCCCCATCGTTCATAGTGAACTAGCTTTGTAACCAACGAAGCAAACATTTAGTCACTCGAACTAATCTAAATTTCTGTTACAAAAGAAAATATTAGGGACAACCGTCTGATCCCATATTAATTGGTTCTTTAAAAGGGTTGGGGGAGGGGATACTGACGATCATCAACTCCGAAACTTCCTCTATGTTATATATTTCTTTTTTATTATGATTATTATACTAAGAAACATTTTAGTCTTAAGTAAACGTGAATCTTTTTCGCTAAAGAGACATGTCCCTTTTCTGTAATGTTAAATGAACCAACATAATAATCTGTTTTTCACCTTCCAATTTTTTTTAACTGATACTCATTGCAAACTTACAATGTAAACAATATGTCGATGGAAAGGGCGCTAGAACAGTCAACAATCTGTTACATCTCTACATTCAAAATCCCTGTGTATGTGGGTGTATGATTGTGTATGTGTATGTGTGCCTAGTGTCTGTATGTCTGTATGTGTGCTGGCACAGCCCCTATCCGCTGAGGTCGAGGTCTACAATCGTAACGGCGCGGTAAGTTCACCTGATCAGCCTAATCGCTAGGTGACAGACCAAGCGGCAACTAACACGGCCATCTCCCCCGCGCTAATTAACTGGAGATCTAGGGCTTACATTACAAAACACGTCATCAGTCCAGCTGCTGGTCTATGGCGGAAAAAAAGGTATTGGCTTCACGATAAGATAATTGTTATTCGAAAGAAAAAAAAACGTCTTTCAAAATGGGGGAAAACCGCATGAAAGTTTTAAAGGAAATATCCAAGTTTCAAAACGTTGTATTGGTAAAGTATTTTAACTGCAGTTTAATGTAGGACCCTTTTTCCTCTTGCAGTCTTAAGTTTAAGTTGAAGGATTCATGAAGAGAGCGAATACAATGAAAACAGCTTTTTTAGCACACAAAAAAGGGGGAGCAACTTTCAACCATCACATTTTGATAAGCTACCAATATGAACAACGGTTCGCCTTATGTGTGTATTGTTTACTTTTTTGCCTTAATTTCTGCTCGAAAAAAATATTGATTTCAATCCATCAGTTTCATTGTTTTTGCTTTTTTTTGTTTGTTTCTGCTGTTGTTGTTGTTGTTGTTGTTGTTGCAGCTGCTGCTGCTGCTGTCGCATCAAGCGTTTTGATTACATAATGCATGCTCGACATCTTAATGGGAGCCGCTTTTAAGGTTCAACTTGGGACCTAGGAAATATTAAATAAATCAAATAAAGAGGGGGGGAAAGAGAGAGAGAGAGAGAGAGAGAGAGAGAGAGAGAGAGAGAGAGGAGAGAGAGAGAGAGAGAGAGAGAGAGAGAGAGAGAGAGAGAGAGAGAGAGAGAGAGAGAGAGAGACAGACAGACAGACAGACAGACAGAGACAGAGACAGAGGCAGACAGAGAGACAGACAGGCAGACAGACAGATGCGGAGAGAGAGACAGAGAGACAGATGCGGAGAGAGAAAGAGATACAGAGAAAGAGAGAGGCGGGGCGAGAGCAAGAAAGAAAGATTAAGGTCCATAATAATAATAATCATATAAGATCGTAATGGGCAGAGTGAGTTCCAAACCTTCAAAAAAAAAATTGCTTTGTTTAAAAAAAAGAGATATTTCTTTGAAGCGTCATGGATCAAATGTATCGTTTCTGAGGATAAGATACGGCTTACTGTACACTGTAAATAATCATATTAACGGTCGCAGTTTTTTAGCAGTCTTCCAAATTAAGTAAAAGTTGTATAGCATCATTTACTTTAGTAAGTGACAACTATTTTCCGAGAGGATAACTTTGGTAACGTTTATGCCCAGCTTTCAAATTGTAATTGGCTACCAATAGTGTTAGACCAGTATAAATTGATCCGAGCTTAGGTTTCGGAATATAATGATAGTTATCACCAAGCGAGAAATAGCTTTTTATATCGATCAATTGGCTATCATGGAGCGAAACAAGAAAACAGAAATAAATGTTTTGATACAGTTTTAAAATCACTCCATCGTCCTAAATAAAATGTGTCTATACCAATCATGATAAAATATAATTATTGTGTTCTTTTTTATCTTGTTTTCCCTTTAATGAACATGACGGAATGAATATGACCAATTATTTTAGCTGATTCAAACCATGCGTTAAGTTCAATATAGTAATAACTATATTGCTTACTTTTCTTCTAGTTGAGTCATTGTTGTACTCTTGCTGTTTCATACGCTTTACCTTTTTTTTACTTTTCTAATTCTGACTGTACCTGAATATTGTGCTGATGTTGTGTTTACATTATTTCTATCTGTACTTTCTTTTCTTTTTCTTTTGTCTTACAGCCGATTGCTTTTTTTGGTGCCTTCATTAAAAAAACAACAACTATACAATACAGTTTAGCTTTGCCTTTAAAATGATGTAGGAAAAAAAGCGTCGAAGAGCTTTTGATAGACTCTGATGCCCGAAGAAACTTTCGGGTATTTTTAATTTAAAGAGTGAAAATAATTCAGCTGTTTTATCCATATTATAGGAGGGAAGCACACTTCGAGCTTTTAGGTTAACCGCAGAATAGGGACGTTTTGTCCGCAACGCCAAATATGGGGCACGGTTGAGATTTGAACTTAGATCTCACTGCTTTCAAAGCAAATCCTCTACCGCCTGAAATTTATGGCACCCTTGTCGGCAGGTGAGATTTTGATTTACAGATTCCGACACAATATATTCCCATCCGCCAGATCTCTCCATGCGAGTCCGAGCTTCGAACTGTTGTTCCGATCTGATCGGTCCTGATTTATTGATCTATTTTAACAGTTTTATAATACTAATTTACGCGCTACTTGCAGTCCTCATGTATCACTCGTTTTCCTACACATTGTGTGGTTAGTTTACGTGCCTACGTGCGCTAATTTATTGTTGAATTTAAATGAGCATTCCGCCTAATACTTCAGATCTATAATGGTAGAACAGGACTGATGGTATTGACACGCTGTGCAGTCGAATCACACACAGTGGTATAGAATGTCAATGTTACAGTATTGATAGTTACCTGAAAATCGGTGGGCCTGCTCTGGTCAAACTTATCCCAGCCCTTTTGTTTCTTGGACTGCTTCTCGACTTCAGGCAAATCTCCATTTTTATCTTTATCCTTGGATTTCTTCTTATTTTTATCTTTCACGGGGTCTGGCAGCAAAGAGTCTCCACCATTGCCTTCCTCCTCGCCCTCTTTCTTCTTCTTAAAAAGCTGCATTTTGAAGTTTCCGTGGTCAAAATTGGATCGTGAAGTCCCTGATCAAGGCGTTATAGTCCCGGCGCTCTCAACTCTTGGACGCTATGATATCCCTCATGTTCAATACATCCGTATTTTTCAGCCAAATGTTGAATGTATTACTGAAAGTAAAATCACTTTAGCTAGTAGTTTTAAAGGGATGATGTCACTTTGATTAATTTATTCATGCTCACGTCGATCTTCTTATCTGAAAGGTGAAAGATGAACTAAGAAACTCTCTTTTCTACCCGTCGGTTATTGCCAGCGGAATCCGTGCCAATGACACAAAGGCGCATAATTCAATACACAACTGGACCACACATAACAGTGCAAAAATTGTCCTTGTTCACAGAACACAATTTTGATTTTTTTCTAGTTAATTTTATTTTTCTAAGGAATAATATTTCCTGGAAAAACTTTCAAACTACCCGATACGGTTAACCCCTTCAAACCATTCTTTTCTCTATAAACCGTTGATAAATATCGGATTTGTTCTCTTAGCTGTGGCCGAACTTCCGATCGAGACACAATACTGATAATAAGTTTATGTTCTTCAACTGCTTTAATAGTTATGTTTTTAAAATGTTTAATACATTTGGTCCTGAACGAATCGCACTCACACACAAGCTTCCAGAAAAATAATTGAAAATTTAATGTCAAAGTTAACGCTCTAGTCAGTACCGAGTAAGATCACATGGCGAGATTTTCATTTAACCTTTCATTTTTACTTCGTTGGCCTTGGACTAGTTTCTTTTATTTCCCTTTCACCATGAGTATTACTATATTAACGGTACCGGTTATTTATAGATGGGATAATTTTAAAAATTTGAATTAAAACAAAAAGTCTTCACGCCATACATCTCGTTTATCGCTTTATTTTAATTTTATAATTGCTATATATATATATATATATATATACACACACACACAATGAAAAAGATTCTTAATTTTTTCTCGGCTTTTTTTTAATTTAGTAACGTCCTGAAATGTAACAGAATTTTTATAGAAAATATTTATATTTAAAAATACTATGTTATTAAGGTGAGCTTTTAAAAAAGGAAATTGAATTTAGTGGAAAAAATTATGTCTGTGTGCTTGATGTTTCTTTCTTTTCCCTAAAACTTAGTGATACTACTTAAAACCAGGAAACCAAACCACTTTTTATTTATAAAATTAAGTCATAGAAGTATATGGTGCAATTGAAAAATGACGCAACTTGTTTTGATTAGTACTATAATCATTTTTAATATTCCTTCTGAATAACAATGAAGAGAAAAGTCTCAATTGTGTGTGGGCGTAGAGTTATCTTTGATGGTTCCAATTCCAGATCCTAAAACTGTGTTCTATCTGGGATCGAGATGAAGGTTCTCTCATCAAAACTTACTCTGGCACTGTTGTATCCTGAGGCTCAGGGCCGTGACCCCTGGTAATTGGGCAATTTGCTCTTTTAGGAATTGTGAATTGGCCCCACAGAATTACTTTATCGCATGTAATCTAAGCACTCCCTTGTTGCAGTCACTAGATTTTTTTATCATCGGGGTTGTTAACAGTCTCTAAAATGCCACAGACAGTTCAACATTTTTTTTTGTAGGGAAATCATCTTTTTCGTAGTGCTTTTCGCCCAGGTAATTTCGCTTATTGTAATTCGTTTGTGCTTGATTCGTTTCTAAAGGATATACTTGTTTAAACAGTTTTGATTCTTATTGGCAAATAATATGAAAAAACTCAATGCGAAAGTTGAAACTCCAAACTAATTCATTCTTAGATATTTTACACATTTTATTTAATAAATGTTAATGTTAGAGAAATGGCGCGAAAATGTAATTGACGTTTCATTCCTCACTGACTTTGGGTTTCTTTTAAGTTAATTGAAAGTCCACAGCAGCTATCATTGACTTGCTACAGATGTGCTTAAATTATTTCTTTGAGGTAAAAAGCTTGTATTAATGTTATACAAATATGAAGTACATTTTTTTATAAAATGATATTACCTATTAAAATTTCATTATTATTTTTTTTTTTTGCATTGGCGAAAATTTTCGATTAGACATACATTAAATAAATAATTAATTTGACTTTTAAAATGTCACGTGTATTTTGTAAACACTTCTAGACTATTATTCCGCAAAAAATTAGCACACGTCAAAACTTCAAATGAAATTTATTTGTAGTCCTTGATGACCAAAGCGGATTAAAATGCAGTGGTTTTTAACCCGAGGTTTAAATAAGTGGATACTAAGCACATTATACTCCAGTGGTATAGTAGCTCTTCAAAATATTAAGTATTTTAAATCCAAATAAGTTTACATCCTGTAGAACTGCAGAAACCACGGTTGTTGATCCAACACAAAACAATCAGTTCACAATCACAAGCACGCCAAAACAAATTAATGTATGCATACTTTGCAGGGCACACAGCGTTCTGTTTAAATACGGTTGCATTTACGGTAGGTAAAATTTATGATGATATTTGGTTTCTGCGCAATGTATGTTGTGTGAAAATTGGCTTTGAGTACCCGCATCACAGGAAAAGGAGACGAGGAGAGTGAAAGTTCGCGCGTGGTAGGGAGCGAGCGGCCCATAGTTGGCTGGGTGCTCATTTTAATTTATTCCGGCCCGACCTTTTACTGTGTGGCCGCGCTACCACCAGTGGAATGTGTGCTGTTAGTGGGACTGAGTGAGGACAGAGGGTGAGTGGGTAAAAGGCTCATAATTCAATACACAACTGGACCCCAAATAACAGTGCAAATATTGTCCTTGTTCACAGGAATTCCATTTAATTTGTTTTTCTAAGGAATTAATATTTTCTGGGGAAAACTTTCAAACTGCTTAATAAGGTTAACCCCTTCAAACCATTTTCTTCTCTATAAACCGTTGATAAATATCGGATTTTTGCTCTCAGGTGGGGCCGAACTTCCAATCGAGACATAATATTGATAATAAGTTCATGTTATTCAACTGCTTTAATAATTATGTTTTAAAATGTTTAATACATTTGGTCCTGAACGAATCGCATTCACAAACAAGCTTCCAGAACAATAATTGAAATGTCAAATTTAACGCTCTAGTCAGTACCGAGCAAGACACAGGAAGAGATTTTCAGTAAACCTTTCATTTTTACTTCGTTGGCCTTGGACTATTTTATTTTATTTCCCTTTCACCATGAGTATTACTATATTAACGGTACCGGTTATTTATAGATGGGATAATTTTAAAAATTTGAATTAAAACAAAAATCTTCACGCCTTACTTCTCGTTTATCGATTTATTTTAATGTTATAATTGCTATATATGCATAAAGAAAAAGAATCCTAATTTTTTCTCGGCTTTTTTTTAATTTAGTAACGTACCGAAATGTAAATGGGTTTGTGTATAAAAGAAAAATGTTAAAAGAAACTATGCTTTTAAGGTGAGCTTTAAAGAAAGTAAATTGAATTTAGTGGAAAAATATGTCTAACATTTATGTGTGCTGGATGTTTCTTTCTTTTCCCTAAAAGTGCTATTAATTGGTACAGGAAATCAAACCACTTTTAATGTATTAAGTTAAATAATAAAATCATGTGGTACAATAAAAAATTACGCAACTTGTCTTGATTAATATTATAATCATTGTTAATATTCCTTCTGAATAACAGAAGAGAAAAGTCTCAATTATGTGTGGGCGTAGAGTTATCTTTGATGGTTCCAATTCCAGATCCTAAAACTCTGTGCTATCTGGGACCGAGATGAAGGTTCTCTCATCAAAACTTTCTGGCACTGTTGTATCCTGAGGCTCAGGGCCGTGACCCCTGGTAATTGGGCAATTTGCTCTTTTAGGAATTGTGAATTGGCCCCACAGAATTACATTATCGCATGTAATCTAAGCAATCCCTTATTGCAGTCACTAGATTTTTTTATCATCGGGGTTGTTAACAGTCTCTAAAATGCCACAGACAGTTCACTATTTTTTTTATAGGGAAATCATCTTTTTCGTAGTGCTTTTCGCTCAGGTATTTTCGCGTATTGTAATCTATTTGTGCTTGATTAGTTTCTAAAGGAAATACTTGTTTAAACAGTTTTGCTTCTTATTTGCAAAAAACATTTTTTAAACAATTCATACTTAGATATTTTACATATTTTATTTAATAAAGTGATAATGAAATGGTGCAAAATGTAAGTGACCTTTCATTCCTCACTGACTTTGGGTTTCTTTTAAGTTAATTGAAAGTCCACAGCAGCTATCATTGACTTGCTACAGATGTGCTTAAATTATTTCTTTGAGGTAAAAAGCTTGTATTAATGTTATACAAATATGAAGTACATTTTTTTTAAATAGTATCACCTATTAAAAAAAGTTTTTTGTTGCATTGGCGAAATTTTTCGATTAGAAAAACATTTAATAACTAATTAATTGCACATTTAAAATTCCCCGTATATTTTCTGAACACATCTACAATTCCGCAAAAAAATGAGCACACGTCAAAACTTCACACGAATTCTATTTGTAGTCCTTGATGACCAAAGCGGATTAAAATACCGTGGTTTTTAACCTGAGGTTTGAATAAGAGGATACTAAGCACATTACTCCAGTGCAATAGTAGCTCTTCAAAATATTAAGTATTTTCAATCCAAATAAGTTTACATCCTGTAGAACTGCAGAAAGCACGACTGTTGCTATAACGCAAAACAATCAGTTCACAATCACAAGCACGCCAAAACAAATTAATGAATGCAGACTTTGCAGGGCACACAGTGTTCTGTTTAAATACGGTTGCATTTACCGTAGGTAAAATTTATGATGATATTTGGTTTCTGCGCAATGTATGTTGTGTGAAATTGGCTTTGAGTACCCGCATCACAGGAAAAGGAGACGAGGAGAGTGAAATTTCGCGCGTGGTAGGGAGCGAGCGGCCCATAGTTGGCTGGGTGCTCATTTTAATTTATTCCGGTCCGACCTTTTACTGTGTGGCCGCGCTACCACCAGTGGAATGTGTGCTGTTAGTGGGACTGAGTGGGACAGAGGGTGAGTGGGTGAATGCTGGATGACTCGGGGTGGGTGAGTGACACTTTGTTACGTCACGATATGCGACACCTACGCGACTTTCATTTTTTACAGTCCCATTGCGATGGCCTGTGTGAAAGATTAATAAATCCCGATGTCAGAGTTGAGTTTAGTTGGTTGATCAACATCCAACGTCCATACTATATAGGCTATATTCTGGACGGATCTCAAGACTAATGTTTGATAATTTTACATACTGTCACACAGACAGAGCAGGTAGACCTGGACTCCTGTCTCAGCAGCTCACATTTACCGACACCGAGCCAACCGATTGTGGGTTTCGAACCGCGGACCTTCAGCTTGAAGGACCAGCGTTTTACCATCTGTCTCAGTTGGCCTTGAATTATTGGACTTGCCACTTCATTTTGTTTTTGTTTGTATTTGTGGGTGTGTTTTGTTTTCATTTTGGTTTTGGTTGGTTTCCTGGTTTGCTTGTTTTTTGTTTTGTTGTTTTTGTGAGGTTTTTTTTACACTTTTGTTGTTGTTTGCTTTTGTTTTTGTTTTGTTGTTGTTGTTGTTGTTGTTGTTTCTTTTTGTTTTGTTGTTGTTGCTATTGTTTCTTTGTGTTTTTGTTTCCGTTTCTATTTTTGGTTTGTTGTTGCTGTTGTTGTTGTTGTTGTTGTTGTTTGGACTCTTGTTTTATCTAGATTTTATGCCTTCCCATGTTACCTGTATGTTTAAAATTAATAATCTCAAGATAGTTTTGAAGATGTAACCGCCTGGCTGCTTTTCAACAAATCAGATCTATTGAAAGTTCAGTGGTGAAAAAATTGCATGATGTCCGTCAGCTCAAAGATCACAGCATACTTTCTAAGACATGATTGGGTATTCAAAGCTAAGGTGAGCAGAAAATAGGCTATTGTGGGTTTGTCGACCTCTTGAAAACTAATAATGTTATTTAGTTTCATTGTCCTTTCAACAGAACAGGACCTGAATGTTCCTCTATACGCGATAAGAAGTGGCAGGACAAGTTTGGAAGCAACGGATACATGAGGAAAAAAGAGAGAGAGAGAGAGAGAGAGAGAGAGAGAGAGAGAGAGAGATAGGTAGAGAGAGAGATATATATAATAGAAGGGGTGTGGGAGTGAAAGGATATTTCAGAGAAGCAAAAACACTATAGGCGATGATTTGTTAACTTTTTTGCATATAGCAAACTCACTAACCCTTCTTTGAATACATCGTTACATTGGTAAGATAACGTCACTGACTAGAAATATGCAGCTAAGCTCAAGTTTTGACGTAATGAGCATTGTGTGGAAAACCCCGAACCATAAGGCTCTCTTGTTGTTGGAAACGCTACTTTTCCCTAATTAAGTAAATTGGACAACAGCGGAGTAATCCAAATGGGCAAGAGCAGCTCTGGGTGCAAGCGGAAGAGACGAAGCGAAGTAACTATTATGGATAGATGTATATCTTATCGGTGTGTCTTTGCTTATTGCTCTTAGCACATTGTGTGAATAGATGCAAGAAGTTGGACTCACTAATTAAATTGTGCATGGTTTGCGAAGTTAGTGTTTTAAAGATGTATTAACGCATCTCCATGACTAAGACATTCCATAGTTACCTCAAAGAGTGTATTTTTCTCCAAAGTGTTGTTTAAAGTTCGTGTATTTTAATTCAATTGACATTTCCAGGCATGCGCAGACACCAAATGCACAGGATGATGGTTAAAATTCAAAAAATGTAAATAAAAAAACCACTTCATTTATTCTGCTCCGAGGTATCGGAAACAAACCAACTTGTAGACCTACATCTATTCATTTTTGTATATTTATCTTGTTCAAATAATTATAAGATCAAATAGTAGCTCACGCAATGTATGTTATTTTTATGATATGATATTAGCACTGAATGCGTTTGGGCTGAGAGATATTCTAAGTATCTTGTACCTTAATGTTTTTATCGCAAAGCTAGATATTTGAACAGATAATGCCAGCTACCAGTAACATTAAAGCATCTTCTTTTGAAAAGTGATCAGAATGACAATTCTAATTTTAATTGATGAGAAGGTGCTCTTCTGGTTTTTAACCTTGCGTTGCAAGAGTCTTAAAGATATTCCATGGCAGAAAAAAAAAAATTAATTATTCATAATAATGTTATGTTAGATTTTTTAGAAAAAAATATCATAACATTAAGATTGACTGAGGGCTAGGAAATCCGCTCTATTATTGCCGCTAAGGAGGTCACCCACACAAAAGATACAATGCATGCAGGATTTTTTTTCTTTGTGCTTTGTGTACTGGTAAAGAAGGAAAGAATTTTTTAAAGGGTAAGTGGGTCGGGCTATAAATCTTCACTCTGTGGTTCTTTTGGACAGCGCTCGCCACAACAATAGGATTATATTAACCCACACACGACACCGATATAAGTAATACAAGCGATACTATGGATAGAAAACGGCCGTGAAGTTAACAGCATAAAACGATTGTTTGAACTCGACCTTCAGGAAAGTAAGAAGTGGTAGAGGAGTTAGAGGTGGCTGCACCATAACAGCAATAACGCATGTTGCTTCAATCTTCTGTAACATCTTACCTTTGACTGTTAGTCTATCGATACAAAATCTGATGTGAGTAAACGAAAAATAGGGGAAGAGAGAGGGGGGGTAGAGAGAGAGAGAGAGAGAGAGAGAGAGAGAGAGAGAGAGAGAGAGAGAGAGAGAGAGAGAGAGAGAGAGAGAGAGAGAGAGAGAGAGAGAGAGAGAGAGAGAGAGAGAGAGAGAGAGAGAGATAGAGAGAGAGAGAGAGAGAGAGAGAGAGTCAGAGAGAGAGTCAGACAGACAGGTAGACATAGAGACAGAGAAAGAGAGAGGTGTCTCTGAACCCTTGAAAACCATTTTGCAAGACTTATGGGTTTGCTAACGTGTTTCTATTGTGTAAGAGTTGTGTTTATACGTTTTATATTTATGCTGTTATTTCTCGCAGTTCCCTCCTCCATTTCGTTTAGGAAAAAAACTCCTTTTGTATTACAGTCTATGCTGAACACTTGATTTCAGTAATAAAAATTATGCATTTGGGGGAAAGTTGAAAGTACTGTATGGATCCTGCCATTTAAGATGCCGAGTCCGCCTTAACTTCAGTCCGAGAGCAACAATATTCATAGCCATCTACCTCTTTTTGTCCCTACAAATTAGACAATTTGGTCTAAAGATAGCATTAGCTCCATTAATTTCTTGTATTAGTGCCACAGCTTCAGCGTACACCGAAGGTACCAGTAGTATTTAGTGAAAGCATATTTTAACTGATTACAAGTATAAATCAGTTTTGATTACATCCTTTGTTGTTGCAAGGATGTAACTATGCATTTTCAATCAATAGAGACGAAATCATAGTTTATCAAACTACATTTTCGTGTTATCCGAATAAGCAAAAAAATGATACTTTGCATAAAAAACGCTGATTTTTCAATAATACAGAAACCATGGCGATGTGTTCGCAAGCGGTGCAATGTCGCAGGATCATGAGCTCTAGTTATACCAATCAATGTCGTCAGTGTACGCCTGATATCATCTCAACTCAGCCAAAAATCTACACGCGTCAAAGATCCAAACGCGCCTGCTCCGATGGACCGAACTATTTGATTTTTTGCATTGCATGTTGGCGCGGCATCTACAAAGAAGAGGCCAAGAGGGAGGAGGAGGGGCGGGGCGGCTTTGACCAGCTGCTCAAATAAAGACCGTCGCAAAACAGTCTTTGCATGAGTCAAAAATTGTCTTGTATCTTAAAATAAATATCTATCTACATCATTGTAATATTTTTAAATCATGAAAATAACAGGTATGACTAACAAAATAAAATTATAGGACATCTCTTCTTTTTCCTTTGTTTTGTTGTGCAGTATAATCCTAAATTCATTTTCTTTGTTTTAACATCTGCGATAAAAAACTTTAATTCATTTATAGGATTAACTCTCTGAGGTGGGTAAATTTGTGTAAAGTATTCGCATTCATATTGTGTTGTGATATAATATTAAAAAGAAAACAAGTCATGGACGTTTAAATTCTTTCAAGATAATATGACTCCAAAACAATATTGATTTAAATGACATTTTATGTAAATTGAGCGCAAACAATAATCTTACCTCGGCCTTCATCGTCAACTATATCTCGGTGTTTAATCACTTGTTAAAAATATACATTTAAAGTCCTTCAGGTGATGTATATTACAATAATATCAATAACACATGTTTAACGGTCTTGCATCCATCTCACTGATATTTCAACGTGAAACTTTCTCTGTGGAGTGCGTCAAGTGATGGAGCGGAACTTATTGCGTTCAGACGAGCTCGGTCCTGAAGCACAGGTGCGGTACAATACAAGGAAGTTGAGGTGAAGGGATTTAGGTTTATAGCGTATACACAATGCAACTCAGCTTGTGGTGAACTCAAGTTGCAGCTCATGTCAAAGAAAAAACACAGTTGCACTATTGCATCGGAAACCGTTTGCCATGAGTAAGAACGGCTTTTTCCCCCTGAATTTTTAAGTTTCATGATGTAAGCTAAGAGATAATAAAACGAAAGAAACTCGGTTGGTTTATCATACCGTTTAGGTTTCATTTGTATAAAAACCTTCAAAGTGCAGTCAATATTTCTATATTTTTATGTTGCTTGATATTAAATGCTCATGCGAGAGGCATGTTCAACGTTCATTATAGAAATTACTTTCTCAGCGTCATTTTCAGTTATAGTTACATTCTTTTTCTGACAATAAAATATAATATATATGTGATATTGTACTAACTGGATTTAAAAACAAACTGTTCTCGAAGCTCTTTTCCATAGGATCTTTTTCCCCATTGCCAGACTTCTTGATTCAAAGGTGTATATTTTTATACCTTTAGTTTACAAGGCACCGTTGAAGCTACTCCAAGACAGGGTCTGAAATAATTGAACATTTAATAAACTTTACCTCCATAAAATTTGATTCTATATTATCAATGATGATCATCACTAGAGTGAACCAGTGAGAAGGACAAGTACTTTGAAATTTTTAACCTTGTTGTGTCTGAGCTGAATTGTAACCCACTTTCTTAGCGTTATTTCGTTCTGTCTAAAGTTTATCAACGACTGTTTTAGAATATGAAGCTCGTTATCGTGCTGTGAAAATATTTTCCTAGTTGGGATCTTCTACTGCTGGCGCTTGGTTGCCAATCCTACGCTCACGCCGATGAACCATCTGACGACCGTTTAAAATACTGTAAAATACTCGCTTGTAAACCAACAAAGTTACAGTCGCTGTGGTGTACTACTCCATAACTTAGATATCATTATGCTCTAAACGTCTCAAAGCATATTTTTTTATTTAATTCAAAAAGAATATACCTGGGTCAGGCTAGGAAGGTGGACTGGCGGAGGGAATGGGATCGACCTGATCGTGAAAAATAATGCGAAGATAGAGAGACATGAAGGGACATGATCACCAACGCCAACCGACCCGTTGCTTCAAGTATGAAATGTAACCTAACGTCAAATCTTCATATGAACTGTTTGTTTTCTTGATTAGCATCCAACTCCAGCATTATACAGGCTATATTGTGGACGGGCGCCAAGATCAATGTCTGGCAATTTTACGTGCTGCCACACACGAGACATCGACAGTGTGGGAAGACGTGGACTCCAGTCCCAGACGGACACATTATAGATTACGAACAGCACATAAAGACTCATAATGTGAAACAGCGACTAACCTGCTGATCTTGTGGCTTCTTGGACAGAGATGGGCGAGCCTTCCGCGCCTTCTTTTTCTTCTTCTTTTTCGTGCCTGGTTGGCCAGGTTCTCCTGCAGCCCCTGGGATCTCCTCTCCCTCACCTTCTTCCTCCTCATCTTCGTATTCATCACCCCCAACCTCAACGACTTGGGCTGTGGAAGCATTGAGATAGCCCTGTTAAAAGACCGATAGACTGACTGTTTGCTTAAATGACTAAAGGTCACTTCGTAATCAAACTGAAAAAGATTAAAAAAATAGTTGGATTTTGTTTATTGATAAACAGGCATTCTCGAGTTTCTAACTCAATAATAATAATAATATTAATAACTAATAATAATAATAATAATAACAACAACAACAACAACAACAACAACCACAACAAATAATAATAATAATAATAATAATAATAATAATAATAATAATAATAATAACAACAACAACAACAACAACAACAAACAACAACAACAACAACAACAACAACAACAACAACAGAAACTATTGACTCACCACCACCAGCAGCGCCACCGGCCGCTCCCCCTCCCGCAGCCTCAGGTGGAAGGTCACACTTGATGACCAGCTGAATGGTGGCCGCCTGGAGATAGAAAGGCAAGTGCTCGCTGATTTAGCCTAGAGTAATTTCCTCTTTTTTTTCCTCTCTACGATAGCTAGTCACACAATGAGCTGTTTCTTGGAAGAGGTATAATTACAAAGATGAAGCAGCTTGATAGACGCCATTTTATCATGTATGTTGATATATTGTCATACTCGGATTTCATCTTTATATTGACTCACTATTTCTTCTAAATCTACCGCATTTGTATACTGACTCACTAAAACTTCTACATCTACTTCATTTTGGTACTGACTCACTAAACTTCTAAATCTACTTCATCAGAAAATGGACTCACTAAATCTTCTACATCTAGTTTATTTCAATATTGATTCACTAAAGCTTCTAAATCAACGCCATCGTTGTATTGACTCACAAATTATTTTTATTTTGCAGTAAGTAAAAAGCATAACTATGATTACATTGATAAGCGACGGGTACTTTTTGATCTTTACTTAGCTGATTTGTTTTTTTTAGTTCACTACATGTATTCTTGATTGTTTTGTCCGTTTTATTTATTCTTTTTTATCTGTGAATTCCGTTGATTTATTACTGTTTTCCTTATTTCTGAACAGCTTCTACTTTTTTTTATTTAACTACCGATGCCGTCTAGCCAATATCTATTTTAAAGATCATGCGTAGCTCACGGTCGATTAAACATTATCACAAGTTTATTGCTGCCCAATAAATTACCTGGATCTCTCTGCCGTTACCATCAACAAGATTAAGAGTCTTTTCCTTGGTGCCACCCTTAGCAAACTCGCCAAGTGGAAGCTTCGCTGTTCCAAGTTGTCTGATAGTTTTTGACAAAAGAATAAGTGTTGATATTATCTTAGTAATCCTAAAGATGTGCAGCAGCAGTAGAGATAGAGATAGTAGTAGTAGTAGTAGTAGTAGTAGTAGTAGTAGTAGTAGTAGTAGTAGTAGTAGTAGTAGTAGTAGTAGTAGTAGTAGTAGTAGTAGTAGTAGTAGTAGTAGTAGTAGTAGTAGTTGTAGTAGTAGTAGTAGTAGCAGCAGCAGCAGCAGCAGCAGCTGTGGTGGTGGTAGCAGTAGCAGGAGTAGTAGCAGTAGGAGGAGGAGGAGTATCAGTAGTAGTAGGGTGCATAACTCGTCTTTTATGAAATAATTATTTAAGTATGTTTGGGTTATCTCGCTTATATATGTCTATAACCTTTTAATATAATAAATCATCTTTAGATTTTCGGCAAACTAAACAGTAATTATGTTGGAACGGTGTCACTTCATGCAAAGATATCCAGGTTTATTAAAGTTTTCCAAAATAAAATTCGATGTCATGAAATGTATCTTTAAAATTCTTAAAAGTTGAACTCTACCAATAATACACTGAAGGTAAACATGATTGAGCAAATTGTCTCCCTTTAACAAAAACCTGAGTTATTGAATTTATTTTTCAAGGTGAAACAGGTGCGTTGTTTTTTTTTAGATATACATGTATATACAACATTAAAATTCTAAGAATATTGCATTTTTTTCCATCCCTTTTCTTGTTCTTAAATTATTACAATTTTTTTTAATGGGCGATGATAGGAGAAACTTGTCGCATTGTTTTTCACTTTCCTCAAAATCATCAAAGGAATGGCGGTGGAAACTAGTGTGAATATTACTAGACCTATGCCTATTTTTCCAAACAAATTTTTTTTTTTAAACAAATAGAAAAAAATGTATTCAAAAATTACATATGGCATAGATATGAATCTTTCGACAGAATCACGGCCCTGTTTTAAAACTATAATACGAGTAACACCATTAGGCCCCAGATAATCTCAAGGCGCCAAATCCATCTTATTGTACAGAATATGTTATGATAACTTGAGTACAATACACTGCATCATTTAGACTAGATGTACCTGTTTCTGCCGACTCTCTCCCAGTCAAATATTGTAATTGTGAGCTGATCGCTTGACGAGACGCCTTGTCCAGACAGTGGGAATGTTAGAGTCTGGAACACAATGATAACAACAGATCCAGTTATTAGCTTTTTTTTTGTTATAACATATTCGTCTATCTAAAAATCCGAGTATCCTTCTCTTTATTTTTTTCTGTCTCTCTCTCTGTCTCTCTCTCTCTATCTATCTATCTATCTATCTCTCTCTCTTTCTCTCTCTCTCTCTCTCTTACATTCCCTTTCTCTCTCTTTCTCTCTCTTTCATCCTCTCTCTCTCACTCTCTCTCTCTCATACGTTCTCATGTCATGCTTAGAACCAAAATGTTTACAAAATTCTGTAGCTTGGTTTCGTCTTTACAAAAATATAGTTATCTTTTAAAGTTTATTGCCGTGTATAATTATTGATATGTAATTTTTTTCAGTTTGTTGGGCTTGAAACATTTAATGTCAAACCTTTAGTTTCCTTAAGACTTAATTTATGCTTTGCGGCAGTATCGTTTCAAGTTTTCAAATGATAAGGGAAAAAAGATATCTTTATGTTTACAAGTTGCTTATATCTATATTTTAATTTTCACTGAGCAAAGTCTTGGGCCACAACTTGGTTCAATAGGACTGTTAACAATGCATGTATACTATTCATGCAAACTACTTTAGGCTAAATAAAAAAAGAAGCAGAAAAACATGAACTAATAAACAGGCAAATTTAGAAATAAAGAAGGACATGAAAGGTAAAAAAATAAAGATACTTCCTATTTGCAACATTAAGGTCCCAATCTTATTTGATTGATTTTGAGATGACCAAGAATTTGGGTTTTGGCATTATTTAATTGTTCACGGCCCCCACATCCTCGTTTGCGACAACACTTGATATTTTGAACCTTATCATTATATATAAGCAAGTGTGTGTTCATCGCTTATTTACCATGACGATTCATAAACAGTTGTTTCTACGACATTGAGTCTATATAGCATGCAAATGATTGTGATTGGAACATTGTGGCCTGTTCAAAGTTGCAATAAATTGTTGTAATGCACTATATTCTTAATCTTGCATCACACTCAATGCGTATACGGCACGTCAGCACAATAATGGCTATGTTGCACACTCCATGCAAAAGCCTTTTTATAGTTTTTGTTGTTTCTTGTTGGCAGAAATTTTTTTGTAATAGAACCTCTAAATACTTCCATCCTTTTCATTTTCACACACCCTTTTTCGTCATCACTCACAGCCCCAGTTTTCACCCCCTCTTTTTCTCAAGTACACTTTACAATCAATTTCACATTTTCGAATCTTGAGCAAAGCGTCTGACCAACTTCAAACGTTCTAAAAATGGGATCGACAACGTACAGCTCTCTTTTCTGTAAAGTCAAGAGGTCTTTACTACCTAGTCGTCCCTATCAAACAACCTTGCCTAAGGACTAAAAAGCCTAGCATGTATATACTACTAGACTAGATCTTTGTCTTCCCATATTACACGTCAAGCCATCCATCCCCTCCACCCACATTCCTTTACCGACCTTTTGTTTTAGCCTGACCCTACACAGTCATACGAGCAGTGTGATAGAGGTCTTGCGGTGATCCGGCCCATGGCGGAATGAAAACGACAGGTTAGGGAATCTCCAATGGTGCCCAATCAAAGCCCTGTCCCAGTCTTATGGTGTCTTATGAGCGGTCAGAAATCCCATTGGTCACGGGACGTGATTATGTGATGCAGTATCGTCGTGAGGATCACAAAGCATATATTCAAGGCTGCAACGTACCGGTACATTTGTCACTCCCCCGCTTGGACTATGGGTTTTTCCCTCACGCCTCCCCCTTTTTTTTTACTCAGTAACTTAAATGCGAACTGGTCTACACGTTGGCCAAACTAATGATTAAGATGTGTATATCTCGAGTGTGTGTATCTTGTCTGAGATCATGTGCTGAGTTACTATAGCGTACGGTGTCTATTCTCGTCTCACGATAGACGGTGTCGCTAAATGCTCGGATGCAGGCTATAGCAGCAAGTTAGCAAGTGAGCGCTCGGAAAGATAAGGATGTAGGATGGGAGAAGTCGTGATATCATGTGACAATATCTCTGCCCACAAACGCTTTGGTTTCGTAGAACATACATTATTGTAACTATGAATTGTTTGTTTGTTTGTTTGTTGTTGTTTTTCCTTGACGTGGGGATTGTTATTTTTAACGGTGATTTTCTTTTTATGTTTTCTTGCTTCACTTCTGCAAGTATTCAATTTTTATGTCGATCTAGGAAGGTGAAAGGAGATTACGAGAAAGAAAAAGTTGGTAACTTGGATAGCACGATGTCGAGGAAGAGACAGTGTAAAGAAGGATTAATAATATGTAGGTCATGCTTCTTATTTTTCGAATAGAATAAACAGTTTGAGTGTTATATCTATAAATAAAAACGATATATCTAACGTCTGCAGTATAGTTCAGAGTACAGTTTGACCTAGCCTTTATGCTCTCTCAATAATCTCCTCTGAAAGATCCACATGCCATTTTATAGTCTGTGTATTTTATCCTAGTCGAGGTGCGAGTCACCATTTACGATTATTTGAATTCATGTAGGTGACAATAGGCGCAGATTTCCTTTTTTCTCCTTATGTTACGTAGATATATTGCTATAATCAATGATTATCTTTTTAGGCTATTCGTGTTTTTCTTTTTTTATGTCCGCTTTGTTGCGATCGATGTTATAAAAACGTAACACGGGCATTGTGCAAAAGCTATGACATGTGACAACTTGAGTTGGCTAAAAGCTGCGCGAAGAGCAAAGTAATTGTTTTTGTTTTGTTTTTGTTTTTGTTTTTGTTTTTATCAGATATGTTTATTTTGGGTTTTTTTATCAGACATATGTGTTGAGCATTATAGGCTATTTTGAAATATTTCTTATTATAATGTATTTTTTTGAACTATATAAGTTTATAAATGTATTTATTCATTTACTTTGAAGACAGCACTCGGTAAAAACAATACTTGTATTTTATCTTATCACACGTTGGTAAAAGCTCCGAAGCCATACGTATCGGCCATATTTTGATATAGCAATATAAAAGATCTTTTAGAAAAGCCGCCCCCATTTTTCAACCACTCAGGGCGGCCAAGAGTGCATATTTATTTTTAGGCTTTTTCTTACACTTTTCTGGGCTAAAAATGTACAATGAATTCATTTCATAAAATGCCCGAAAAAGAGTTGGCAGCTCTGACTCTATTATGGTACCAAGAATAAAAACAAAACTAAACAAACTTAACAAAATGGCTTTAATTTTTTTCCTTTCCAAACTATTTCACTTTTTTTTGTAATTTACCCCGCTAGATACCCTACAGCATCAGCAGCAGCTGCTCNCAGTCAATTAGGTTCAAATTGGTTGGGAGAAAAGTTTAGGTCTTTTAAAGAGAGTATCATAATCCACAGACTGCTGACTGCGTTTCACTTTAAGAAAAAAACAAAACGTGAGAGGAAGAATTTCATTAACGGCAGTCTCTTGGTAAGACTTTTACAGGCCCTCTTGAGCCACTAAATTGTTTTGTGTGTGTGTGTGTGTGTGTGTGTGGAACACTTTAAAAAAAAAAGCCATTCGTTGTTAAAAAAAATGATATCTCATTCTCTGACTGTTTTTATTTGGGTGGGCAGTGTATACCAGTTGCCTGTCGTAATTTACGTTCAAAACAATTATTTTACCTGCCTACAATTTCTTCTAAATAATATTCTTTAATTTCAAGGCTTTTTATGTAGTAACGTAAGCTATTCTTCTGGTTGAACTAAACACCTGTGTTCCAAAAATTTCGAAGTTCACGCAAGAGGCTGAACGTTTACTTCACGGGAGAAGTTGGGGGAGATAAGAATCTTGGACCGCTCAGTTGCTAAGCTGATGTTGTAACAGCAATTCTTGGTGAGGAAACTTTGACAGGGCCTCAGCTAGCATGGATGAACGTGTTTTGCTTGAGTTAGAGTCGGGGATGGAAGGTTGGAATGTTTGAATGTTATAGGAAAATAAACTAGAAAAGAAAGATCTTTTAGAAAAACCGGGCCTTTCCCATTGGCGTGTTAGCAATCAAATCACTAGAAGGAGGAAAAGAATCTAAATTCATGTATCGAAAAAAAAATAATTTAGAATGGTTGCTCACTATATAAACAAAAGAACAATTTTCACGCCATCTGCTTCCACAAAATCTGTGGTACAGAATCAAAATGTCCGGAGGTAAGGAAGGTAGGTGGGAGAGGGGGAGGTTGCCGTGTATAACATTAACAACCATGTACCCTCCCCCCTTCTCCGACACATACATACATGCACACAAGCATATCCCATTCAGGATATTTATGTATAATAATGGTGTCAGTGGCAGTACACACATGGCTCAAATCCTGCCATGGCACAAGGCTTATCTTTTAGCACATTAGAAAGGTAACCAAGGCACTTGAACACACATTTTTGGGCCTTGCATTATCAGGGCCTTTCGTTCTTTTTTTTTTTCGCAAGAGCAACGAAAGAGAGAGAGACAGGCAGAGAGAGAGAGAGAGAGAGAGAGAGAGAGAGAGAGAGAGAGAGAGACATAGACAGACAAACAGACAGATAGACAGACAGACAGTCAGAGAGACAGACAGATAGAGAAGGAAGGACCACACAATCGAGTTATTGGTCACAATATTCTTCACTTCCCACTGTTCATCTCCGTTCACAGTAATCCCACACCTGCTACTATTACTATAAAAGCGGATTTATCAATGGCAAAGAGGATCCAAATATGTAACAATAGCGCCAAGTGTACTGTGAAGCTTATAGCATCTGTAAGACAGAAATCCATAACAAGGTCGAGATCCCGAACTATCAATGACACGAAAAAAAAAACTCTAACCACAACAACGGTAACAAAGAGAACTAGAGCAGCAGCACTGAGTGCCTAGAAAAGTATCTTAGGTTGTGATGCAATAAAAGTTGCAGCTGCTGTGGCTATATATTTGAAACCCATTGAGGA
Organism: Elysia chlorotica; assembly: GCA_003991915.1. Lineage (NCBI taxonomy): Eukaryota > Metazoa > Mollusca > Gastropoda > Plakobranchidae > Elysia > Elysia chlorotica. Next base: position 82,559 of record RQTK01000523.1, read on the forward strand.
CCGCAGGACTGATCAGTCTTCTAAATCATTAATTAGTTAATTCTACTCCGTCCTAATAAAATTATCATGAATGGTCGTGATGGCGAAAACTTTATGTGTCGTAAGTTTGCTTAGCAAGAAAGGTAATAACCTTGATATTAAATCGTCCGAAAACAAAATTACAACAATGTATATGTCGAGGCTGACTTAGAAGGGAAGTAGGGGAAAATTATTTAAATACTAAAAAGGTATGCAAAAAAAAAAACTCATTATGAGAAAGCAATTTTTAATATTGTTCTTCAACAGTATGTGTGATAAAAGATAAGGCTGGTTGTATTTAGAGTAAAGAGTGTGTGAAAATATGTTTTTTTTTCAATATCACCGATAGAAAAAAGACAAGTAATTAGTTAGAGTCGATTCTAATATTATTGTTTTCTCATTGTACGAGGGCTAAAATAGGAATATTTATTCATTTGTCCGGGCCAATATAAACTGCTAACCATCTGCTTTTTTTTTTTTTACCTACGTTAGAAGTAGTAAGGGACATTTAATGGAACAGTGTTATCTAAGCCGTATGTTTAAAAGCAAAGATCAGAATGCATTTAAAAGATCAGAATGCATTTAAAGAAAGGGCCACAATGCTTTCCGTACACAAGAAACAGAACCAGAGACAAAAACACAGTCACCAAATTGATAATCATATGTAAATAATTTCTATGATCTATTCAAAATCTCCCGGTAGGCTTCCTTGAGCGCAGCCAATCTGCATTTTCCATTGCATGATTATTAATATCGTTCTATATGTAGGTTTGAGGTAGATATAGAATTATTATTAATTTTGCTGTCCGAAGTTTTTGTTCAGTAGGCGGTTAGAGTCAGTGTTGCGTGCAGTGTGTTGCAACGATTCGTTCTCATCTATCCCTGATCTCAGAAGCTAAATCTTCAGGGTTTTGACAATGGATTCATAGTTTAAGAATATCCCTGGGCTCAGACTAGAATGTTGTCAAAATCCGTTTAACAAACGGTTTTTTACATGCAATGGGGAGTTGACTCTACACCATGTCGCAGAAAAGGGTTAAAGTTGCAAAACAACAATACTCAAGAAATGAAACACTTATAATAAGTGTTATTTGTTACACAGACTACTATAAGTAAATATTGCAAGAACATAGGGACTGGCACTGAGTATTACATTCCATTGTTTTGCTCTTGACTTGGTTTAACGTCCATCGTCAGCACGATTTAGACTATATTATGAACGGGCCCTAAGACTCACGTCTGACAATGTTATGCGTACG
>RQTK01000523.1:88835-105194 GCA_003991915.1 Elysia chlorotica
CTGGATTCGGAATTTAGCAGATAAGACGCCAAACAAGTCCCACCCAGTAAAGCCTCGCCTAAACTGTTATTGATCCAGGCATATCAATAGCTGTTAAATCTCAGTAAGGGTGCTATCAAGTCAACTGTCCTGTCACAAATAAGCGAGTCATAGCGGCTCAGTCGACCGGCCAGGCACTCGAATTATTGCCTCAGTCAGAGTTTAGCTAGCATGTTCAGCATTTTAAACAAATCAAAGTCAACTGACTGAAATATCAGGGCGTGGGGGCACAGACGTGTCAGATAACTCAGTCCATTTAAATTTTTTAAAACTTTAGTTCAATGCAATCTTTATTCATTTGGTGTTGTTGTTTGTTTTTGTTGGGTTTTTTGTTTTAGTTGCTTTTGTAGTTGTTATTGTTGTTACTATTTTTGTTGTTGGTGTTGTTGCTGTTTTTATTTCTTTTTTCCTAACTCTCTGCTCCGTGACGCCAACTTTATCACTCGTGACAATTCACCTCTCCATTTTATTTCAAACGATATCTACTACCCAGAGCTCCTCCCTCCGCCCCCACAACGACGTAACATGTCTCCTAAAGGTAAATAAGCGTACACTCTACTATGGTTTGAAAACTACCCTTTCAGCCAGGCTTTACGCGACATTCCTGGGCAAGCCCGTGTTTACCTCGACCCTGGATGACTGTCCACTGACCAGAGCCCATCACACACAGCCACACGGTCACACTGAGTCCAGGGATGTGCTCCAGCACACACAAGATGACCCAAAGATTATCCTGACCTGTCTTCTTTGGTCCAAATTGTTCAGCTGTCACTAATTTACTTTTTACTTCTTTTTTTTCAACAGCTATTGTTGAAAAAATTATGGTACCGTTATTCTACTTTTGCTTTACACCGTAACCATGGTTTAATTCAGAGCGATACATTAAACTATTTTTTTAGAAAAAAATAAAACAATAACGGGAGGGGAGGGGGGGTAATTTTGGCAAGGCAAATACAATCATTATATCCATCTGATGTTTTGAAAATGGCCATCAATTTATTATTTGAAGGGGGGAATGTTTTCTTTACTTGTCCCTTGTTGTTCCTGTTTGGTTTTTCTTTTTTCTTTGGGTTTTTGTTTTGTTCTTATTTTGTTTTGTTTTTTGCTGGGGTGGTATTTATGTTGTTCGTTTTTTCTTTTGTTTTCGGGTGCTTTTTTGTTGTGGTTGTTTTAATTGGGGAGTTTTTTTGTTTTTTTGTTGTTGTTTTTTTTTGGGTTTTACAGGTCGGCGTATTATCTTGTTGTATCTCTGTCCATTTTGTTGACCTGTCGGAACGTGTTTGTGTATGTGGTACGTGTGTGTGTTTCTAGTCTCAGTTGTATAAAGGCTTAGCATTCTCTAGCTTTCGACAATACAAAAGTGTTAGAAACTACCTACCGATTTTTTTTCTATCCATTGCTTTCGATCTATGGTCACTCTCGTGTACATTATTAGATCAATAAAATAATGTCTCCATTAAAACGTATGGGTAGACCTGTAATTCATGTATTCATGCCTGCTTTGCCGTATTAGTAGGACGCGCCATAAATTCATTCCCATGTAGTGTATACATTCTATGCATATAGATCTACTCTGCTAGTCATTGTGTACGATTATTTTTTTTTTAAATAAAGATAAGGTGTATTCACAAAGTAAACATTGGCACCAGTAGAGAGCGAAGGCAAAACGTGATTGATCATATTCACTTCTCTCTCTCTCTCTCTCTCTCTCTCTCTCTCTCTCTTCTCTCTCTCTCACCTCTCGTTTCTTTCTACCATTGCTTTCGATCTATGGTCACTCTCGTGTACATTATTAGATCAATAAATATCTCCATTAAAACGTATGGGTAGACCTGTAATTCATGTATTCATGCCTACTTTGCTGTATTAATAGGACGCGCCATAAATTCATTCCGATGTAGTGTATACATTCTATGCATATAGATCTACTCTGCTAGTCATTGTGTACGATTATTTTTTTTAAATAAAGATAAGGTGTATTCACAAAGTAAACATTGGCACCAGTAGAGAGCGCAGGCAAAACGTGATTGATCATATTCACTTCTCTCTCTCTCTCTCTCTCTCTCTCTCTCTCTCTCTCTCTCTCTCTCTCTCTCTCTCTCTCTCTCTCTTTCTCTCTCTCTCTCTTTCTCTCTCTCTTCTCTCTCTCTCTCTCTCTCTCTCTCTCTCTCTCTCTCTCTCTCTCTCTCTCTCTCTTTCTCTTTCTTTCACTCTATCTTTTTCTAAGTTGTAACTATCTATCCATTTATTTTTCTATCTCTCTATGTGCTTACCTTCTTTCTCTTTTCTTTCTTTCATACACACACACCTCCCTCACTCACTTTCTTTTTCTCTTTCTATACCTATCGCTCTCCCTCCCTCTCTATTACATTATGCTTATTTCCTACCTCATTTGTACCATTTGTTTGGTTCACAAAGAACATTACTGTTTACATAAAGATAGAGTTCAAAGCCAGCAATTGAACACATCAAACAAGGTATCCTATTACCTCTGCATATCTCAGTTGTCTCTATACCTTCTATGTGCTCTTTCGACATTTCGTGACAATGGCATGTCTCCTTGTGTACATATGACATGCTCTTTTTTATTTTTTTTTCTCTTTACTTTTCTTATCTCATCTGTGCGTCTTCCTGTCTTGCTTACACACTATGTCCTCTCAAGCCCCATCTCTCTCTCTCTCTCTCTCTCTCTCTCTCTTCCCTCTCTTCCTCTCTATTCATCTATCTGTCTTCCTCTCGCAGTGTCTCTCTTTCTTTCTCTTCCTCTCTCTCAATTTATCTATTTATCTATCTATCTATCCCTATATGTCACAATCCCAAGTGTGTATTTCCCTCTCTTGATACTCCCACACCCTGTGTTTTTGTCCTCCCTGGCTATCTGTCTGCACCGCGCATGACTAACTTTGATGGATGGACCTGGGACCCCAGGCCTCCAGGCCACACAGACACACTCAGGTCACCTGTGATTACGTGCCAGGGGGAAAATGTCCTCAAACACTGCCTGGCCAAAAATTGTCAACTCCACGTTCTCGGTTGGAGAGAAGCTTCTCCGAGTTAGACTTCTCCTAGATTTTCCGAGTAAGATTCTATATGGCGACATGTCCCAAGACTGATGTCGCACAATTTTTCGTAATGTACGAGACAGTACGGAGATACCAGGACTCATATCTCAGATAGTCACACAACACTAACAATGAGCTCCAACCAGTAGGGGGAAGGGGAGGCGAATAAATTTCGCCCGGTAGTGTGCTCGAACCAAGTATATCCCAATTGGTAGCTCAATGCTCTACCTCTTGTACCAGCTCGCTCCGCAGCTTTACGTTTTGTCATTGACTGTGTTATATCAATATAATCCAGGTCAAAGTCTTGTCTTCCGATGTGTATAACTGAAGGATGAACTTATTGTAGTCTGGTGACGTTAGACCAAAAGAGTGTCTCTGAGCGCTAGACGGTCCATTTTCCACGATGAATCACATTTGGCTGAACTTGATACAGGCTTGCGCAATTCTCATTCGCCTACGTCAACGGTCAAGATTGCTTGGCTGCGCCTTTAGATTTTGCAGTAGAAACATTCCTAGTCTGGAGAGACATTCAAAATAATTATCAGAAGTACATGTAGATGGTCCCGGTAATAAGACAGCACATTCAACCTGCAGTGAGAGGGTGTTAAATGCGAGAAAAATAAAACGGGAGTTTTCATTTCATCGTCTTCTGAAGAAGTTTTGGTTGTCTTTTCAGCGACATAGTTATACTTCCTTTCGAATGCTTTAATATTTCAACGTTAGTAGCTAAGTATTATTTGGGTCTATGTAGATTAATGTTTAATGTCCTGTGTACAACTAAGTTGTAAAAAATACTGGCTGGATTGCTGTCAGTATAATATATCCGGCTGAGACCTGAGTCTCTCCCGTATCAAGTGAACTTTCAGACATTAGCTTGGAAGCCGTCGACGTATAGGGACCTCATTGGGGAAGCTAGGAGACATTAAACTGGGATTGGAGCTTCTCTCCTACAAAGAAGATACGTTTTATAAATTAGAAAAAAAGGTGTATCCTCTAAAGGGCCGCAATGACTCTGAATCTGACACAGACATGTACAATGGTTGGTCTAGGGCAAGTTCGGAGAGAGACCGTGGGCGATCACCACCAAATGTGCAGGTCTACGGGTGAATAGTGCAGCGGCCTACGCGTGCACGTAAATTGTGCAAGAAAGTAAACATGTGAACAACGACAGATGTGACATTGAATAACGGAGTTTTCTTATTTGGAGAACTCAGGTGGGAGGACTGGTTGCCACATTAATACAATGGTAAAGCGGAACTCTGTATGCGAGGTTTAGAGAGCTTAGTGGGCAAAATTGTGCTGGAGACTGAACGACCCGTGCTGGACTCAGTATAAGAAAGAAGTAATGGTATCCCCACACTGCCTCTGTGCAGCAGCACGTAAATTGCCAGACTTTAGTCTTGGGCCCGTCTACAATATAGACGATATTTTGATGACGTTGCACGCTCAGCAAAAAACTCAAACATTATCTCTATCTCTCCTCCATGTCTCTCACCCTCTCCTACTCTTTCTTCGCCTTTCTGTCTCTCTCTTTCTTTCTCTCTCTCTCCCTTTCTCTGTATATTGGATTTTTTCTCTCTTTGACTCTATCTGTCTTTCTCGAAGAGCTCTCCTCTTTTCCACTAAATCGATTTTTAAACTTTTCTATATCTTTTCCAAGGCATGTCTCTGTTTAACCATTTTTCTTACCCTGTGCCCCTCGCAAATAATCGATATCTTCTTTTTCTATACACTAAGGGTGGAGCATATGTTTTTCACCATGAAGAAAGGCTACAAAAGTAAATTAGACAATTTTTTGAAAGCTTTACGAGTTGATGTTTTTTTTTTAATATTAAAACATATGTCAACACGTGTCCGTAAAAGCTAACTCAGTGCATAAAATATTGATCGAAAAATGTCCCTGATTTTCAATATATATATTTGTTCTTTGAATTCCTCATGTTTTGAAAACCCTAGACTGAATGTATACAAAATATCCCTTTGTGCACTTCTTAAAGACAAGGTCACTGAGTTGAGTTGAGTAGAGTTGGTATAACGTCCATCGTCAGCACTTTATTGTGGACAGGCCCCAAGACTGACGTCTGACAATTTTATGTGCTGCCACATACGAGACAGGGTGGGATGCCATAACTCCTGTCTTAGCCGGTCACAATTAAACTGACACCGACCCAACCAGTTACAGGGAACGAAAATCGGACAAATATGCCGATCGTGGGATTAGATCCCCGGACCTCCTGATCTGGAGACCAACGCTCTACCGCTTAAGCCAGTTCGCCCCCCCCCCCCCCCCCCCAACTCCCGATAAAACTATCGAGTGATCGAGTGACGGAACCCAAGGCGGAGTATTCGGGAGTTGGCCGGTCACGTTCTACGACAACGACACAACCAGTAAGGAACAATTTGGCTGGAGTGGGATCCGAACCCCAAACTGCCTTCCTCGGAGCCCAACGCTTTCACCCTATCGCAACCACACACCCCTCAGATGATGGATCACATGTTGTGTTTTCATTAAGTATAAGTATGTAGCAAGCTGTATGTACTACAGTAACTGGTGCGGGGGCAAACATTTCTGGATTTTTCCCGTCTGAGCGTGTAGATGAGATCACGAGAGTATGAGACAGTACGATCTACACAGTTGACACATTCACACCCTGTGTTCACTGAGCCGTGCCTCCTTTTCTGCAATTCAAATGGATCGTATTAACTCCAAGAGTGTATGGGCCAAATTTGCTAATTTTGCAATGCTTAGCAAGATATGGATTTTAAAAGGTTGACAAAAATAGTTGCTTAAATGGATAGTCTCGTGAAATAGTTTCCGAATGGAATATCATATTATATCTTGCAAAATCATTTTTAATTTCCCTGCTTGACATTAGTTGTAGTTGAGTTGGTTTAATCAGCATCCAACATCAGCACTAAATAGGCAATCTTGTGGACGGGCCACAAGACTGACCTCTGACAATTTATGTGCTGTCACACACGAGACAGGGCGGGGATACCATGACTTCTGTCTCAGTCTGTCACATTAAACTGACACCGACCCAATCCCCTGCTTAACAGACTTAATACTTTAACATGGTGAAGTAAGATAACTAAATTGGCAATATTGTACTTTATATTTTTTAGGAACAGATATTTTCGTTACATAACTTAGGCATCTTTCAGGGGAGTAGAACTATCTCGAAACAATGGTTCATCTAACTGCCACATTGTGTTGGCGCATGCAAAAAATGTTTTGAAAATGTTCTCGCTGAAATGCACCGTTGAACTTATTATTTTTGTGTCACGATAATTATGTTGTTGTGTTTTGTTTTTGTTTTTTGGAAAGTCGACTATGGTGACAGCTCCCCTCGTTCAACTAGCGATCTGATTTGACGGTACGCAAAATGACAAGATGGCCATTCAGTGATTACACACACAATAATTCCTCTTTTTTATCCTGACACTCTATATGCTTGAGCTATAATGGTTCACCACTAAATGATTGTACATTTCAAAGGCTACTTGTGTTGGTACATGTATACATTTTGTACATAGGATTCACAGATGTATTTCCACACACGCACCTACACTTACAGCCCCACAACACGACGCCCGCACAGATACATTGATTTAGACTATAATCATGGTCAACAAACAGACTATCAAAAGAGTATCTCTCTGGTGATTTTCCCGACCTCGACCTGCTGAAAATGCCAACCTGTGACCAGTGCTTAGATTAGCTGCTTTACCTCGATAAGTTAGTCTAGAGTAAGGTCAAACCCGTGTTTACATTACAGGCGAGAACAGCATCAACAGGAACTAAGGCCATCTGGGTCTGTGGCATGTTTAGACTGGTCATTCTATGCTGTAGCTCTGCTCACTTTCATTTCACGCCCAAACAAGCCTTCATAATGTCACTGGATGTTGATAAGAAATCTATGCGACTTTTCCGGACGTCGCAGACCAAACAGAGAGAAGAAAACATCCATCATGAATATAATATTCTATTGCAATATCTTGAGTACCGTTCAAAGTTTCCTGATGACCTTTTCTTTCAAAATATTCCATGAACATTAAGCATTTATAGATGATTGGCCTTATGGGGCTGAATTGAGTGCGCGTCGTTTAAGAATTTTACCGTTTATTTTCAATCGGTTGGTGAAAAGAAATATGTAATTACAATACTGTATCTAGTAGTCTTTCATGTATATAATTTAAACGATTGTGTTCATGCGTTGGAATTTATCGACATTACAGGATAATAGCTGGCCGGGGGTCTTCTGTCGTGAGTTCGACCTTCTCCCTATTGATCTTTCTCACTTGTGTCTACGCATTATTTTGACACACAAAAGTATGCCATGGATCGAGTTCCTATCACCCTTGTTATGTCGGATTGGAAGATAATTGTTATTTAAACAAACAAACAAAAACCAACTCATATTCATTTAGAACTTCGCGTGATTGTTTTGGCAGTTGAAAATCAACTCCTATACATCACAGTCAATGAGGCACGACTCATTTTGTTTGGTGGTGGTTGTTGTTGTTGTTGTTGTTGTTGTTGTTGTTGTTGTTGTTGTTGTTGTTGTTATTGTTATTGCTGTTGTATTGTTGTTGTTGTTGTTGTTGTTATTGTTGTTGTTGTTGTTATTGTTGTTGTTGTTGCTGTTCTTGTTGTTTTACGTACCGACAAATCTATTATGTTTATCTTTATGGCTGTCTGCCTGTTAACTACTCCTTCTAATGGCAGGTCAAAGAGATAAGGAAAAACGCATCCAGCCTTCAGTCCAGTGACTTAAGCCCACAATGAGCAACCCTTACTGTTCACTTACGCGAAGCCTGGGCAGGCCTTGGGCGACTGCCATAACTGTGGTTAGGTTAGAGCCAAACCTACCATGACTTATTCCGACACCTATGTTCGAATGTCTATTATTTGCCATGCATAACTATATTGTACAAAGCATGTCAAGAGTTTGGTTTAGTTTTTTTTAACTAGCTAATTATAAATAAAAATGATGGTGAGAATGTAATAAATAGCTTTATCACCCTAGATGCTGATTTGTTGAAAGTCAAAGTGTAAGCTAGGTGACATCGATTGTACCTCATATTCATGAATTTTATTTTATATTTACTTTTGGGTAAATCCCTTTGAATTCCACCCGCGCTATCCGCCAGCTGCAAGCTTACACTGCGAACAAATATCTTTGTAACAAAACGGACAATAACGACACAGCCAAAATTATTGCCGTAATTGTTTTCAAAAACTTGATATTGCTTGTGAAATTATTACTCGTGGGGCAAATTAAAAATTGTTTTGTGATGATGAATCCTGAATGCAGTCTTGCTCTTATGAAATCATATTTTGAAATTAGAGGCGGTTGGTCTATTACATGTACTGCTCCACACAATTAACCTTCTGCCCTTTTGTTGTTTTATTATGTTTGTAATAATAAACTTGCTTTGATATATAATGTTAACACATTTTAAGTATGTTTAAACCGCTATTCTGAGATTGATTTAAGTTTGCTATATTGTCCACCTGTGTCCTCGTAATTCCTGCAAGACTGTGTGTCTGAATATAAATCGAATTATTACCCATTCTGTTCCTTTTCAACAATGAATGATCACTTTCTATCTCTCTCTATTTTTCTATCTCTCTCTCTCTCAAACCTTCTCCCTCTCAATACCTATCTGATTTATATCCATCCCCTTACCCTTCAATTTCTCTCTCTCTCTCTCTCTCTCTCTCTCTCTCTCTCTCTCTAAATTTCTCTATAAACCAAGTAAAGGCGCATATTTCATAGCACATCAAAATAATATATTCTAATTGTGGAGTTTATTATTCATTCTCATAAAAGCGAAATCAGAAGAAGTACAAAAAAATCATAGTGTGACTGTGTAAAGATGTCGGTGAAAACAGCGTTTGTTTATGCCAATAATTGTATCCTTAACATGAATGATTCTATGGACACTAAGAAAGGGCAATAAGGTAGCTATGACATTTGACGGATATAATGTAGTATAGACACATCAATCGCCCGATCATAAACAAATAAAGGAGACTGACAAAGAGTGTCGACAGTGACTGATTGGTGAATAAGCAATATAGTATTATAGTACATGTATTATAAAGACAATAAAGTTAATGGTAAATCTACTTTTAAAAGAGATTCGTGACATAATTGAGGATCGGCGAACAATAATTATAAGAAAGACAGAGGTACAGACAGACAGACAAACAGAGGAAGAGAAAAGGTGAGGGAGGGGGGAAGGATAGGTTAAGAGATGCAGTAATGAAGGTTACAAAACGTCCGTTAAGACTAAGATGTACATGTATCTGCGTTGAAAAAAAAAAAAAGAAAAGAATTTTCAAACGGTAAACGAATGGTGCACCAATGGAATCTCATTCCCAATAAGAAGTGTTTTCCCCCCACAGGTCGCTTTTTTTTTTTTCATTAAAACTGACAATAATAGGGTTGATTTTGTTTTTGTGTTTTTTTTCTAGAGACGTTGTTTCATCAGACAATCACGCCAAAGTATACAATAGTGCATCAATAGCCATCAGATATGTGACCTTGCAAGTTCACATGATCTGCTTGCAAGATTATACCCTAAATAATAATTATACGCTGTTGCCATGTTTGTTGTATGTTCGTATTTTGTTTTGCTGCGAGTTTTAGTGTTACATCGGTCGTTTTTTTATCTTGGTGCTTAAGCTTTAGTTACAACAATTCCTTCATACTTTAAGACTCTAGTGGACATATTAATTATAACATTTCCTTTATATTCTAAGGCTCCAATGCACATATTCGTTAAGTACAACTGTGCAAGACTACGGCCAGTACAATTTTAAATCAAAATATAAGAATATCGTGCAAGAGATAGGGAATTGTCAAACTATCGATAACTTATAACAATGTAGTGGATTATTATTAGTACCTTTTATGGATAAAAATTCATTTTACGAAAATGTCTTTTAAATACAAAAAAGTATTTCACTGCAACAAAGCTGCAATATTTATCGTGACTTAAATCAGCTGTTAAGCGAGAAATACTTTTGATAATTCGAACATTTTAGAACCCTGTGTGTTGATATTTGGTGCTAAAGTATAGAAAACTTGCTGTTTGTGAAAAGGAATTTATTATTAGCTGCCTAATACTTGCGATATTTTTTCTTTCTTTTCTTTTTAAAAGAGCTAATACAGTAACCACTTGAAGTTAGAGGCATTAAAAAATCACTATGATAATAAGCCAACAAATAATAGAGGGTTATGCAAAATGCAACTATATACTTTATTGACATTCTTATTGGTGATCATCTGTATTATTATGTAGTAGTGCTAACTTATTATAATATTCAAAAATATGTGTCTGTGGCAAGCGAGCCGTGGCAGTTGAAATTTTCACACGTTAAATTATCGCCGGATGCTAAGTGGAATAGAATTACTCTAGATATTATCGATCTAGAGAGTAACCACCTGTTTCACTTCCAGCATAGAAAGCTCACTAATTGTGTGATTTATGGAAAGGGTAGGTCTGACTTGCTAATTACTCCACCCGACTCATCAGCCTGCGGGGCGCTTGACCTGATCTGTGTTCTATTAATGGCCCTGAGGCCATAGCCAGAAACTCAATTGTCATTCATACACACCTCCTATTGGGGGCGAACTGGCTCAGGTTGTAGAGGTTTCTAGTTCGATATATACGATTGGTCAAAAACGTATTTGTCCGATTCGTCTCCGACTGGCTCGTCGGTGTCAGTATATTGTGACCAGCTGAGACAGGAGTCATAGTATCCCCGCATTGTCTCTGTGTGGCAGCACTTAAAAATTTTCAGACGTTAGTCTTGGGGCATGTCCATAATATAGCCTATTATAGTGTTGACGTTAGAAGCTAAGAAACAAAATCAAGCTTTCTTTCAACTCATGATAGTGGATACGTGTTTAATAATAAATTACATTTATTTAGCGCTTTCCATTTTCAGAATTTTTTCAAGATGTTGTAAGAGTTGTTTATCGAGTCCTCTTTCACTTGAAATCTATGAAAGAACTAAAGAAAAGCGTTGCTGCTTCAACGTTGATTTCAGGAGGTGTGAATGTACACTTAACGACTAACTCATCGTACTTAATGAATCTATTATAATGTATCATTTCAGCTCCCGTCAGAGCCACATAGATCAGAACATCAGGAACATTTAAAAGCGGAAAATCCTTTTTGGCCTTTATTCGGTTATACAATTGCTTTCATCACTGTTACTAAGTGATACCCAGGGTGAATTTTTTTCAGTTGTTCGCCATGAATCCATTACTATTTTTAGTGCTACTTTGGCTCAAAACACAGTGTGAACGATTACAATATAAATATTAGAGTCGTGTAACTTAATTGTATCACAAAGCGGGGGGTCTTTAAACAACACCAGTTAGTTTTCCAACCTCTCTTGCAACCTCATAACCTCACACACACACACACACACACACGCACACTTTCTCTATCTCTCCCTCTCTTTCTTTCTTTATATCATTCCATCTCTCTCTTTATCCCTTCTCTTTATCTCTCTCTCTCTTTCTCTCTCTAACTTCTTGCTTTTTTTGTGGAGAATTACTTTTATTTATTTTATATAAGCTTGTAGAAATTGGCAAAAAGAGTCATAGATGTTTTTTTTATATTGCTGAATGAATTCTTCTCACCAGCTTTTTTGTGGTTTATATTCGAACTTTCACAAATTTCCGACCTTAAAGTGAGGAGGCAAGTAGTGCACAAGATTAAAGCAATCTGCTGAATTCTTTGGTTGCCTGTTTGATCTATTCGTCCTAACAATAGTTTCAGGTGGACACTTTGTATAGTGTGTGTGTCTACGTAGGAGTCGTGGACTTGTAGACAATAAAACCCTTGCGAAAACAGGGCCCTAGAGAAAACGGAGACGATAAGTACAGGAATATGTACGGGCATCCAAACATAACAACATCAAGTTGCAGATCCAATGGGCGATCAGAAATCCTCATACCTAAGGGTCGTGATTATGTAAAACGTAATCGTTATGTGAATCGCAAAGTCTGTTGGTGACAGGGTGTGCCTTGTACACAGACCAGTGTCTGTTGTGTCTCCAAACATTAACTAAAATACGTTAGCCCCAGCAATGCTCTGCACATTCCTGTCGGTTTTTGTCGGTATAATTGTATATGAATGAAAGTTAGCTTTGTTGGCTGACGAAATGGCTCAAAATGCATGCACAGAGTTTCCGACACTGTCTATTGCATTTATGTATATATTTAGTACTTCATTTTTTTTCTATTCCACTTTTAAGTGAAGAGGTAGCCTTCGTTATTCTCCTGTTATCCTTGTGTTACAGAGAACTTTACAAAATACAAAGTATTAAAACTACCCATTTTAGTTGTTGATCTATATGAATTACTTGAAAAAAATAGATATGTCTCACCTCTGTTTCTCTCTCAATCTCTGTCTCTGTCTACCTATCTATATATCTATCCCTGTCTCTCCTTCTCTCTTTTTCTGAATCTCTCTCTACCTCTCTCTCGCTCTCACTCTCTACCTCTCCCCTTCTTTTTCTTGCTCTCATTTTTTTCTTTCTATATATCTGCTGTTTGTTGTTTTTTTATATCTCCTCTCTCTCTCTCTCTCTCTCTCTCTCTCTCTCTCTCTCTCTCTCTCTCTCTCTCTCTCTCTCTCTTCTCTCATTCTATCTTTTAACCCTTTCTGATGCGACTGTTTTTATTATTTTCTTAAACAAATTCAATATGCAGCTAATATTAAAGCGACGGCGATGGAAAAGACATGATGCGAAAAGCAAAGGTGACTGTTTGGAATCGAAAATAGTTGTACTGAGTGAGTCAAAAGTTAGGACAGAGGCTGAAATATCGCAATCACAAGGCCCCCAAAAGATCCACAGCGCCTGCTCTTTCAACACATAACTCTCGAACTTAATGGTTTCATTGCATTATCCGTCTTACAATATGCTTCTACCGAATCACGGTGTCTTAAATGTCTTTTTTATTTCTTTATGGCATGCTATTATTAAAGCTAATACCATTCCTATAATTTTATGTCTTTCTCACTACAAACTTTATCTTCCTTGCTCAGTGCCTTTCTTTTTTTTTAGTTATTTCAATTTAGTTTTTAACCTGTATGCACTCTGAAGAAAAATGCCCCGTATTTATACCACTCGGCGTCACTCTCAAACCACTCTAGAGCATTATCAGGTAAGAGTTAAATTAAGCCCCAAGCCCGATTTATGGTGACAGTTTTTATCGAAGGCTTGAATGAATTGCAGGGAATAAGAAATAAAGAACTCTTGGGGATCGCAGTGCCAATAGGTATGCCTAACGCTATTGTACGGATTTCTACACCTTGGCTGATTTTTTTAGTATTCACAATCATAATTTATTATATAGTATTTAACTATTTTAAATTCTTTACAAGACCAATCGATGGAAATCTGTATGTGCGTCGATCAGTGATCTAATAAGATAGACGGGATACAAGGCAAATTAAGGTTCATCGCGAGCATCCTGCCTGTATCATGACCAACGCGTTGCTTAGCCTATCTGGTCTATAAATAGAATATCACTGGGGGTGGCATATCCGAAGTAAATAAGCCTGTCAATGTTTGTGAACTATTGATTTCAGAATTATCATAGACACAATGTCTGGTTGTAACAATCATTTTCTTCTCGACCTAAAGAAATCAGTGACAATCCAAACTTGTATTGTAAAAGTTATGCACTGAACCATTTATAGCAAACTACTTTTCCGGGAAATCTTTTTAGAGTTCTGTTGCTTGTCGTAAATATGGTCTGCGGGTAAAGTGTTCAACATCCGTTATTGCTGGTTCGAATCCCACTATGTATGAATTTGAATTTAGAATCGTAACTTCTTAGCCATAGTATGGAGTTCGCCATTGTACTACTGACAATGGTTGTAACAAAGCAAAAAAAAGCGTCATACTATGCAATGTAAATAACACAACCAAACATTTCTGTAAAATCTATAAATTATTATAATTATCATCATCATCATCATTTTCATCATCATCATCATCATCATCATCATCATCATCATCATCATCATCATCATCATCATCATCTTCACCATCATCAGTTACATTGTTGTGGTATAATAATTGGTACCAATCAATCATTCAGTCAATCATTCAAACTTTGCTTGATTGTACTTTCCCTTTTCTTCTCCTTTTTTATCTTTCACCCCTTCTTTGTATCAGTTGTTTTATTGTCTATTCTTCCTCTGATATTAATTAGCAAATTGCTACTTGTAAACATATCCAAGTCAGATGCTATAAATATATCTATGAACACTGACACGTCTCGTATTCCATAAAAAGCACAATTGATATTTGTAGCATTTTGTTAACCATCGCGAATGAGAAACCGATACGTTTGTTTCAAAAAGAGTGTAAAAAAAAGTTGAGAGATTTTGTTAACAGGTCGATACATCAAAATGCAATTTACATGTAATTGTATCATTCTATGAAATAGGTTTGACCTTAGATGAATTTATTTTTAAATGAAATAGGTTTGACCTTAGATGAATTTTTTAAAATCATTACATTGTTGTTATGTCATATGTGCCTATTTGTTTAAAAAAAACGGAGTTTTTTGTAGTGTGTTTGTTTATTTGCTTGTTGCTTAGCGCCCAACGCCAGTACAATATTCGCTATATTGTAGACGGTCCCCAAGACTAATATCTGACGATTTTAAGTAACGCCACATAAAAAGAGTGCGGAGATACCGACTCCTGTTTCAGTTAGTTACACTTTGTAACATTTGTAGAATCATTTTTATCGTTGATAAGTATTTGGTTACTCCCAGTTCTAGGCTAATCACTATGTTTACACTTATTTAAATATGTACTTTCTCTAAACAAATTAAAAACTATCGATTTCCTCCTACGTCCTACTATAATTGCATTCATCAACGAAAAGAATATTAATTTTGCCATTGCAAGCATATATTGACACACATTATACACACCCTCGTACATTCCTGTAGGTATGAATGTGCAGCTATATTTAGCTATCCGTTTCATTTTGCTTAATCTGAGAGGCTGGCTTTCAAAGAAAGGGGTGTGGGGGGGGACTGGTGTTTAACTTTCTCCTTCGGGCTTTTCCTTTGACAAAGTTTTGTTACGTGTGACTAAAAAACCCGTCGAACCCTCGACAAACAAGTGACGAGTATTAGAATAACTCGAAAAGAAAAGTTTTCCGACACAGTTATGGTGTTAATTTTTCCCCTCCCCTTCGAAAAAGTATCTATCTCTCTTTCTTTCTCTTTCTTTCTCTCCCTCCCCGTATATCTCTCCCTCTCTGTTTATCTCTCTCTATTTCTATCTTTGTATGTTTATCTCTCCTCTTCTTTCTCTCTCTTTCTCTCTCTCTCTATCTATCTCTCTCTCTCTTTCTCTCTCTCTATCTATCTATCTCTCTCTCTCTCTTTCTCTCTCTCTATCTATCTATCTCTCTCTTTCTCTCTCTGGCCCTCTTTCTTAGTTTATATGTCTATCTTTGCGCCTCCCTGGCTGTCTCTATCTCTCTATTTCTGTCTGCCTCTCCCTCTCTGTCTGTCTGTCTGTCTGTCTTTCTCTCTACTTCTCTATTTATGTCTCTCTGAGTGCCTGTCTCTCAGTGTATCTATATCTCTCTCTGTCTATCTGTATTACGTCTGTCCCTCTCTGTTTGTCGGTCGGTCTTTCTGTCTGTCGGATGTCTCTCTATCTCTATCTATCTATCTGTCAGTCTGTCTATCTATCTATCTATCTATCTATCTATCTGTCTATCTATCTATCTATCTATCTATCTATCTATCTACCTTCATACTTATTTACAAAAGTTCGTTCTTTCTCTTTCCATCCTGTAAAGCTGTCAAATACCTCTCAGAAGGTGTCCTTACACAGGTCTTAAACACAGAGAGACGTAAATGAGGCGAAAAGGTCAGGCCGGGACGAGAAAATCCTCTATCATACGAGTACAGACCAGCATGATCGTCAGTCTTTTTGGTTATAGTATCGCAGAACATCAAGCTGCTGGTAGGCTAGTGCGATTATAAAGTGGGGGTAAGCCTTTGTGGTCAGTGGCAGTCCATTACAGCGTGTCTCACTGAACAATCGTTGCTTTGTTGTTGTTTTTTTTATATAAAACATCACTCTGCTTTTTTGGTGGAGAAAGGGTCGGAATGGATATGACGAAGAGAGAGAGAGATAGAGAGAGAGAGACAGACAGACAGACAGACAGACAGACAGACAGACAGAC
>RQTK01000523.1:113187-168806 GCA_003991915.1 Elysia chlorotica
CTCTCTCTCTCTCTCTCTCTCTCTCTCTCTCTCTCTCTCTCTCTCTCTCTCTCTCTTCCGTTCTCTTGATTTGTTGATCGTTGTTGTTGCTGTTGTTGTTGTTGTTGTTGTTGTTGTTGTTGTTGTTGTTGTTGTTGTTGTTCTTGTTCTTGTTGTTGTTTTTGTCTTTGTTGTTGTTGGTATTGTTGTTTTTTGTTGTTGTTTAATTTAGTTTAAGTCTCGTTATTCGTTAACATAGGGCAGCAGCAACTTCCCTTCACCGGACTCGGTTCTGGCTGGTCTGGTCTTCTTCAGCTCGGCCCATGTGGTACCGGCAGCTTCGGTAATTCTTATTCAGGGCTTGCCTTATGATGTTGGATACAGAACTTTCGAAGTGTATGGCCTATTCTACTCCATGTACGCTTTTTGATCTCTGTCTCAATGGGGATTTGCTTCGCTCTGTCCCACAATTCTTCGTTTCAGACAGCTTCAGGCCACCTAACGATGAGGATGTTTCTGAGGCATCTGTTGATGAATGGTTGTAGTTTTGTGGTGCTAATCTTGGTCACGCGCCATATTTTAGAGCCATAGACCAGGACACATAGTTTGTTTATAATGGTAACTTTTATTGAGTTAGAGGTACAATAGACAGTAAGCTGCTGTTGCTTTTCAAATGAATGTGACATTTCTAGGTGTTTTCTACTTCTTCCTCCACTCAAAAATTTGTGATCTGTAAAAATCTCTTTAAAAAGTGAAAACTACATACAAGACATGTAAGTCTTGTTTGTCATTTATCCGCGTTTTACGGTTGGTTATTTCCCTTAGGCTTCGATAATTCGGTCTTGGCTGTTTATTTGTAAGTTATTCTTTTTGGGGTTTTTTTTTGGTTGTTTTTTTTTGCTATTGTTGTTGTTGCAGTTGTTTTTTGTTATTGTTGTTGTTATTGTTACTGTTTTTGTTGTTGTTGTTGTTTATGTTGTTGTTGTTGTTGTTGTTGTTGTTGTTGTTGTTGTTGTTGTTGTTGTTGTTGTTGTTGTTGTATTCGCATTTCAGCTGTTGTTCCAGTTGCCTTATAGATTATTGTTGTTTTTTTTTGTTGTTGTTTTTGTGTTGTCGTTTTTTATTTTGTTTTTTTTAATTTTGACTTTTTGGCGGGGCACTTAAGCAGTTTCAATTTTCGATAATGTTGCTACTTTGTAAAAAATCTCTGTGCGGGTGCCGGATTAAGGCGAGGCCCGAGTCACGGACGCCCAGCAAAAGGAAGCCCCCACCAAAAGCGACCCCCCACCCCCTTCCTCTGCGACCAAAACTGACACTAAATCTAACATTTCATCACCATCATCACCGGGGTTTCTTCTCCTTTCAGAGGTTGGCTGTCACGGATCTCCATCTTTTACGGTCTCTTGCGGTTTCATAGCATTGGTTGATTTTCAACAGGCAAATGAGAGGACTGAGGTTTGAATCTCATGAAGGTCCCCTGCCTTCCAGGAATTCTTGGAAAACCTATGTGACAGAAAACTTCACAAAGATTGCTGATTCACAGAAATGAGGGATATGATCAGATGTTTTAGCAGTGTCGAGGGTTAATAATGTTTATATTTTGATTGTCTACACAGGGGTCACCTTGGTGACGTTGCAGATTTGTCATGGTCTCAGGACAACCGCTACCTGGTGTCTGGATCTGTGGATAATAGCGCCATCATCTGGGATGTTGTCAAGGGTGAGCAAAGTTTCTTTCCAAAGCCAATGATTGGTGTGTCTTGTCACTTTGTGCAACCTGTGGATTATATACAGTCACCATCACTAGGGTTCTTTCTCCTTTCGGAGGTTGGATGCCTTGGATCTCCATCATTCAAGTTGTTTCCTCAATGTTTTCTATCCAGCTCTTTCTTCTTCTTCCTCGTCCTCGTTTCCCTTCTATTTTTCCCTCCAGGATCTTTCTTTGAAGGGTGTCATGCCTTCTCACGTGTCCATAGTATGTCAGTTTCCGCTTTTGTATGGTTTTGACAATTTCTGTTTGACTAAGACCTAGTTGTTTCAGAACTTCGCTGTTTGTCTTTTTGTCTTTCCATGATGTCCTTGTTATTCTTCTGTACATCCACATTTCCATTGCCTCTAGACGTTTCTGTAGGACCGATGTGAGTGTCCATGTTTCACATGCTTACAGCAGTACTGACCAGACGAAGCATTTCGTGAGTCTGATTCTGAGTTTGTATGAGAGCTTGCAGTGGTAAGAAGTTTATTCAAGTTTGCAATAGTTTTGGACACTTCTATCCTCTTGTTGATTTCTTTCTCCGATCTTCCATCCTCTGTGATTTGCTGTCCAAGATATGTGAAGCTGTGTACTTGCTCTAGAGGTTTCCCATCAATTTGTATGTTTACTTTTGGAATTTCTTTTTCTTTTGTGATGACTATTGTTTGTGTTTTCTTCTTGTTGATCTCCAAACCGTATCTGCTACTTTCTTCTATGACTCTTGTTACTAGTGTTTGAAGGTCGTCCTCATTTGCTGTGAGCAATACTGTGTCATCTGCATATCTCAAGTTGTTTATATTATGTCCTCTAACAATTATTCTTGGTGGTTTTTCTTCCTCTGTTTCTACTTTTTTGAAAATGTAGTCTGTGTATACATTGAATTGTGATGGTGAAAGTACACATCCCTGTCTTACTCCTCGTTTAATTTTCACTGCTTCCGTAAGGCTTGCTCCGATCTTTATGTGTTTTTTGCTGCCAGTAAAGGTTTGCGATAACAGCAGTGTCATTTTCATCGATTCCAATCTTCTGTAGAGTTTCAATTAACTTCTCATGGTTCACTGTTTCAAATGCTTTGAAGTAGTCAATAAAACAAGCGTATACATTTTTCTGTTTTTTTTTTTTTTTTTTTTCTAAGATCTTTTTTTTAAAGATTTCTTTTCTCTTTCCACTGTTTTTCCTGAAGCCTGCCTGCTCTTCACCCACCTCTGTATTTATCTTATTTCCAATTCTATTCAGAATTATACTCAGGAGGAGTTTTAACACATGGCACATTAAACTGATTGTCTTGTAATCTGTGCATTCGAGTGCTTTTGGCTTCTTTGGTAAAAGTATAAATCCAACGTCGCCGAGCGCTTGCAGCATTTCTATTGAGATGTTGTCGATTCTATACGCCTTTCCAGTTTTCATCCTATTGGTGGCTTTCATTCTACCTCGGCTTTTAAGATGGTGGGGCCTTTGAGGAAATTATGTATATATGGTTTTCGCCACGTTCTTCTTCAAAAGCTCTTCGACATAACCACTCCAAAGTCGCCGAGCGCGTGCAGCATTTATGTTGAGATGTTGTCAATTCCATACGCCTTTCCAGTTAATTCTTACATTTAATTCGCTTAAAACATACCTAATAATTTTTTTTTTCATTTAGGCATACTCTCGAAATTGAAATACAGCTATTCATTATAAGAATAAATTATCATGATAGGTACTTCTAAAGGGTACGTAACTAGAAATAATATAGTATCTTTTATAATTTACAGTGAATTGTCTCCCTTAGTAGCGTATCCTAGAGGTACATTTTTGTAAGCTCATGCCTTGGTCACAGAATACATGTAGAGTGATCTGTTCGAAGAGAAAAGGGTTGTCTAACATCTTTACTTTTCGGTTTTCAATGAGGATACTCTTCAGAATGTGTAATCCTTTTCGTACACGGTTCCAAATTGAAGTCTTAAAATTGTATATGCTGATATAAGGGCAGAAGGGAGCATAATTTATCATGACTTCTTTCTAAGTCTTATTTAAAGACCGGATGAAGCTATAGCACATTTAATTGGATTTTTTTTAACCGCAAAGTGGCACTAGATAACCAAGTCGTTAGGCACCATACACAAGACGTTGGTACTCTGAACTGTAAAAAAAAAAAAAAAAAGAAGAAGTCCGAAGGTCGAGTCCCAGCTGATGGATAAAAAAAAAAAAAAAAAAAAAAAGGAAGTCCGAAGGTCGAGTCCCAGCTGATGGTCCCGTCTCCATTATCCGAGAGATCTATTTAAATATTAGAACTTTGTGCTTGGGTCGTAGTGTTCTTGCAAGCAGTTTTCTGTCAGTTCTATTGGAATAGGTTTGGTTTCTTGAATTGTTTGATAGGCCCTAAGCATATCGAAATCCACGCGAGGGAGAATATCTGTACACATATTTAATGACATGCACACTTTCATAATAAAGTTTTATGTGTATTTTAACTTTAATTACAATGTAATGCATACTTTTTTGTGGTCCACATCACAATAGCTACGTAGAAATTTACATGTACATGTATTACCAGCGGTATATTTTTTTTTACCTTTTTCTTTTACTTTCATTATCTGTGATTGCTGCTATGGTCACATTTTTAAAGTTTGTTTTTTGCTAAACGTCCAACGTCAGCACTGTATGGGCTGTAATTTGGACGGGTCACATTTTTAAAGTTTGTTTTGTTGTTGTTGTTGTTGTTGTTGTTGTTGTTGTTGTTTTTGCTAAACGTCCAACGCCAGCGGAATATTTTTTTTTACCTTTTTCTTTTACTTTCATTATCTGTGATTGCTGCTATGGTCACATTTTTAAAGTTTGTTTTTTGCTAAACGTCCAACGTCAGCACTGTATGGGCTGTAATTTGGACGGGTCCCATGAGACAGATTCTGCTTGGTTGACGGGCAGCTGGATTTTTACCTTATCCTTTTGTGTTTTCTGGAACCAGTCTCGTATATTTTTGTTTACTCTAAGATCTATTCAAACTACTTTTTATTTTGTTCTGTGGTATATTAATATTATTTGTCTTTTATAATTATTTGACAACTTTGTTTTGGAAAAAAAAGTATTCAGCAGCAGGTGTGGATGATTGTATTCAATGTGTCCAAGTGTACATAATCAAGTACCGTAATAATGAAAACTTTTAGCCTTTCCGACATCTTTTACAATATGGTGGATGAAACTCAATACAAATCTGCATATGAGTGTGCATGATATATTTATGTAGGTTCAAGCTGAGAAAATGTATCCCATTCTCAGGGTTATGTGATTGAATGTAGATTTTTTTAAACAGTGATTGCCCACGCCAAGGATTTTCAGAGAATGGATAACCTGCATAAATAGATTTTAAATTGGTTAAACATCTTTATCGCCACGTTTTTGTTTGATTGTTATGTAATTTTGAAAACATTTTATTCATAAATTATGAAATATATATGTGTTTGGTTTACTGGAGACACTTCTATCCTTGTGAAATAAAAACCATTCTACTCTCTTATCACCAAGTTAGGTTGCTCATTGTATTTGTTTCAATCAGGTTTACTTTTCTTCCATAGACAGACAACTCCTCTCTCATGTGAATATAAATGTTATTCCTTTTTTTTTTATTTGTAACATTATTGCATTTTTTGTGTGCAAAATAATACAGTGTAGGATTGGCTCTTTAAAATTAAGGTTAAGAATAACCAGTAACAATTGATGGACAAGCTATGAAAGGTAACTCAACCCATCAAATGTAATGCACAGATCAGGAGGACAGATGCAAGTTACAAACTTGATCATCGGTTGAAAGTAAAAAATTAGGAGGGAAAAAAGAAGTAAGATATATAGAGATATAGAGTGAGAAGGGGAGGGAATTGAAAAGCAGAGCTTCGTAGAACTAAAAGATAATAGACTGCATTAACTTTTTTTTTCTAATCCTTTCAGCGTGGTATGGTATAAAAGACAACTTGCGCTATTAATTTTGTTTCTTCAGGTTTATTGGATTGTACATATTGTACAATGACAACAGATCAATGGATAAATATGAAAATCATGTAATGGAAATTTTCATGGAAATTAATACAAATAAATGTTTTTTTTCCAGCATTCAGCATATATACAAGATAGAAATGTAACAAAAAGTCACACACTTTAATGTAAATAAATCACAACCAAATCTTCACTGGATCATGCAAAATAACTACAGATATAATCGTATTCCGTTTTTTATTTTTTATTTTTTTGGTTATATATGTATATACTTTGTTATACACATCAAAATAAAAGGATCATTCTAGGAGAACCAACATCTTGAACCTGCAGATAGTAGAAGTGGAGTAATACATTCTGCTCAAACCTGGCAGCCTGCAGCTACAATCACATTTGAGAAATTACCATGAATAGAGAGGATATTAACCGCAGGCTTTAGATGAGCCTATAAATTTGTGAACAGGTGGTACATAATAGGGATGATTATCCTAAAATATATATCCTTCTTGACTATTCTACTGACGAATGCCATGAAATCAACACCAATGTTTTGTTAATTACGAAGTAAGCATACAAAACTAAGAAATTTTATTTCTTCAACCATTTTTGCTTGAATTGCAAGTGACCAAAAGAACATTCAGATTTATTTTGTGGATTCATGTGAATAACAAAGCGAGTAGTCTATAATAGATTATTTTCATCAATCATTGTCATTGTGTAGTTAAGACTCAAAATGCCATTTTATGAAACAAATTGCAACATAAATCAGTAAAATTAAAATACATGTTCTGTTATGAACTGTTTTTCTACATACTGAAATAATTATGAGCAGGGTTTTATGTCAAAATGAATACAAAACATAAATATATATCAAATTAAAGAAGAACTTGCTATTTCCATGAATTTTTTTTCGTCCGAAGATGCATGCAATGTATTTACGTATAACCAAATACACAATACTGTGTTTGTAAAAACACTACTGCTGTACAATTCTATCCTTTTGGCAATTTATTACACTTGTAAGCTCTTTGCATCTTTACCTAGGGCAGATTATCAGAGGTTTTATTTCAGCTTATTTCAACATCCATTGGATTTTTTAAGGTATGAAGAATCACAAGACATAATTAATTTGAAGTGCCAGCAAGATCTTAAAATTGGTTTATGTAATATATGTATGGTCTATATAATGTATGTATGCTCTGGGTTATCTCATCCCTGAGAAGAAAAAAAAAAACAGAAGCAAAATTAGGTGTGAACTTCTGTTTCCAAAATGCATTGCGCCAACAAAAAGGGTAAAAACAAAAGCAATGTGCTACTAGATCTAGTACTGGTGATGCATTTATTGTTTTCAACTAAGCAGTATTATATGTCAAATATGCAAATTTATTAGAATATGTCAACTTCAAGTGATCTAGTTGGATGTTTTTTCAAGATGTTAGTCTTATCTATTTACATTAATAATAATGAAACAAAACGACAAAAATCCTTTTTACAAATAAATTTTATCTTTTCTATCTTCAATAATGGCAAAAAACAAAAACAAACAAAAACAATCCTGATCATTTTACCCAAGTAGTTATCTCTTTACAATAGGATTACACAGTGAAATTTGTAGTTCTAGCTGTAGCGTGAAAAGATGAAATCGATTATTATCTAAAACCAGTTATCTTGATAGGAAAAATATTGTTTTGAATGGTCAACACTCATAAATAGTACATACTAAAATAGATAATCTTCAAACATTATTCATGAGCAAATGGTGTAAAAGTGAAACATTTCCTACCCTCAAAATGTTTTTCAAAGAACAAATAACCAAAAATGCAAGCAATGCTGTAAGATCAAAAGGGTAACATACATCACTGTAAGTGTAAGGCTGTTTATAAGGAGTCCAACCTATTAATTATTCAATAAAGACTTGTAGGATCAGATACTAAAGGGCCTACTTGAAAACTGAGCTGCCACTCAAAATGATATTCCACAGTGAATATTTTGTACTTCTGTGAATGCTAAATTAAACATTTCATACAATTGTGACAAAATCCTTGGGCAATGCAAATTTTGTATTATTGAAGATATCCTTTTCTTTGTGAGTTGAAAGTCACAAGTTGAATGCATTATACAGCCCTGGATCATAATATCATATGGTCATAAAACAAATATAAAAATACAATAGATTAAATAAGTTAAAACAAACTTACACAAATAGACAATAGAACTAAAAACATCTAATCATAAAGTAACAATAAATTCCGTAAGCCAACTTAAGAGCAAATCCAGACTTCATAATGTGCTGTTCTAGTTTGCAACAACTTCGGGCTTTTAATGGTACAGTACAACTACAAGAGAGATTAAGTTGCATGGTATATAAAGCACAACTTCAAAACATCTGGAAAAAGATAGCAATTTGTTTGTTGTTTTTTTTTTATTTAAATTGAAAAATACATTCAACTTTAAAGATCAGAATTTAAATTTGTATTGATTGGGACTCAAAAGAAAGTTTTACTTTGGTAATAGAACAGGAAAAGCATTATGAACATATGAATAGTTATCAACTTTTAAAGCTTGTTGTAAGGGACTTCTTTTATGTAAAGTTTTGTAATGGACTGTGTCTGAAGAGTAGTCTACAACATAAACAGAACATAATGCCTGTACCCAGTTTCATACGTACTCATAATTCAATCAATCGAAATTTTTCAAAGTACTTTTTTTTTTATCAGTAACTATGGATTGAAATTTAATATTCTTTGCAATAGTAAGTTTTTTTTTTCTAGAATTATTGAGAATCATGGCTTTCTAATTGGAAAAAAATGTAATGAATAATCCCTGCCTGGTGGAAATTAACTCTGAAATTTTGCATTCAATTTCATTTCAACGACAGAAGCACAGTACATGTAAATTTCACTTAGTAAACATGACACACCATACAGTCCTACATTTAGTCAAATGAGCAAGAGTGTAATGGGGGCATTTATAATCTATGTAAACAGTAAAGAGTTAAAATTCATGTTTGATCACACAACTCAAACTTTGGTTTTTATATTGACACATGAGCTGCATCCATGGCGGTTTAACATGGTACAAAGTGAGCAGAAAAAAACAGATAGAAATCTTCAATGTTATTATAATGACTAAGCCAACATAAATTTAACATGAAAATATAATCCACTTTGTTTTCATAAAAATCATCAATACTGATTTGAAAGAAGAATTAAAAAAAAAAAAAAGATAGCCGCATTTATCTAGATTGTCTAGGTTCGTAATTTTTTTTGGCTTTTTGCAACTGATGCATTTAACGTACTACCCTTAATAAATTTAGATAAATCAAAACTAAAAATAACCGAGGTATTTTATAAGATAGACAATTTTTAGGCATTTACTTAGTAGTAGTACTAGTTCAAGACTAGATCCTGCATATAATACTATGGCACTGAACATAAGCTTAAAAATTATGGTGACATCCTTATAATTAGAATTGAACAGCATTGCGCTATGTAACGCATTAAGTATTGATAAATGTAATGTTAGATCCTAGTTCAATTAAATTATTAAAAAAAAAAAAGATGTGAATCATATTAATTCCAGATGTGCTACTGCCTACTTCAACTATACTCGAAATCTATATGTGGATTTTACAAAGATTGTACTGGCAGTAAATTTTCACCCTTAAAAAAAAGCAATTTTCACTGGCAGTGTAAGTGTTAAAAACAAGATACTCTTTTTATAGTTTTGCCAAAAATTTTTAAGAAGAGGTTACAGTTCACTGTTCACATCATTTGGATTGTTTACTAATTCTGAGGTCTCCTATTGTAAATTGTTTGTTCTGCTGATTTTTTTCAGTTTATGAACACAGAATGTAAATCACTAGACCACTGCAGGGAGAATATAAAAAAAAAACATGTATCTTTTCTATTTTGTCTTTAGCCTACTATAATATTTTCAAGGATGAAACTGTCATACTCATAACATTGTCAACTGAGCCATCTTCATAATTTAAATAAAGACAACAAAAAAAAAAATTTTCATTTAAACTTTACTCACAGACAATACTGTTCTCGGAATAAAAACATACTCAGACTCCTTGATACTGGCACTTTCACAAACAATACACGCTATGAAAGATATGGGTAAACACGTGAGGTCCTTTTGCCAAGAGGGTAAACAATTATCAACAAATGAATGCATTTGTATAAAAGTAAATAAATTTACCACACTTCAAAAAATATACATAGTATACACTACAGTCATGTCTTTTGATGACAAGAGATATCTTGATGACGACTATGGCATAATTACAAATGGGTATGAATGAAAGAAGCTGCGGGGCTCAGAGTCAGTAAATTGCAGAAGATGATTTAGTAGTATGGAGTTTCACACGGCATGTCTCGCCATGCTGAAAAGTCTGTCCAGCTCTCTGTCTGTTTCTCTGGCAACCATCTTGGACTATACGAAAAACTGCAAGACCGTTTTGAATCGCAAGACCCATAGTTTTCTGAAACGACACAGTAGTTTTCGCCATTATTGTTGTCCCAATGTTCCTTGCCGTTTTCCTCGAAGCAAACGGCAAATTGAACCCTCTTCGTGACATCGAAGCTGGGTGCAATATCAATTCTGAAACTGAACGTGTCATAAGGATCTGAATAACCCAATCCAAGACCAGGAACATAAGAGGCTGGGATATCCTCGTGAGACACCCATTCGTCCAGTGATAATCTGACATACACATTCTTTTCAAATGCTACATTCTTCACCTTGATTGTGCCTTCCATTGTGTAGTCACTGAGAATGACATTCTCCAGACTTATCAAATTTGAGGAGATTCTGTCTCTGAATGCCATGTAGTCTGAGGCAGGCTGAGGAAAGCACAGTTTGATAGGGGGTTTGCACGAGATGTCTGCATTGGCACCTTTTGTAATGGATGAGAGAACATCACAGCTCAATGCAGGAGGTTCATCTGGACTCTCTTTCACCAGACGAACCTGTGCTAATGCAAGGCCTTTGTGATCTGCAAATGATACTTTTTTCTGAGCTCGTCCCGGTGACTGTGGATTGTCTGAACATGTTGAGTCTGCATCTGCATCTGAATCGCTCAAGTTTTCAGATTTGATGATGATTGATTTTAAAGGGCCGTTCCGCCTCTTGTTCAGGGTTGCACCAGAAAATTGATGATGGATGGGACAAAAGTTTGAGAATGATGACGTGTTTGACTGAGCATGGGTGGTGGAGAATGGACTGGCGTATCCCATGAATTCAAAGCTGGAGCTTGGGGGGCTTGCGGAGAGCAGGTACGGTGAGAAATCCATAGGGATCCTATGGGATGGACTTTCAACGGGTTGTAATAAATCAAGCATTGGAACGTCTGGAAAGAAGAAGGGAAAGAGAGGAATAAATTAGGCAATGGTTAAAATGCAGATCCAACATAAAAATAATCAGAAAAAGATTAAAAGGAAACGATCACATTTTTTTTTCATCAGCAACTTCCTAATTATCTGTGAGAAAAGTTTGACATGTTTGAATAAATGAAACAAATTGATGAAATAAAGGCGCCTATTCCATGTAGAAATATAAAAATTATTTAGTGTTTATTTTGCGAGCTAACATAATTATAAATGTACACTTTGGCCAACAATACATGACATTAAAAACCAACAAGAAGTAAAGTTAAATGATTCCATAGTCCTACAGAAGAAAGCAATGATCAGTCAATTGTTTTATGTGAATGCATGGCATTACATGTTACATACTTTTGTAATCTAGCAGTAGCTGTACAACAAAATGGGTGTAGGTTCCATCAACAGATTTTATAGTTAAGGGACTACCTTGTTTCATTATGTTGCTATGATGGTCATACCTTTCAAGAGATAGACTAGTCTTGAGCATTACTTTTATTTTTTAAAAAATAGGTTTTAATCTCTTGCATCCATTTCAAAATATCCAATCGAAACTTTGATTCCATTGCTTCCCAACTCATTTCATTTCACTGAGAACATAATTCAATAACGGCATACTGGTTGCCAAAAAAAAATCACGGACTTACAGAATCTAGAATCTAGATGATAACCTAAATGGAGAAAAGTCAATTTCATAGATATCTAATAATAAGCCCTGCTAAACGCAACATATTTTTTTCTTTCAAGCATAGATTTAATCTCATCTAGATTTGTCTCTACCATAAAGAAAAAGAAAAAAAAATTCAAAACGAGCAATTTCAATGTTAGGTCTCTAGTGGTCTTGGTTTTTGGTATTAGTGATGATTGTTTTGTGCTCTTGGTTTAGGCCTTTAGCGAAGATTACTATGTGGCTTCAATACTTTAAATGAATACAAGATCAGCTGGGTCTTACCTTAACCGGATTTTACCGGACACACTGATCTCAGAAAAAAGCCAAGTTAGTTACACACAGATTGATGATTCAAGAGGTTATACCTCCAGTTCAGAATGGCCGACTCAAGATCAAAGCAATGATGTGTACAGTAGTTTTACCAGAGACGTTCTATAGATCTCTGTGGTTATACTTTGACTGAGGCTAACTTTCAATATTGATTGTCATTGAAGCACTAGATCTATATTTAAATCTAACTTGCAGTGATCGTTAGAAGAAATCTTTAGCACAAGAGGTTTCATTGCATAAATGACTATCCCTTGTTCTCTCAGCGAGTTTTTACGAGGAATCCACGAGGTTGGCACGAACTGAATGTAAGAGATCCAACAGCACAGCCACTCAATGAATGGGTAAACGAACGACACTCGCCACTCGGGCTCAGTTAGAAGAGTCTATGAGGCAACTTCCAAGTCGGAACCACGGTGGCATTGACAGGGGCCTAACTTCTTTATACATCCATATTCCCCTAAGCCAAGACTAGCCCGGCGAACGCGCTTAGTCCTTAGTGCCTGTTTTTAGCGTCGAATCAGCTGTATCTCATGATAACCTCACGCAACTTCCAACCAATGGAAGGCACCCTACAAAACCAGAGAGCCAATCGCATCCAAGGTCAGCGCATGTTTACAGTGTGGTATCTGGATGTACACAGTAAGGTACTGAGTCGACTGACGATCTGGCAGGTCACTGGCTGCGGTTAGGGCAAGCCACCCCCTCTCGCATGCTAGCGAGCTATGTCTGTGGTTCAGCGAGTGATGTAACGTGTCGTAAAACAACGGAAAAGGGAAGTGCGAAAACTTCGCCTGACGTGACAAGCAACATTGTACATACCGTCTCTCATCTGTTCATGAGTTGTTTTTTGTTTGTTTTTTAATAAACAGCTGTGTTTCTGGAAGTCATAGAAAAAACACGACAGCGAGAGAGGGATAGAGGGTAAGAGGGGATGAGAAGGCAGTGGAGAGAGAGAAAAATACGCCGTATAGTGTAGAAAATAGAATAATTCGCATCATCTTATTTTAAAGCGTACCGTATTGGTCAACCTGGAGTTCACCCCGTTAATTGTATGTCCCTTAAACCCTTCAATTATTATGATTTCTTGAAAATTGCATTTAAAGTGTACATAAAAATTATGTTTACGAAATAAAGCGGACGATGAACTATACTCCGATGCTGCTTTAGACTGTTGACAAAGAGACAGTTTGTGCGAGAGGAGATGCATTGCTCCTAATAGTTAGAATTTGTAGACACCTTATTTGCTTTTTGTTTTTGTTGTTTTTTTTTTTTCAAATATGTCCTCATTAAAGTCTATAAAATGGGCAAATATCTCTAAAACTGTTGTATCCAGACGCACAAAACACTCTGCTATAGTGTAATTCATCATGAGTCCAATGTAAATCTTGTACCAGTAAACTTCGAGTACCCAATTGAAAAAAAAAATACCAGGTATCAAACTTTGACAACCTTAATAAGAATAATATCTCACAGCATTGCTTGTAAGGTATAGCGAGATAGGCCGACGTGACCACTTTGAAAAGGCCCAGTAAACGATCACGAATAAGTTTTAGAGTAACGGAGTAAAACAATCGTTCGAAAAAAAGTGTAATTATGTATTTTTTATATAAATGAATATATATTTTTTGATAATTCTGAATAGATTCAAATCTACATAATCAACAGAGAATTATCCAACTACTGTTATTAAACCTGGAAAATTTAGTGTTTTCGCTCTTCTCTGAGTTAAAAATGGCATCA
This sequence comes from Elysia chlorotica, assembly GCA_003991915.1. Lineage (NCBI taxonomy): Eukaryota > Metazoa > Mollusca > Gastropoda > Plakobranchidae > Elysia > Elysia chlorotica. Next base: position 127,016 of record RQTK01000523.1, read on the forward strand.
TTTTTTTCTAAGTGAACAACAAAATGTACTCACAGAAATGAGTGTTAATCCTTTGGATGCCTCAACATAGAGGCACACAGGGTGAACTTATGATTAAAATGAAATAACAAAACCCTCTCTGATCGTCCGTACAGGTATGAACTTGTGGTGACTGGTTCTTTTTCAATTCCTCCAAGAACGCTAATGTAATATGTTGGTTTTAGCTTTTCTTTCCGAGTTAGTTTGTTTCTTTTCTCCTCCCAGTTTAATTTTGAATAAATATTCAGAATTAGAATATAACAACTAGGCACCTACACTAGATCAGTATGCCCTCTCTGTGACCTATACTTCTATACTAACAAAACTTCAGATCAGTTGCAAAGGTTTTTGCCGCTGTGAGAAACTCCTGCAGCTTCGAGAGTTTTCCAGCGTGCTCTCCATTCTCCAACCAACAGGCTGGGAGGTTCCTGCGTAATGTTGCGCTGTTGATTACAGGTGTGTTGGCCGCTCTGAAACAGGCAGTGCTGTGAGCAAACAGCTGTTCTCATAATTTTAGGTCACACTAGTCAGGGATTAAATTTTGATCACTTCAATTTTAACCATTTTCATCTATTGATACATGGTAAACGGTTATCCAGAAAACACAGTCAAATCACTTTGATCCAATTTGCTTGTCGAAAATGTATGTTGAACTTAGGAGATATTTATCTCAAGGTAAATTCTCACTCACCAAATAGCGTGAAGAACTCTGCCTTCAATGTAATTCAATAAATAAACTCTAGCTTATAAAAAATGTAACCTGTCTCTAGTTGTGACTACAGTGTGTGAATCACGTGAAACCATGAAGTAGGTCTCTGACTGCGGTGGGGAGGACTCCTGAGGAATGTGAGCACAGCCCTGGTAAACAAAACAAATACGTAACACCAGTAAGTGACTGTGAGACTGGACACTGGGTCACTCCGAGAGTGTGAAGTTTGGAGCTTAAGGATCAGAAGGTGGTATGATCGCTGCTTGTGATTCACGTGGAGAAGAATAACTTTCGAATACATTGTACCATCATATTTATTAGACATTTAAACTGAACAGATCACATATTATCATCATTCTGTTAATTTGTTTAAATGATTTTTTGTAGACTATGTTGTCAAACAGAGCAAAGGGTAGGAAGCAAACACGAGAATCTGGCCTTATATAAATTTTATGTGTGTTTATAGCATGAGCTGTTTGTGGATATCGTATAAGGAATGCTTAGTGAATCTTTAAAAATGATACAAATGTACTTAATAGCTTGAGAGTGGTGGTACCGGGGGCTCAAATAATGTGTGTCGGTTTACTGTAAATGAACAGGATAGAGCCCGGTCACACAGAATCTGTTGCATTTATGATAGGGAAAATGTCTGTTCTCGAAATCAATGGGATGTCAGTGTATTTTTTATTCGATGTTTGGAAGATAAGGAGAAAAAAACACCCACAAAAAATAACACATTCTAGTTATATTTAGTGCCACAGACATGTGTGTTTTGCACTCTGCAGAAACGGCATGGTTGGTGGGAATAGTGCCAGTACAGTGATGTACATCTACTGTGGTGTGATCTATACAGAGAGGTCTATTTTAGAATAATGCTTATAGAAACTCACGCACGTTGAAGCGTGAGCATGTTGAGGAATATTCCCTTCGATCAATGGGTGCGATCAGAGAAATAGATAGAGGGAGTAGGAGAAGAGGTGCAGAAGAAGTACCTATAAAATGAAGAGTGTGAGAGAGGGGGGTGTGATTGAAACAGAGAGAGAGAGAGATGAGAGAGAGGGAGATGAGAGAGACACAGAGAGAGGGTGAGAGGGAGAGAAAGAAACAGATAGAGAGTACAGAGAGAGAGAGAGAGAGAGAGAGAGAGAGAGAGAGGAATACAGACAGGAAGAATTTTATAGGTTTTGGAAATAAGATGAGTGATAAAAGGTGTTTTATAACAACAACAAAAATAAAATAAATAAACCACACACACACACAAGAGGAAGAAGTCTAGAACAAAAGGAAACGTACAGTGGTTGTTTTTTATTGCTATAGTTATTGCTATTTTTCTTAGGGGTCGGGGTGTTGTAAGAGCGAGCGGGATAAAGAAACGATAAACAGATAAGATAGAGAGAGAGAGAGAGAGAGAGAGAGAGAGAGAGAGAGAGAGAGAGAGAGACCCACAGGTAACACAATTTTGGGGGAGGGTTTATACCAACAGGTACATGACAATGTACTAAAACAGATTTTATTTTTGGAAGTCTGGTTGTGTGTGTCTACAATTAATTGACATCGATAAAACCACATGTTCTTCCCCTGTGATTCCAATAAATCAGGAAATTAAGATTTATTCAAATCCAAAAATTAATTTATTAGAATAAAGTGCATATTAATTGTGCTTGATTTTGAAATGAAATCCTAGGGTGGTTCATGTAATCCTTCCTCCCCTGAACAAGTTGTTAAAAACAAATTAACATGCTGTAACACAGAGACAGAGAAGATATACCAAGAACTGTGACACTGACCCAATCAGACAACAACAAGAAGGTCTGATTAAAACTAAGATTGAACCTGGAACTCTAGGTTAGAACCGCACGCTCTTGCCGAGATACATTTTCGTCTTATAGTACGGAATCAATTGCACAGTTATAATTATGCACCCACACACAAAACAAACAAACACACATACGTACTGTACGTGATAATAATATAGTTATACCTGTGTAAGAATTCCTCACAAATACGAAGGTTGGCAACTCTGTAATATTGTGATGTGTCTCCAGTGACGCCATTTTGGTATTTAGAATTTATGACCGATTCTCGACGCCAGCACTTATCTAAATTCTAATCTAAGGTTGAGGTCATACCGGAACGGTGATTTATGTCCCAGAAAGTGTTAATAGATGTAGCAAAGACGCAATGTTGTAATGAATCATTTTCATACTAAAATTGTCTGTCTAGGCATTTACGTAGGCTTATATTGTACTAGAATAATTACATTCGGGGTGATCATGTACACGTATCACCACCTCTGTTCGATGTAGAAAGTGACGAGAGAAGGGAGCCCTCCAAGTTTTTAATATCGAGAAATTTAACAATATTATGACTATGTACATTTTAATGCTAAATCTCTGCCAATGAGGCCTTTTGGTTGAACGACGAAAGCGTCGATTTGGTTGAGGGACTCTCTAAAAGTAATTCAACAGACCGCCAGTTTTCAACCTTTTGTCGCATTCGTTCACCTTTAGGGCTGTTAAGAACACTGTTGGTATATGTCACACCTTGGGATATGTTGTGCGTAGCCAAAGATTCAAATTAAACCTATTGAAACAAAAATTAAAAAAAAAAAACAACAACAAAGAAATGACGTAGCCTGTTTGGAAAATAAAGTCAACAATCTGTTGGAACAACTTTGATGAAAAACATAACAGCTGCTGGTACATTTTATGACATGCCATCCATTTTAACTTCGCTGTTTTTTTTTTTTTTTTTGGTGTTTTTTTTTTAAACTTTTATCCATGCGACCTGATAGAATTTTTAATATCGTTGTTGACCCTTTCAAAGAGTTAGTAAAAATGGAGCTGATTAAGTCAAAATCGTCGATAATCAATGCATTCAATACATACAATACATAACAGAGATTGTAGTGTAGTGTTTTTCCTCTTTTCATCTTATTCTTTTCATTTCGCTCATCTCCTCCTTTTCCTACTTCTTATTTTCTTAAAAGTATAAGAGTTGTAATGATTTTATGCGCATGCGCATCATCTTCTATGGTCATTTGGGTCGTTCGAGCGTCCAAGGATAAATAGTAACATTATTGTGCTGTATACAACATTTGATTACACATTAATTACTATATTATCCTTTGCGGAGTTGTTGAGACCGGCGTATTTTGGACCTCATGCCAGTGTATATATAGCGCACGGCTATCATCAATTACTCGCTATGATAAAATTGCTCAAAATGACGCCACATGGGCGTCCACAAGTATAGGGCCTCGCCTGCCGTACCGTGACCAAAGCCTTTCTTCCTCACCCCCTCCCCCTCTCTCTCCATACAGCTTCCACCGCTCTCTCTCTCTCTCTCTCTCTCTCTCTCTCTCTCTCTCTCTCTCTCTCTCTCTCTCCCTTCTCTCATCTCTTTTGCTCTTTCTCTTTTTTAATTGCTAGTCGTGTTTCCAAAGCACTACCGTCGAATCGTAGTACAATACATGTTGTTTTTACACGTTTTTTATTTTTTTTTTTGGTGGGGGGCGAGGGGGGGGCATGCAGAAAGAGAAAGATACATACACTACAACATGTTAGGATCCGTATCAATCTAGCCTTTTCGGACACAACGGCTCTCCTGACCATTATTGCGGGATCGTCCACTGAAAAGCGACCTGCGCTCTAGAAGTACATCAGGCGTAAGACCCCTGACAAAGGTAACTGCGTAAGTACTAGGTCAAGTTCTGCCTCACGGCAATTCTGCACCAATGGACAGTCACGTAGGCAACGTTTTCTTTAGAACATTGTACATGTAACACAAAGTGAATGTTATGGAAATACAAGTAAGATTATGTAGAGAGAAATAAGCATGTCGAGATAGAGACGCTTGAAGGGTCTGCGTGTGTATGTTTGGTGGAGAGAAAAAAGAGGATAAATAAGGGAAATTGGGGGAAGGGGGTGAAAAAAATTACAATATAAGTTTTACAAAGAAACAGATGAATGTAGAAATCACTGATGAGGCGCAAAATGGCTAGTTTTCTTATAAAAGAGTATGGAAACACAAAATACACAAATGCAGATTATAATAGCATCATCTTTTATCGTAACCTTGCGAGTCTGTTTCTAACTCTATTCATCACATTTTAATTGCATCTATTTGGGATTTTCTATTTCAATAAATAGTTTGTCGAAGAATCGCAAACTTTCGTCGCCAGAAATTCAACAAAACGCCTGAACTTTATAATGTACACGTACAAACTAACGCCCACAATGGGCCATCTTTTTGCCCTTTTACTAATTTGTTATTTTAGATCTCGCTTTTAACCACGTTTAATTAAGGTCTGGATTAAATTAATACCTTTAATGGAGGGTGCGAATCTATCTATCTCTCCTTTCCTCTCTCTCTCTCTCTCTCTCTCTTTCGCTCTCTCCCTGCTTCTCATTCCTTCTCGTTTCAATAATGTATGTTTATTTGTAGTTCGTGCGCTCAGAAAAGTTTATACACCATTCACAAACGATATATATCTCTCTCTCCCTCTTTCTCGGTTTATAGTATCCTAGATTTCCGAAAGGAAAATTAATTAAATCTATGCATGTTTTATATTCTAGCGTCCCATTATCTTCGGCGCACATTGTTAATTATGAAAACAAGTCTTATATTGGGTCCAAGTGACCTTATTAAGATTTATAACGAAAACAGCTTTTCAAAAACTAGAAAGTTCAAGGCCAAGAAGCGTTGCTCATTTAATACAATATCTTTATCATAAACTTAGTCTTCAAGATTTAGGAAACAATAGACGAGTGTTGTTGTTGAGTTATTGTTTGTTTGTTTTTTGTTTTTTTTTTGGCTTTTTGTTTTGTTTTGGGGGATTTTTTAATGATTTATTTTCTGTTTTTTCCTTGTTGCTTTTAAAGCTTTCTTTATCTAACACTGAGATCTTTCCTTTTGCCCAGGAAGTAGTTAATACTTTGCCATAGTATAATCTTACCAAATCAGAGGCTGTTGTAGAAATAGCATTAAGAGATGGAGAAAAGATGTATAATACACGGAGGGGGGTGTTAAAAGGTCCCAAGATAGACGTAATAATCTATTTGAACGACACCGTACTCAAACTACGACCTTTATAAGGCAGTTTATACCATACCGTTTATGTGTATGGGCGAGAAGACGTCATGTAATTGTTATTCATAGACTAGAAAGAGATGGTTGCACATTTTGTATTAGCTTGGTTATAAAATTATATAGAGTGAGGGAGAGAGTTCTCTCCCTCTCTCCGGGTTTAACGTCTCCTAGGTTCCCCTGGAGGATCATATACGGCGATTTGTATCAACTTTTTACTTTCTGTTTTATTTGTTTGATGACTATCTCCCGTCTTTGTTAAAAACAAGTACTTTGGGAAATAGGACTGGGATGTGCAATAATCAGAAAACAAAACACGCACAGACACAGACTAGAAAATAATCAATTTAAAAAAAACAGAATAGAATTTTGGCCAAATTTTCTTTTCTATTTTAGGCTGTCCCGTCATCCCAGTAAGCTTAGCATTCGTGAACGTCGCTGTAAATTTACGACGAATGGAAATAACGCGATTGGATAAAAGCGGCATTGAAGAGTAACGGCAAAGTACCAGAGGAGTGGTTGCCTTTATTGATTTCTCATTTTCTGGCCAGTGTCAGTTTTGGTATACAATGTACATTGGATTATTGCCATATCTTAAGAATGAATAAGTCTACCTAAAAGAAAACACACGTCTGCTATTTGAAGGTGTCGAGCACATTAGGTGTTATCGCTTTTCGTTTTGTGTGTGTGTGTGTGTTCTGTTTTTGATTTGTTTGTTTTTTTTTGTGGTGTCTTTTTTGTGTTTTTTAGTTGTTGTTTTTTTGTATTTTGTATTTTGTTCTTGTTTTTTTTTTTTTTTTTTTTTTTTTGCTTTTTCTTGTTTGTTTGTTTTTGTTGTTTTGTTTTGTTTTTTGGGGGTATAAAGGGGTTAAAATTATTACGTTATGAAATTATAGGCATAATTAATAGTTTAACTAAGCTTGTCTTGGAAGAAGTGTGTGTTTACTGTAAATGGAGACAAGACGGACACATTAAAAATACGGTGGTGACTAGACGTCAGGCCTTGGAGTTCTATTCTGAGCATTCGGTTTAATCCCACAATTGGTAAATCTATTACAGGTCGAGTTGTTGTAAGTATAATGCGACCGACAAAAACAACAGTTATGGTTTCCTCGCGAAGTATCTCTGTGGAAGTACGTTAAATGTCATACGTTAGTCTTGGGACCCATCGTGATATAGAATTCTTTTTGGCTAACCTACAAGACGTTAAGCTAAAATAAAGCACAATACCCACGTATTAAAAATTTCTTAAACAAAAAACAAAAAGAAAATTGAAATGAGATACATGTATTTTGTTCTTTTCCTATGCAAGAAAACAAATAAAAACAAAACATCAATTAGAAACGCGAATCAAGGTTAATAAGGATAAGCTGGTTTCATAAAAAATAAAACGCATCTATACTCCATAAAGTCAAAGTAGGAGTATCAATAGTTTAAAACAGAAAAAAAACCTTTTGTACCTTTGATTTTGCGACAAAAAGAGCTAATAAAGATGTTTTCGTACATCATCCATTACGTAATGCATTTAAAATAGCCTGTCTTTCAGTCCGCTCCTTTAACCTTCTAATTTTTAAAGACTACGATTATAGCTCTCTTTTTCTCTTTGTTTCTAAGGTCCGTTCCTCAGATCTCTAAATACCCTGTAGTGTTTTATGTGGTTGGCTTAATCGACATTACGTAACTTGTTTTGAAAATAACCCAGGCATAAGAATGTATCCTACGCTTGATTCTGTGTGTCGCTCTATTTTGGAAAAGCGTTTTCTAAAGAGGGAAATTATATTGACAGGTCCTTTGCGAGGCAAGGCGGCTTATCTTGACCTAGGAATATGTTAATGGATCTTTCTCACCGAAATATGATTTTTGTTCTCCCCCTTACTTCATATGTATTTTATCAAAAAGCTCATGTACTTGGGGAAGGGGGGGGGGGAGAAAGAAAGACGTAGAGATAGTGATAGAGAGAGAGAGAGAGGGAGAAAGAAAGATAGAGAGAGAGGGGGAGAGACAGACAGACAGACATAAAGAGAAGAGAGAGGGGGAGGGGGATAGCACGAGAGAGAGAGAGAGAGAGAGAGAGAGAGATGGGGGAGAGGGGGAAGGGGTATGGGGAGAGAGCGAGAGAGAGGGGAGAGAGAGATGAAAGCATGGAATGAAGTTTAGTAACTACATATACCACTGCTGTCTTCCCTCTGGTTATAAGCTTAATCCGACAGCAGTGGCACTTTGGCTTTCCTCTTTAAGTCAATCAAAGGTCGTAGTAAGAGTAGGTTTGTTTCTGCACATAATCACTATTATTCCACGCCATAAACGATATACGTCTCTCAATGCGGTTATGTGGCTTTAATTGGATAATTCTGTCGCGCTCCAGTGATGAAAATCACGACCGTTATTGTTGATTAATATTTGAGGTCTTTAATTCCAGACGAATGTGCCTTGACAAACACTATTTTGGCGACAGTCCACTGAGGAATTAAATCTCCGTTGACTGGCGAGTTGCCAACAGAGCTTGCCAAAGGTTCTTTCAGGCAGCCAACTGCTCTCTATGATCAAAATATGTTAAAAGATAGACTAGGTACTTTTATTATAAGCTTCATGTCCCTTACTGCCAAAAAAGTATACTAATTAAATAGATATACACTGTATGAAGACAAAAAGGTACGATTGATTTCCATATGGCGATATGTCTCGCTCTAGAGCATGTGATATGAATCAGATAGTTTAATTGCGTTCTTGTGAGTTTGTTTGTTGTTGTTTTTTTTCCGTAAAAAATCAAACAGATATAATATTACTTTTACACTTAGTTTATTTCATCGATTTCTTTTAAACCGACATGAGCTAGAATTGACGTCTTCGTTTTTAATTATCACATAAAATTTACTCATAATCTATCTGTATTTCGAAAAGAAAAAAAATATATGTAAGAGCATCGTTAACTGATTGGAAAACGGGAGTAAAGGAGGGAAGATGTACCGGTATAGATAACTATAGTTAAATGGGAGGTGGAGGTTGAAGAGAGTTTTGTGTGACGTAAGGTTAAATCAGATCGACACCAAATAGGCAAAGTATAATAATAATATCATTATTTCTTTTGACATTGCAGTATTGTATTAATATGACATTCGACCAAAATGGATCGCACAAAAATAAATATGTATGGGAGTAGCTGAAGATTACTGGTGAGACCAATCTGATCCTCCCTTTCAACAGAGATCATGGAAACATTCCATCCTGTAGTCTAAACGTATTCTAAAATAATAAGTACACGAAAATTGTACTTGTATAAAGTTTTAAAGATGTTACTTTTTAATGCTTTATACCAATCTTACACTGTGGCTCGATTTTCAGGTATTTTTTTAGCTGAATAAGAAAAATATTCACTGACTTTGTAGACAATTTTGGTCCGAAGAAGTGACACTTCCTCCTTGCTTTCAAGAAAGATCCTATACAATATCAGGGCCCTAAAGCAAGACTTATTATGACATTACACTGACACCAACCAGGAGGGACAAACCTGATGATTGGAGCGGCAATCAAACCCACACCTTCAAGTTAGAAAGCTCGCGCTCTACTCGTGGACCATCGCGATATTTCTAGAGGCTTTTGTAAAAGAGAATATCTTTCCTAGTTTATCGTCACTTGGTTCCGAAAGAGGGATCCATGCGGCGACTGGTGTTACGACTAACATCGGTAAATTTTACATGCTGATCTCAGCTGGTCACATTAACCGATCCAACCAGTAGGGAACGATATACGACAAATAAATTTGCGCAATCATGGGTTTGAACCAGGTACATACCTCCCGATTGGTAGCCAACACTCTACCATTGGGGCCAACTAAACCGCAAGACTTTGTAGGGTTTACACATGTTCCCTTGGATCAGTCAGTCAGGCCACTGTACCGTCACTGTCAGTAGTACATTGTGAACATGACAGCTAGTAGATCTGCAGTACACCGTGATGTAACATGCTATGTGAAGAGGCTCTTCGCCTGGCCTTCTGGCTTCAAAGATTATGAGCTCTTGCCCTCTATGATTGGCCGTGGGCAGTGCCCATTGTTCTTCGTCCAATGAAATTCGACATGGGCGGGGTTTAACAGCGGGGTTAAAATTTACTAAGGACCGAAGATACCAGATACATGTACTAGCCTCGATGAGGACGCAGGTTACCGTAGCTCATTCCGTTAGTCCTACCATGTAATTTCATTCAAAATGAAAATCAGGAAGTCCACGACTCAGATCTAAGATGTTTCCAGGTCTATGGGGTTGAAAAATTATTGTCATGTATATACAAAAAATACATATAAATTATAATGACTTATGACTGATGTGCTTTTTTTTTAAACGACCATAAAATGCATACTTCCGAACTGGTATTACTCGTGTTGCTCTTTTAGTACAACAATTACTCGCTTTAGTTATTTTACCGGACCAAGATAAAAGTGTGCACCGAAACGCGAAATGAGGTGATATTGAAAATATCAGTTAAGCCCCAAAATTTATGGATTCATGACTGTGCTATAACAAACAAAACAAAACAAAACTACTCGCTGCTTTCATCCTAAAACGCCAACAAGATGTACATGTATGTATTGGCATTAATAAAGGAGAAGTTAGCTCTATTGTTTTCAAATATGCCATTTAGATACATGAACATTAAGTAGCAATGCCATTAGTTTAGGCTCACAACTGTGCCAATTCTTTTATTTGCAGAATTGTAAATGTATATAATTAAATATAATTATAACAATTTGTAATTAATAAATGTCTGTGTGTGTGAGTGTGTGTGTTTGTGTAATATATTGTTAGGAATTGCTTTTAAAATAATATATCTCCTAATCAATCATTGATTATTTTAAAGAAACGGAAAAATTAATAATATAATACGACTGATATAAACTCAGATCAAGTCACCAGTACTATTGCTGTTTACAAAAGGAGATTACCTCTACTTAGGATCTTTATATATTTAATTTGGATCACCGAGCACAATTTCGTCAAGAGAAAAGATAATTACGGGCCAAGAAAAAATCTAATTATTTTATGACAATGTTGCTAAAGTATGCTTTAGATTTCAATACAGGCAATTTTTTAACCTTGACGTTTGCGTGTCAACAACCTCCTTCGTAATGGCTAAAGTTGATCCGCGAAAATCTATACCTCTGGAACAATGTACAACTTGCGCACTTTGTGCCCAGTGAAGCTTAGTTAAATGCATTATTGTGCGATTTCTGGCAAAGGAAGAACGTACTATCGGAATGTGGAACAGTGAATTGATGAATATATAAACATTTACATTTTTCATTTTTAGTATAATTTTTTTCTTTTTTTTTTTTTTTTTACATATTTGCGTGATTAAATTTGATTTGGGCGGTTTATACCAATGAAAAATTTAACTCAACGCCGTTTTTTGTTGTTTTTTTTTTTTGTTTTTTTTGTTTGTTTTTTTTTTTAAGGAATTAAAAACAGCAACAGCAACAAAAACTTAAAAAATTAAAAAAACAAGCAGAATTTTTTTTTTAATCAGAGAAGATACCTGAAAACTGCCATATTATAAAACATAAAGAATCTTTCGTGCAATAATGTAATAATTTACCGAAAACAAAAGGGACAAAGGATGATTCAACACCCTTCTGTTTGATTAAAGTTTGAAAGGAGAAAATTGATTTTTCTTCTATTTCTACATGTTAGGGATTACATGAATATCATAATGACAGCCATTGTCTTTATCGCACTGGAATTAATATAAGTACATGCACATAACATTGGGGTACGCACACACACACAAAACAAAACCAAAAACAGAGCACTACCCTGTGGTTCGATTGGGTATACGACACGGATTCATGATTATAAGAGCTTTTTACATCAGCTGGCAAGTGACGTTAAGCTCTTGATTAAACTTGCATCGTGTCGCCTCTTGAATCACCTTAAGGCTGCATTATCCTACTTCAAGCCATACTGACATGCTCTAGTTTTCACAGCTTTTTATATTATTGTTTTGTTTTCTTTGCCCATAAACAAGCTGACGTGGAGAAATTTGCAGATTAGTGATGCAAGCTAATTTTTATGACTTGAGTCATCACAGTTTTACAATAAAGAATCAATCGATTTGTAGCGTATTGCCCAGGATTTTATAACCCCTTTATACACGAAAGGCACATCACAATGTGAATGAGTCAACCATTTTTGTTTTGGTCTTCCTTCAATCTTATGTTGAGCACTCGCGAATCTTAGTCACAGTATAATTAATGATGTTCTGACCATCATGCATCCTGACTCGTTTGGGTATATAAAAACCTCAAGACAGATCATCAGTTTGATAAATACCTTGATTAAAAAAAATAAGGAAATGTGCCTGTATTTTATGGGGTATTTAAAATGTATTTTGTAAGGTTATCAAAGATGCACCATGATAAAAGTCTTTAAAATTTGCAAGGTTTGGGTATGCCGTGTTCATGAAAAGAGTATGTTGGTTGTTTTTTTGTTTTTTATTTCATGAAACAAATGTTAAGAAGTACGCTGATCACAAGGAGGAAATGACGAAACTACCGCGACGAGTGTGATAAACATCCGAATTGATTTGCTGAAAAGATTTTTATTTGAAAATTATCGAACAGCCGAAAAGCCCAAAGGTCAAATGCAATCTTCAATATATTGTGAACCATTGGTCTGGTGGTTAGACCACCCATCCTTAGCCACGCAAAGACTTTCTGTCGCGGGTTCGTTTCGCTTGGCAGCCATTAGAGGGAAAAAAAAAAAAAAGCTTTTGATGGGAGGGCTAGAGATGGCTTGTGTGCCTCTTGGTTCTTACAATGCAGCCATAACCATCAAATTCTAAAGAATCAATAATTTGTCGTTCCCCAAGTATGAGGTTGTATTGAGTTGATAAATGTGGTACTTAAGTATAGAAAAAAAGTCATGATTTTATATGGCGCATTAAGATGATTTAATGACACGCTTTATGCCAGCATTGGAAGTAATGGGACTGTGGGCAAGCACTGGTAAGACAAGTACATGCAGTCGATAGTATATAGACACACATTTTCGTTAAAGGGATAAAAGAGTTCTAAACATAAACAATTGTCTACTTATCAGAGATGGACTGTACATACTGTGCAAAAAGCGTGCTTTTGACAAAAGAGATAACTAAAAAATGGTCAAGCATTTAAAATACAAAAATGCAACCACCTTAATAATATTATTATGAAAGCAGAGATTTAAGAATTTAATTTCACAAGGACATAATTTTAATTGCTTTCATAATTACAATAATATCGTGGAATCTTAGACGTACAGATAGTTGTATACCATGCATACATTAGCAGTTAAAGCTTCCAAATCCTCAATAGAATACAATTTATTTTGCTGACGTGTAAAAATATTCGGCATAGAATCCACAATTCATATAGGCTAATTTACACCATTGAAATACTACGTATAATTATGTAAACAACTTTACCTTACCTATACTTGCATATAAATCGGCGCCTGGGCTACTGAAGCAATGGGGACACTCGTACATGCTTTGTCTTTAGATCTAGACTTATTTCAATCACAACACAAACACGAGTATCCTAAGACGCCCACGATGAGCCGAATCAGAGTGAGCAGGGGACGCCGAGTGTTGACTCACCCAGGTTCGATCAATAACTGTCGCCGTGCCGGGTCGCTCGTAAGATAAGTCTAAAGTAAGCTCATACAATTCGATACTGTGCTATATGTATTGTATCATTGTATATGGGGATATCTTAAACTAGTTTTTTTTTTAATGATTACAAGCCATATACTACACTCTGAAGTGTTATATAATGTTAAATACTTCTAACACTATCAGCGCCATGTGAAAGACTATCAAATTTATAACAAGAGAACTTAAAATCGTTTAAAGAAAAATATAAGTTAGTTAATCTAATTTAAATTTTAAAGTGCGTATGCGCCAGTAAGTCTGGTCTGTTTTTGAAGGTTGCTTTATGTTTTCATGTGGCTATGCAGCATTCCTATTTAAATTGTTCTTTACAGTGAAAATTGGTTTATCAGACAACATAATGTAGTAGGTTTAGGGGAAATAGAGTAACAATAAGCTTGAGAGTGCTGATCTCTCGATTTCAGGCAAATGGGACCATTAGTAATTAGATTCTAATCTTGCACTACTTGCTCGCCATTTCAGGACAATATTCCCTGTGCTATATGTGTATGATTATAATTTATAATCTTGTACACGAAAAAAGACTACAAGGTGAAAAACAATCAAAAAAGTTTTTGAAAGGGGGGGGGGAGGAGGAGGCTGCAGTGGTGCTCTTTAATTGAATCCCTGAAGTGGTCTATTCGATCACCACATACTTCTGATATGTATATATTCACTGTGAAGTGCATTCTACTACATGTATCATGATTTTCTCAAGATTTTATAACCCGATGTAAAAACTTCATACTGGTTAAAATACGACGGCTACGTTAGGAGGGGTGGCGGTTGAAGTTGAACTGTGATCAAAGATTTCCCATGGCATAAGTGCAGCACTTCGGTCAGCAAAATGTGCAGATCTGTCTTGGCTTCTGTTAACTTAAGCCCTGTCAATGACCGGTGCAATACCAATCCATTTCGGTCTGAATGACCACCGACTGTAACTTGTAAATCCTGGTAATAACACCTCTTGTAGGTATTGGTTTCAGATTGGTGACCCTGACCATGGCGAAATCAGAAAACCGTGTGGCATAATTGGTACCTGTTGGCACCTTGAGGTGCCTCCTTATCTCCTGGGCGTCTCGAAACTGCATGGAAATGTGATAACAGGCTGCAGTCTGACCAGTTCATCAAAGAAACGCCGAGGGTGCCGTTTGACTGTGATTTAAAGTCTGCCTGATTCCCAGCGGGAGGTCAGGTAGAGGCGTAACTAATGTTCGATATGACTTCTTTCTGTAGGTTGACACATCCGTTGTAAAATGTCCTATCTAAAATTTTAAATACTCTGAATCTTTAGAGTTTTATTGATGAGATGGGACATTTCACGACTGAGCTGAAGGAATGATGACAGCACATGGAGTGAATGTGTGATAGGAGAGATAAATGCGGCTGTAAGTTGTTCAAAGAGGTGCAGTGTGAGGGAGAAGTGAGAAGATTAAGAGTCAAGATTTTAAAAAAAAAGAAAGAGAGTGGAAGACAGAGGGAGAGAGAGAGAGGGGGGGGGGGAGAACAAAGGGGGGGAGATAAACAGAGAAAGAGGCGAGTGACGAGATGGGGGTGAAAGTAGTCGAGAAAAAATAGTTTGGAAGAGAGAGAGAGAGAGAGAGAGAGAGAGAGAGAGAGAGAGAGAGAGAGAGATGAAGAAAATATAATTATTGAAGAGAACGACGAATGATCATCGGGGTTCTTCGAAGTAAGCATTTCACCATTATTTTATCAATAGCGGATTTTTTTTTCCACAGAACCATTTGCAACGTCAATATATTATAGGGCTGCCCTGCAATTATACAGTCTAGTACAATAATATTAGGAACGCTTAAAATAGTATTGCAGTCTTATCATCTTGACTCTCTCTCTCTCTCTCTGTCACTCTCTCTCTCTCTCTCTCTCTCTCTCTCTCTCTCTCTCTCTCTCTCTCTCTCCGCAAATTCCTTTCCCAGCAACGAAATAAAGTTGGTGTGTCAATACCACCGAAAGTTCCTCCCAGAAGAAGCAGCGGAGACGCTATGGTGGAATCAGATACACCAGGACATGCAACGTGTCACAGACAGACATTAGGGCGACGCCATAGATTTCAGGCCTTGTGAGAACGGGATGCATTGCGAAAGCGTAGTACACGTACATCATTGCATGTATCGGTAAATCACCCAATCATACCCTTATCGAAGACCTCGTGAGCCTGTGATCGCTCAGAATATTCCATGGGTTCAGGGCGTGATTACGTCGTCCGGTAACGTTGTGTGAGTGGCAAAACCTCTATTGAGGGTGAGGAGGAATGGAGAAAGAGGAATGTCACTCACTCTCCGGCACCAAGGCGGATCGATATAATGGGAACGCTGGCACCTCATTTTTTACCCTGAAGGAATACAAACTGATACTTGGTCCCTCCTTTGCTTTTCTGTTCTCGATAGACTACACTTATTGTCCAGCGCATAAATTTTCTTATTGTTTGCCAGCAGAAAAATACATGTGGAGAAAGAAGTGCATTTGACGGACCATAAAGAAGATTACAATGCTATTTTCCATAATGTAATACAATATTCATGAATAAGATATGAGCCACGTAATGCTTCTCAGTTTTCCACGTAACTGTGTTTTCTGTTTGTGTATCAGTATGACTGACTTCATCCCTCTCTCACTTTCTCTCTCTATCTCTTTCCCTCTCTCTCTCTCTCTCTCTCTCTATCTATCTATCTATCTATCTATCTATCTATCTACCTACCTATCTATCTATCTATCTATCTATCTATCTATCTATCTATCTATCTATCTCTATCTGTCTCTGTCTCTGTCTATCTATCTATCTCTCTCTCTTTCTACCTTTTTCAAATTCACTTAATCTCTCTGGATCTTCCAATTTCTTGACATCGATTGTTCTAACTGCATTTTTAAGTGTCTATCTTTCCCAAAATATCTCCGAGATAGTTCATTTGTGTAACATTGAATAAAACGGATCGTTTATTTAAGAGCTTAATATGTATTGTGTTTAACGTAGACAAGTTAACAAAGTCAGTTAAAATCAGTGTATGAAAACGTCCTTTTGTAATGAGAAAATCTATAAGCGCAGAAATAACAGTTTTATTTAATTTAAAACGAAGGCCCTAATTATGTGTATAATCGTTAAAAACACACCAGCAGAGACAGAGAGAGGCATAATAATTCGTGATAATTGAAATATTCATATAGGTTTTTTATCACTCTTTAGATGGCAACATATTTAACTATGGCCAACATCATATCGCCTCCATATTTAATTCTAACGAAGCGTAGGGGACGTGTACGATTGCTGATCACATTCAGGAATATGTGAAAAAGGTAAAGCTGTGCATCCTTTGGAGAAACACCCACCGCTTCTTTATTTGCTGGTTGCCTTGGAAACAAGATCGAACAATTCCTTAAAAATGTCGATATAATGTATGAGTATGACGTTGTTTTTATCGGGCCCTGAAATAGCGCATCGGCTTTGGGTATCGATGGCCGAGGGAATCGGGGGTATGAGTGGATGCAATCATGAAAGCGGATCAACTGGGCAGGGCGGGGTCAATCGATTGTCCCTGTCCGGAATAAGGGTTGGGATGGACGTTATGACGTCACTGTATAAAGCTAAAATAACGCTGCTCAGAATGCGGGAAATGGCTTTACAAGGAATAGGAGGTAGGCGACACGAAAAGGGTAGACAGTGAGCGAAAGGTAAGTGTTGGTAAAAAAAAAAATAAAGGAAAAAGTATATAAGAGAGAGAAGGGAAAAAAAAGAAAGATTGGAGAGAATAATGATAAAGAAAAGGGGGGGGGGAGCGAAACATGAATGAGTACTCACAGAGTACAATTTTTCTTGATATTGTTTACAAGAATGATAAATGCATGAAATGTATAAATTAAAGCAAAGATCTCCAAAACCGTGTTAAACCGTGCCCCTACCCTTGCCCCTACCCCCACTGATCCACCAAGGAAATATCTGAGATAGTTTTGGAACTAACTATTCGTGTGTTTTCACCCTGAAAATGAACAATATAAGTATTGTCTTATTACTTTCCTATAGGTAAGGATCCTACATAATATAAAAAAAATGTCCTTAAAAACTGACTGCATTGAATCGCTGCAGTGTAGGTAAAAGGGAAACTATGATTGGTTTTTCTTTTTTTTTTATTTATACAGAGGGAATGGCCGGTGGCTGTCAATTGAAGATAGATAAGCGTAAACAAACATGTAACTTCTAATCGGAGAAAGCGAAACTCTATCCAAGTTAAACGGTCCTGAGTCTCAAGAAACTAAGAAACTTAGACCAGGAACGGAATGCATCACCATACTGGGTATCTTACACCCGGACACGGATAGCCCAAACCAGGATACAAACACAAAACTATTTGAATTTACCCTCAACTGCACTTACCGCAAGACATACCTAAAACGCTTAGGTTCCAGGCTTCCGATGTTTGATATGTTGTGGACTTTCCAAGAATATTCGGCGTGTAGATCTAAGACCGTAAGCACGACGTTGGTACGCTCGCGACTCGCCTCAAGAATAAAAACAAGAAGACATGCGATGTGTTTTAATGTACCGCGAGGTTCTTCTTACGACCCCATTGAAGTTGTTTGCCAATTGATTCCTCACGTTGTCAACTCAAACGACGTCAACTTGATCTCTCAGAAGAAGAAACTCAAGACAGATCATGTGTGGTCAAGCACTTTCCCACTTGCTGCCTCTAGATCATCTGATTACCATAATTCTGGTTTCCAAGGTTAAACTTTGCGCTGTTTTTGTGTGTGTGTGTGTGTGGGGGGGGTGTTGTTTTGATTTTTTTTTTAGAGAGCCTGTCGTTCTTTTTGTGTGGGTGAGCGGATGGGAGGAGGGAGGTTGTTATTTTCTTGTTGTTTTGAATCATATTTACGTAATGGATGTAGAGAAGTACAACGATCTTGTAAACTTCGACCCCAAACTAACGTTAGTTTTTCTGTTAAAGAGAACTTTATCTTGGGTTATACGCTAGGCTCACGGAAGGGGAAGTACCGCTATTAGTCATCTAAAGCTAAAGTTTACAGCAGAAAAGGCTATCACATGTTATAACTCTGTCCAGTTCCATTGCTGTGAGTAAGCTTTTTTTCTAACTCAAAATATTTTAAATGTTTTTACACAATGTTCTAATGGGATGTCCTTGCTCTTTGACATTTTGCTTTGTTGTTTTTTTTCCTCGAGAGAATTACCGTGAGGATAAACAAATTATGGTCATGTAATGCCTTCAGGCTTTATCTTGTCCCTTAAAAAGTGTAAGTTACCTTTCACAACAAAAACAAACCTCTTATTGGCCACTAATTCATACTTGACACTATTGGTTATCAGATTCAGCGCTAAAATATAAATAAATAAAAATTTGTAAAAAAAAACTTTCAAACTTTCGAGAAAAAAAATTCCTCTGGACCTCTCTCTCTCTCTCTCTCTCTCTCTCTCTCTCTCTCTCTCTCTCTCTCTCTCTCTCTTTATATATATATGTGTATATATATATATATGACGCAGTAATAATACATAACGGTACTCAAGCACGCCTGTCTCAATAGTGTGTAAAAGTGTATTGTCACTGCGGTGGAAAATGTATTACTGACGGCAAAAAGATGATAAATGTAATAATATCGCAACATGTTCCTAATTTTTCTAAAATTACGATCATTGACTGCCTAAGGAAAATTGTCATGAGATAAGACGAGTCATAAATCAAATTGGTATTTGATCCTAATTGTCTTTTATCACTGTGTATTGTATAGATGTATTGTGCTGAAGTGAATATGTATAAAATGTATAAACTTAACAAAATAAAGGGAATATTCTGTTACAGTAGATATTAAAATTAACTTACTAAGAAACATCCGTGACCATAACCTGCTCTAAATAGGCATGCCTTAAAAAGCAAAGCAAAAACTCGTCGGTACATTGTATTTGTCGTGTAGCTATGACGTGATTGTGGCTTTTAAAGGAGTGTCAAGCATCTAATTTGTTATGATTTGTAACACTATAATATAATTACTTTGACAACTTTTGTTTCTTAAGTTGAGAACGCCAGAAAGCTCGGATGGTAAGGCTCTGGGCTGGTGAGCTGGAGACCAGAGGCTCGAACCTCAACTTGGTACAGGATGCCCATAGTGTAGGAGTTGAGTACAGTTTATTTTAAAGAGGGAAGCACGATTTTTCTTAATAAAGATTAACTAACATTTTTCAAAAGAAGACCGTAAGTCCAGTGCATACGGTCTTTTGTAAAAATTATTAAGAATTACCATGAGCGTTTTTCTCGCGAAAGGCCGCATATGCAAAGACAGTGGATATACGGTCTTTACCTGAAAACAATGCGTACAAAGTCAGCCTAGATGGATGTACGTTTTTTTTAAACTCTTTTCACGCGCTCAATTATTTGAATGTTGTAATGAAACCAAGATAGAAATGTGCGCCATGTTTCAAACTATATGCTTAAATTGAGAACCTATTTCGCGCGAAACATGGGGGAGGTAAAAATAGGCTTAATGGAGCTTTTCAAGGATACACAAGGTGTAATTTGACACAAGCCCCTAGGATATAAAAAGTGAAACAGCGTGAAGCGAATGATCCGATAAGCCATGCCTCACTGGGAGAGACACTGGTTTTCCCAATCTGAAATACGCGGAATTAAGGTGCATGTACCAGGATACAGTTTAGTTGTGTGCTGTATTACATGAGCTTGTCACTATAGCTTACAAGAATTTCAACGTGATTATGTTACTCAAATCAATGTGGTGGTATGGGGATCTGATTTGGTAATGGTTCTCATTACCATAATCATGCTCTGTCTTTTAGTCGTAGAAAATTTTTTTACAAGTTGTTAAATGAGGGGAAAAAATTTCTTTATATTAATCTTGAACTTTCAAAAGATCACCAAAACACATGTGCAAACAATGCCTCAGAACCCGACAAGACATGCATGCTATTAAAATAAGAGGTATTTATCAAAGGATAGAAATGGCAACCCATCTAATGGCCAGTCATGTTTGATAAAGGTGTCTATGTGTGTTTTTAAATGTATCCTGTTTAGCTCTCTGTTCCGCCCATCTACAGTGTCACGTCGTTACTTTAAGGGTAAACTCCTGTCTGCCAAGAATCATAGTTTCAACAATGTTTTCGGTCTATATGGCTATGTTTTCTTCTCTAAACAATGAGCAAGCATGTCCTACTAGAAAGAGAACAACAACAACGCCATAATCCTTACAATTTTCACGTGTGTTGTGATCGTAACTTTATATTATGCTCACTTTTTTAATGGTGGAAATAAAAGAAAAAAACTATTGTCGAGGACTGCATATAACCAGTTTTTATGTTTCCTATTCACAGTTAGGCTTCTTGGAAATCGTTCCCGCTCTGCTCAAGGTTCTTCCCACAGGAAAACAAAAAAGTCCATGGATTTGATCAAACTATTGAATATTTATTGCTGTGGTCTAATCAGGGTTTCTGTTTTCTTTGGATGTTGTTTTTTTTAATCCGAAAATTTCATCACAGTTTCTCAGAATGCATGCAATAGTTTACTGCGTGTGGCGTCGCGCTTGCTAGAATATCACCTCACTTTACTCAGAGATGCTTCAATGTTTTTCAAGGCCCACACACAAAGAAATCAATTGGTGCATGTAATACCAGGATGCAATAAGATTATATTAACTAAAAAGTAAATTAATAGTGTGTCTTAAACCACAGTAAAAAGCTGTTTAGCTTTTTTTTTACAAATATTTATTAAAAACAAAGCGTTGGTTTGGTACATGTATTATTCTTTTTGTTTTTCCTCGGTGGTGGGAAAGAAGGCGGGGAACATTTAAATAGAGGGCGGTTTTTCTTGCATCAAATCCTGTGTCTCTGTTTTGTGTTGTGTCTGTCAGGTAACAAGACTCCAAGCCATGAACCGAAATAACGTTGTTGTTGCATTGTTTGGTTGTGATCACACTGACATTGCATCGAGGTGGTCCCAGCAACACACACACACACACACACACAAGCCAAACGCTCATACTGGACATACTTCTGCTGCGTCGAAGGCCAACTACCTTACCACAAAACAATTTTCTAGGCTAGACCAGGTTATTTTTTTCATCATGCGGATACATGAAATAAACGTAATCTAGAAAAAGTAGTTAAATATAAATATGGCTTACTATTGGTTTAGAAATGTTTGTGCGTTTACGTGTATGCCTTATTGGAATTTGGATCGGTTTTCTACACCCGAAGGGCGTAATAAAATGATTAAATTATTTGTTTTAGTTATGAATATCCGGATCTTTGATCATTGAATTTAAACGCAATTGGTTTGTGTGTGTGTGTGTGTGTGTGTGTCTGTGTAGAGTAGAGTACTACTAAGCAACCGTGTGTTCAGTGTGTTCAGAACAAAAGTAATGGTTTTGGGGGGGGGGGGGGCAAAGGAGCGCAACTGACTAAAATCAACATTAATGGACCACTTAGGCCCTCTTTAAATTATCATTCATAAAACCGCTTGAGACATTGGAGATCTATAGTTGTAAGACAAAAAATATTGACAATTGCAGATTTAGATCTGCTTGTAGATAACAGATGGGACGAAGTATGATTCGACAAAAATAATACATGATATGAACCCGCAACCTCCACGCGGTACCTATACCCCTTGTCCAGGCAAAACCACTATGAACCAATAGTGAGCATGAAGAATCAAACAGAAATCCGCTTCTCTACAGACCAAACTTTACATCAGATTATTTTTCTATGGCTACGGATACACACAGTTTCAAGCCATTTTTGAAACGTAACAGTTATTATGAGAGAATGGTCACTTTTCCATGAGCGATCCTAAGGCTAACAATTAAGTGGGCGTAAAAGTTGATGTTTACTATCTCATTGTTTGTTGGCGAAGAGATGCTGATCATGCATTAGAAACGTGAATCTTGTGTGACCCCTTATGAGAAGCATAAATTAGCCTAACTGACCCTGTCGAAATTGATAACAGCCGGTGACGCAATCAGCGACCTGCCCCAACCTGCGGTTTCTCTACAGCGCCCGCATTTGACAATGAAAATGACGTCTCTTGCGCTTTGCATTGAACTGTCGCCGTATAGGATCCCTCGGGGAAACCTAGGAGACGCTAAACCCAGGATGTTTGGATTGGTCGTCCAATAGGATAGGACGGTGAAGACTTCCAGCACTTTAGTAATATCTGTCCTTGGTGTTCATAGTTGGTTGCTTGCTTCATTTTGTAAACAACGAAACTAGCTATATCGTGGATGGATCCCACTACTAACGTCTGATAAGTTTGCTTGCTGCTACACAGAGACTGAGATGGGACACCAGTTTCTGTTTCAGAGGGTCTGATGTTCTGCAAATTGAAGATATGGTTCCAAGACAAGAGAGCTAGCCCAGAAGTTATTGTCCGATAAATCATAAAAGTACTGCGAGAATATCACTATACGCATAATTTAAAATATACTGCTCGCTGTTTCACTAAAAGGCAACAGACATTTTTTGTGTTTTTAAATGATCAGCGTTGTAAAGACTTTACTTTCCTTCGGTGTAAACTTATTAAGATATGATAATGTTGCAGATACTTGGGTATAATCGAGTACAGCGCACCTCCTCTTTTTTCTCCTACATGTAGCATCTCTTCTGCTTGGTTATGGCCCTAGAGACACTGTTAGTCCTGTGAACAAAATATCCAATTTCGATCTCTGATTGTAAGTAGTTATAAACCATTCCGTTTTTATGATTACTTGATTTACAAACTGAATAACAATTAGCGCAGCATGTGTATCTTAGTAAAGCAAACTTTTAAATGTGCATCCAGGTTCCTGCGCCATACAGAAGTGGTTACTTATTAGTTGGCTAAAAGTGAAGAAAAGTATTGTCGAAAATGTTGGATTGACGTCTATTCATTGCTCTAGACAATGGCGTCGTGTTTTTAAGAGAGGTTAATCCATGTTTTTAAAAGGTCTCATGCATTAAACTTACTAATTCCTACGTTGCCTAAAAGAGGTAAACTCATAAAACAACGACATGCCTTTGTGTTGAAGACAAGCTTTGCTAATTTCACTTTTTTAAGTAAACATTCCTTTCCACACGACAGCTATGATTAAAGAGGTATCCAACCATAAATGTTATTAGCTGATCTATAAACTGGTTTGGACCTGTAAGACAATGACAACTTGAATGGCAAGCCTTGACTCACTCCATGCTCGTTTACCATCATCGTTTTCACTCCACTCCACGTGGGATTCAACGTGCGAGCTACAGGATTTGAGAGATAATGAACACTCGTGGGGATAACATAATGCACTTTGAGGGACTCAGACGACGATGTCAACAAAACTGTTACTGCAAGCAGAGCGGGGACATTGGTCTTGTTTTGGAATATACAGGTTGCAACCACCTCGATAAATTAATACTCCCTTGTGACTTTACATTAAATATGGGTCACAGTCTGGCTGCGCTTACGGCACAGTTGTTTACCTACAAAAGTGCGATACACTTGTGCAACGTCATCAGTGAAGGTTGTCTCAAGGACGGTCTCTTCCTCTTGTCAAGTCTGCAGTGTCCCTGCCACTAAACATACATGTGTGTTCCACCGGGGGAGTATATATACACAGTCATGATTTGAGCACATGCCAACACCGGTAAAGGCGATGCCGGGGCGGTTCGGTGGCTGCAGTAAAAATTGAGTAGATCAAGGCCTTTTTATGCAATTATTGTTTTATGTAAAAAAAATATCACGTAAAATACTTAACAAATTATTTAATCTCTTAAGCACCTGCTCTTGATTAAGATTAATAGTTTTGATTGATTGTTTCGGGGTCAAAAATTAAGTAAAATGTAAAAGCAGATACATGTACATGCTTTTGCAATAAACACAGACTCGAATTTACAACAAAAAGGTTTAAGCAAATACATACATCTAAAAATTGCAAACTGTCACAATATAGACAGACATCGACTAAAGTTTGCTTCTCTAGATTGGTTGATTGTTAGACAAAGGCCTTATAAAATTAATTATTGCGCATCTTAGTCTGTCTCTGTATACTAGTGGGCAACCAACGAGACATGACACCAGACGAGGGCTTTCCGCCTTTTCACTCACAGGACTCATCCCAGTCAATAGCCAATACGTGGTCTATGTCACCTCTTCGTCACTTCAAGCCGAGGCGGTCGTGACAACATAGTTTAAATGGCAATTTGACTGCCACATTAAGTTGTCAAGTGTTTGCGAAGGCTAGGCTGAAGAACTAGGCAATAAAATAGCATAAACAACAACAAGGCCCATTGTAACTATACGTATCGGTGTTTTTATATTTCGATTGCGCAGTAATAGTATTTTCGGTATTTGTTTTTCCTTTTATTTATTTTTGTTTGTTTGTTAGATCATTACTCATTTTATCGTTAATATGTTTTTTTTTTTTTTTTTAGTGTTCCAGTTAGCGGATGTCACGGTCTGGCAAGGACCGTTTCGACTTCGCTCAATCTTTCAGACGGCGATTTCATCTAAGACGTGCGTGGAAAAAAATCATTTAAAATGTTATTCACATTTCGAAAAGCATGCGAAATTTTAGGATAATGTGAGGTACATTTGTGAAGTTTTGTATAAGTACTATCATCTGAATACGCTTTTTTCTATGTTAACTAAGCCTCTTTGATTCTTAACGCATTACTCCTCCAAGTATCTCAACCTTTTTCTTGTGGTTTGTTATGCTTTTTATTTTTATTTTTATTTTATTTTTATTTACAAAAATGTAAGTATTAATTTTGATCTCTCTCTCTCTCTGTCTCTCTCTCTCTCTCTCTCTCTGTCTCTCTCTCTCTCTCTGTCTCTCTCTCTCTCTCTCTCTCTCTCTCTCTCTCTCTCTCTCTCTCTCTCTCTCTCTCTCTCTCTCTCTCTCTCTCTCTTTCTCTCTCTCTCTATTTATATATATCTCTCTATCTCTCTTAGTCTAACTCTCTTTATTTCTTTACTAATTTTCTCTTTTTTCCCCTCTCCCGCTCGCTCTCTTTCTATTTCTTTCTTATGTTTCAATGTCTATCTAGCTGCTTGTCTGTCGACCCTATAACGGTAACCTCGCCGCCTTTAAACCAACAGACAGACAGACAGACAGACAGACAGACAGACAGACAGACAGACAGACAGACAGACAGACAGACAGACAGACAGACAGACAGACAGACAGACAGACAGACAGACAGACAGACAGACAGACAGACAGACAGACAGACAGACAGACAGACAGACAGACAGACAGACAGACAGACAGACAGACAGACAGATAGATAGATAGATAGATAGATAGATAGATAGATAGATAGATAACCTGTCATCAATTTTATTGATAATTTTAGGAAATGCACGACTAACATACTAAAGAAACTCGCCAAACATTTAGCGTCTATGTAAAATATCATTTACCTTTCTCAATGGTTTCCCTCATTGAAGATCTTGTCAAAGACATGCAGCGATCACATAAAATCCTATTAGCTCAACTAGATCGAAACAGCCTAGAAATATTGTGTATGTCACTAAAAATGTAGTTCCACCACTGGAAGCGAACAAAATGTTGCAACTTTATTTTTTTACATTTCTGTTATATACTTCTCATTTAGAATGCTTCATGGAGCATGTCGAGAGGTCGGGGACGTGATGAACGTTCGATCACGTACGCGGCTTCATCGATCATGCTACACCAAGATCAATACTTAAAAATGGTTGAATGAGAATGAAAAGCGCTTTGAAAGAGTTGGTGACCAAAAGAAAGAGCTAAGTTAGAAAGAGAGAAGAGACAACCAGGCAGACAAAGATAGGAGCAGACAGACAGAGGCAGAAAGACATACAGAGAGATAGAGGCAGATACAGAGAGAGAGAGAGAGAGAGAGAGAGATAGAGAGAGAGAGAGAAAGAGAGACAGAAAGACAAAGAGAGAGAGACAGAGAGACAGAGAGAGAGAGACAGAGAGACAGAGAGAGTAAAGACAAAAGCGCACAGCTGGGAGTCGGTGGCGAATAAATTTTGTTAAATTAAAGAAGGTGAATCATAATTTTTATTATAATGAGGTATCGTTGAAAGCAGCTATACCATAAACACGTCACTGATTCTACTGGTATGATGATTATTTTTTATCATAAGAATTACATGTACTTTCCGCCAAGCCGAATCCCCTTTCCATGATTGGAGTCTCAGCCTGGTCCGTCACGGTTGGTCGCGAGGGTCATTGTGACACTCTGTGGGTTTCATCAATTATTTTGTTTTACCGTAGTTACATTGGGCTACGCCGGCGAGCAAATGTATTGAATAAGTGATTAGGGATACGAGTATTTGATTTGAATATCATAATACAGTTGTGTGTATATTTTTATCTTCAAACTGTTTCTAATTTCTGAGAGGTCTTCAAAATGCAGAGATCAATGTGTTATCTTGTGGAAGATATAAAAGACTAAAATAATAGAATAAGTACCGGTAAACGGTAGCACTGTTAAGCATTGATCGCTTCTGTTTATTTTTATTTTTTTGTAAGTGTGTAAAAATCTGAAGGTAGTATATTCCGAATCCACGTGCATCGTTACTTAACAATGCCATGGTTACTTTGTTCACCAAGAAGTGATAAATTGTCAAGGAATGAAAAGCTTTCGAAATCAGCTGTCTGTAAACAGTCCTTTTTTTTTAAATTCTTTCCATTCCTTTTCGTTTTCTTGCGCATAAAGACTGATAATAAAAACACATTTTCTTGTATTTTTAAACCTTTTTATTATGGGATATAACAGGCTTAACAACAAAGCCTCTGCAGTATGGGCAAGATCCTCCAGGCGTGTCTCCAGGGGGGCTCTGTGATCTTTTCTATCCTGCTTAAGACTGTAAAAAAACATTGCATGGCCCAGACAATCTGAATGGAAAGTGCTTTCATAGCGGGACTGTCAATCTTTGTATCAGTTCTATGAATCAGAACAGAATGTGTTTAATAATATATGTATACCTAGATTTATAGAATTAATTCTTACGTAACATTTTTAGTTTGTATGCTTGTAAGTTTGGTACCATTATTTATATACTTTAGTATTTAGAGTCCAATTAAATAGAGTAGAAATTTGAGATAAATTCAATAACCAAATCACTAACGAAAGGGATCATCTAAGTCCATCTTGATTGCTATGTGCACCAAAATGAAGTAAACCAATTACGTAGATCGATAGATAAATAAATGGAAAGATAAGTAGACATATGGTAATAGATAGATAGATAGATAGATAGATAGATAGATAGATAGATAGATAGATAGATAGATAGATAGATAGATAGATAGATAGATAGATAGATAGATAGATAGATAGATAGATAGATAGATAGATAGATAGATAGATAGATAGATAGATAGATAGATAGATAGATAGATAGATAGATAGATAGATAGATCCGATTAAGTGAATAATCAAATGAAACCATTATTTTTTTTATTATTAAAAGTCCAAGTTTTGAAAGTACACCTTGTAGATAGAAATCTGAGGTTAAAAGATGGGTGGGTAAAAGGTACAGCCAGATAACACTTCATCCAATGGACAAACGCGGCGTATCATCAAATTAAATAACATTACATTTCCTTTCCCTCTTGCCTTTGTATTGTCAACAGAGGAGGCATAACCAGTATAGCAATCAAAGGCGGTAACCAGTAATCAAGGCCAGGCGTTTGAAGGCAGGTATTGTTTACTGTCCAGCCCTCAGAGTGACCCAGTACAGCTCTCAGAAAGCAAAGCTAGGTAAGTTTAGGTCAGTGGGCCATTAAGAGAGGCTACCATCAGGAATTTATCTCACCACTCGAGTGCACTGCATACTCAGGAGGCCAGTTCTTACAGCCCAGTCCCCACACAACTCTTAAATTTTGGACACTGTTACATAGGACTTTGACAGACGGTATAAACGCGCTCGGCTTTTTGTTTATACTTTGGTATCTCTCAGATTGCCTTGGACCACACACGTAGGATTAGAGCACAATTGAATTGACTTTCTTGTCCTTACTTGTAACAAACTTTACAAACAATTATAATCAACAACTGCGGGATACCATAATGCATATAGTAGCTCAGTTGGAAGAGAGTCGCACTGACGTTTGAATTACTTGAAATGTACGTTTAATGGTGGCCTCGATCCCCAGATGAAAAGGCAACAACAGTAGCTCAGGCGAGCAGAATTTCCAAGGTTACAGGTACGCCTGTTGCCCCAGTGTGTCGCCATAATTATAGAGAATTCCTCGTTTAACATTAGGGACGTAGAAATAATATTACACATACACACCCCTCTCAACCCCTCTCTTTTCATACGAAAACAAAACAAAAATCGTCAATATTCTCACTTCCAGAGTTGACAGAAATAAGAGCGCTTTTAGGTAACAATTATTATGGAGGACTTGACGATGGGGAAAATAAGAGAAAATCAAAATGCAGTATATAATATAAGTCTAAATCCAATATGGAGCCTACGTTAATTTTGATGTAACAGCTGATTGGCCACCTGGTTAAATGACCGCATAATTTGCGCGTGATGATGATATAGTTTGTGGTTATTTTGTATTACAGAAAAATAATTATACTGATAACATAACTGCATTCCTCTCTATCTTGATTGTGATGTCTATAGAGCTTTCCACATACCGAAGCTTACCTCCTAGTTACAATGCAGTGCTATAAAACTGTTTGACGCACTATACCAGTAGTTTAGGTAGGTCAACGTACTGTGTTTATTTTTTGCTGCACGCTGAAAGAAGATTTTACACCTGTTTCGCAAACCACAACTACAAGGTCAATGAGATGAGTTACCTTCTCTCAAGCAAGAATTTGGCGGTCAGTATGTGTCCACGCGTGGTTCATGCACTGACATCACTGTCAGCGTGGAGTGACCACGGCTACAGACGCCTCCCTGGGCACTTTTTGTCTACTGATCTACTGCATGGTCCTTGTCCAATGTCTGCAAAGTGAAAAATCTCACACAGCAGCATAGTGGTAAATCCTTGCAGCGAATGGAGGCATAGACACGAGAAAGAAAGGGGAGAAGAAGAAAAAAACCCACCGGTCCGTGAAATATGATTGTAAGCACATTTTGTTCAAACAGACAGAATAGGTTGTGGGATTGTCAGATTGTATAATGAGAGTTTTTCTCTTTTTTTCTTTTTTTTTTAAATCTCCAACAAAAACTTGAATGGGGAGTTGCTTGTAAAGACTCCTCTACCGTAAAGCCAGTTATAACACTGGTAAAAGGTCTCCTTGACGTGACAATCTAGGCATAGGTTCGGGCAGGCAGGTAATTTCTTAGTTTGTGTTTTTTTTTCCTCTCTAAAGCTTTGAATATTTCAAACGAAAAATTGCAAGGCAAACGTTTTGGTGGGGATAAAAAAAATGTTTTGGGGGTTGTCAACCTCCTCGGTTCTCACTCCTTTTCTATTCTCTCTTTAAGATGTAACCTTTGCCCACTTTGTTGTTGTTGTTGTTGTTATTATTATTATTATTGTTATTATTATTATTATTATTATTATTATTATTATTATTATTATTATTATTATTATTATTATTATTATTATTATTATTATTATTATTATTATCGTTTTATTAATATTAAACTTTCATGCTTTGTTATTATATTTTCTTTTGTTTTATTATAATTTTATGAAATCTGCTGATCTATGCCGCTTGAAAAAGATATGGACCATTAGAGGCAATAATTGTATGGCAGCCTGGCAATTGGCTTAAGGTCAATGTGGACCATATTTAGCTGTTGCTAGAAGGTATCATATTTGACCTTAGCTGGTTCCTGGTAATCGATAACATACAGACATATTGAGTTATATAAGTATACCTCATTAACGACAGTAAAGTTAACATTGACTTTGTTCGGTGTTTTTTTTTTTTTCTTAGTATGAAGTCACATGTTTTGGATTACCGAAACCCGAAATGGGTCTAATTTAGTAGGCCACAGCATACTTTAGTTATTGCGTTTGCATTTCAATTTATTACTTCTCAATTTTTATGTTCTTTCACAGAAAGAAAGATTTACTTCATCCTCTCATTTTCTTGTAGAGATAAGTTGGATCTTATCTTTAAACAAACTGTGGACAGTGCTAGAGATTGTCTGAAGCAGAATACCCCCACCATCACCCAAATTCAGAAAAGACCAGGCGAGAATGTCATTGTATATACATTTTATTATTTTTTTTTTTTCCTTTCGTTTGCACATATGTGATATATTCTTGTCTAATAACGAATGGATAACGTTCTTAAATATTTATTGTTTATCCATTTGGAAGCATTCAAAAGATGCTGGTGAACAGAGCAGACTGACAGTAACACGATATAAGGATAGACGAAACAGCCAGGTCAACAAAAACACCTTGGAGGCCAATAAAGGCAGACGGACACAAAAAGAGGTAGAGATCATAACATTTAACCTAGGCGGAGCTAGGAAAGATTTTTAAAAAAAGAACACACAATTGCAGAAATCCAACGA
The DNA here is from genome assembly GCA_003991915.1 of Elysia chlorotica. Classification (NCBI taxonomy): domain Eukaryota; kingdom Metazoa; phylum Mollusca; class Gastropoda; family Plakobranchidae; genus Elysia; species Elysia chlorotica. Next base: position 157,997 of record RQTK01000523.1, read on the forward strand.
GGGAGTGAGAGAGATATATATAGAGAGGGGGGGGAGGTGGGAGAGGGTAATAGCGAGACAGACACTCACATAGGAAGACAGCCAGAGAGTAAGAGAGATAGATAGAAATAATGAAAAGAAGAGAAGAGAGATAGAGGCAGCCAGAAGAGAAGAGAGATAGAGACAGCCAGAAGAAAAAGGACTGACCTTTACATATGATCGTGATTTTTCCTATTCCTCTAGAGCAGTACACTGAAGAGGAAAAACTCATTGGGCGCGCGGACATACAGTAGTGATACCAGAGAGAGTGAAACAGTGAGAGGTTTCACGGCCAGGAGTTTGCGTACGTAGTTGGGATAATTAAGGTGGCAGTTTCCTTTTTTAGCCGAACTAAAAACTAGGTCTGAAGATTGGTAAACCTCCTTAATTACAGTAAAGAAATAGAGCGCTAGCTCCCCCGTATCAAGCAATGTGAGCTCTTTGTGTGAAGCGTCTCACTAAATCTATAGTCTCTGACTCTCTGGTGATACTCTGCCTGTCTGTATCTCAGACTGAATGTCATAGTCTTTAACAGCCACATGCCACTGCGAACAGGCAGGCGTGGATACTTTGATATACGTGTAGTGCACGGAAACAGGATACCAAGGATAAGATAGAGAGACTCCAGTGCAAATAATTATCTCTCTCCGGGACTATCCCAACTGGTTTAGGAAATAGGAAATCATTATACATACACCAGCCGCACTGGATCAAAGTAATCTGTGGTCGGAGAAAGAAGCACTCTCAAAGTTTAATGTCTTTTAGGTACATGTTCAAAAACAGACTCATAGGCTAAAGTTTTACAAGTTTCAAGTTCTGCCACACATAACAAGAGAGGCGATATATGTACAATGTATTGGGCCTATCTCAACCAGTTACATACCGAGTGTACTGATCACTGAAGCCGTGAAACCGTTCCAGTTGAATGGAAACCAATGCGGCTTAATCGGAAATAGAAACCGAGATCTCCAGAGCTGAAGCCAAGGAAAGGACATTGTGCTGAAGTAAGAAAGAAGCTGTTGGTGGGGACTGCTTCCAACCAGTTCTTGCAACACGATAGTTCCTGGAATGCACACATGATTAACAACTTTTCATGATTGTTTTTTTTTTTGCCACACAGACTTAGCTTTGTTTTAGTTGATGCTGGGAAAATAAAAATAAAAACTTGCCGCTATTATTGAACCATAGGTTCAACACAGTTTCCTAAAAGGAGACAAAAAAAATTGTTAAAATTGTATGCGAGGAGCTATGGAGTAATAAAATGTAGATGTCTATAATCTTTATAACTATTATTAAATTGGAACATTGTTGCCTTTTTCCTTATGTTTCAATATATTATGATATGTCAATCCATACGTGGGTCGGAATGTATCCTCATGTTGCAAGGCTTCTGTGGTTATGTTTGTCTACATCATTTGCCTCTGAAGGGAGACCTTTCTGTGTCTCCATTAAGTATCTGGTAAATGGATATATTTATGTTTGTCCCGACTTTACAATTGTCATTGTGTGTGCCATATATCAGTCTTCTGCTTTATTCGGGATCTTTTTGACATAACTACAAGATGTAGGTTGGAGAAAGCTAACCTAGACTGGGGTGCTAATACATCGGCCCAACGAGCTGCTCCCTTATTCCGAAACGGCTGTGCCGAAAAACATACTTTCCCATTTTAAAAGTTGACATTAAAAACTATAACAAGCAAACACAAGTTGGTATTTTTGAATATGACGAAAGATCAGAAGACTGGAAAAGGACGAGATAAAGGCAATGGTACTTTGCTTAGTGCATTAAACATACTCTCGATTTGGTCAATGGTTACAATGTCATAAGCGTGACAGCGAGGCGTTCCTAATCACAAATACGTGTACACATAATTACCATGGTTCAAGAGTATCGTTATTACTAGGTACATCGATTGTGGTTGTACGAAATTCATAAGTGCATGACTGAGCTGGCCATGGGTATAAAATCAATTATAATGTACTTGAGAAATAGCCCAGGTGTTGTACATAGATAGTCTATAGAAAAATGGGAGAGAGATGAGCTGACGGACGGTATCATTTTATTATGGACACAGTCAGGCATCCAAACATTTTAATACAGGAGGAGATCAACAAAGTACCGGTAGGCTATATGAATTAAAACAATCGATGTGAGCACTTTCCATCAGGTAGAGAGAGAGAGAGAGAGAGAGAGAGAGAGAGAGAGAGAGAGAGAGAGAGAGAGAGAGAGAGAGAGAGAGAGAGAGAGAGAGAGAAGAGAGAGAGAGAGAGGGAGATGGAGGCAGACAGGCAGACAGACAGAGACAGGCAGACAGTCAGACAGAGAGGCAAAGGTTAAACACAAATTTTGCAATGCAAGTACATGTACTTTGAGGTTACGGGGACCAAATAGATCCCGATAACGAATCGACTTTGGTCAAAGTTAGAAAAGGTCCGGAGCAGACTGACATGATTTGGGGCAGTCACTGTGCATCTGGTCCAGGTTACTGATACCTTAACCATGGAAAGTGGATGCAAGTCAGAGTAATCCACAGTGCTCAGATGTGACCAAAGTTTGTCCCATTCTTAGATAAGTTGTATTTGAGAACAAAATCCCCTCTAATGGCTTCTTGGTGACATCGTAGTCTTACGGTCAGCCTTTTCAATGTCAATGTCAATGGAAGTAATACGAGAAACCAACCACGGAGTCAGCAGGTAAAAGAGAGGTAGATAGAAATGAAGGGAGAGAGAGAGAGAAAGAAAGAGAGAGAGAGAGAGAGAGAGAAAGAAAGAGCAAGAGAGAGAGGGGAGAGAGAGAAAGAGAGACAGAGAGAGAGGGGGAGAGAGAGACAGAGAGAGAGAGGGGAGAGAGAGAATATATATAGATCCATCTAATCTTTCTATAGTCATGGAAAAACAACTTACTCTTTAAAACTAAATAGCAAGCTTATTTTAGCTTGATACCTAAGTATTTCCCATAATTATAACAAACGACTTTCTGTGTATCCGACATCTTTTGTCAAGTTTATTTGTTAACCTAGAGCTGTTATACAGAATTTATTTAATGTCCCAACATATTTGGTAAACATGAACTCAAAGCTTTAAGTCAATGGTAAACAGGATTCCCCTTTTCCTTCTTACATTTCTCTTAAATTCAGTGGACGGCACTGGATTATTGCTGAGTGGAACACGTATTCCCCGAGGCAGTCAATAATATGCTGGTTAATAAAAGACGGATTAATGTTATCAAAGGATCAAAATCACAGAGATATCTGTGATCAAAATTAATCAAGCCGTTTAACTTCCAACGCCAACGCAATCGACGGTTCCCCACCGGTCTTAACCATAGTCCGTCAGCTGTTTCTCTGGACACTGTGTGCCGCAGTCCGCAGTCCGAAGCTCGCCAGACGGTAGTGGTGCGATGGTGCGAGACTGTGACCTATGCGCCAATGCAGACCAGTGAATAAATTTGCTGAGCTGGCCCAGGACTAGATCTAGGCTGGCTACCTGTACGCCGGCTGTGCCTTGCGGAATGTGAACTCTACCGCCAGTGCTTGATCTTGAACTTGAACCTTCGCATGAACCTATGAACTGCGTAGAGGATCTTACAATCTATTGTCCACTTGGGACAGCTGTACGTCATGTAGTACTTTTGCTATTTTTACGCGTGATTTAGTCCCGACTAAATGCAGTGAGAGCCGCCGCACTGACCGTTACCAAAAAATGTCTGGTGTTTAGTAAGCTTACTTGATTGAAGGGCGGTGCGGAGAGGAAGGGATGGTCAGGCCATAAATCTGTCTATGTTTTCATAAGATGTATGATTATGTGTAATATATATGTCTACCGAGTGAATGTCATTATATCACATTGGACAACATTTACTACGTTTTGAATCAAGTATGAAATTGGATTATTATAAAAGAAAAAGACCTAGGAGTGACAGCAGCAGCAGTAATATTAGTAGTGCTGCATGTAGCATGATGTTAGAGGTACACGTACGTGTATTCGTAGCATTAGATTAACTGTTTTAGCAAGGTTTAGCAGTGTTTGTTGAAGTACATTGCCGATTATAGATTTGGGAGAAAGGCCAATAGAACGTTTTACATGCTGGAAGGGTTATACAACATATATAATAAAATAAGTAGTAACGGTTTTGTAAAACAATTCATTAAAGTACATGTTTTAAATATGCTTGAGTAATACGGTTTTTTTTGTTCAAATTTTGACTACCAGATAATATGACCCCAAATGAAAGAAGAAAAACTCAAACTACTTGGGCGTAAAATCATAACACGTTGTCATTCCAGAAACTCTTTCATTTAAATTGGACTTGTAATAAATGTTAACAGGACACAAAACAGGCGGTAATGAGTCGAACGAAAGTCTACTTAAAGTACACTCATTCTTTGATACTGACGCACATTTGTAGTAATAGGCATTTGCCAGTTATATGTCTATTAAACAAAACATGGAAGAAAAATTAATTGATGTTTACTGGCTGTAATAATGCAATGGTTTTCTATGCCAGTTGAGACAGTATAAATAGGTTGTTTCGTTCTGTGTTAGGGTTGTTGACGCGCAAGCCATTCTTTGTGCTAACCAGATTTACCTCTCGGACATGTACAATAACTCTACACAAACGCTAGTACAATGTACCGGTATATGACATTTAGCCTTGCTTCAAGGTTAACTTCAAGGTCGAAATGGTTGGCTATTCGCTATTCGACTGTGCTATAGAACTACAGAAGGGAATGCATATGTCTGGTAAGTCCAGCTGGTAGCTGATCAATATGAAATCGCCACCAGACGCATGATGACTCAGTCGACAGAGAGCAGAACTAACAAACAGGAGGTCCAAGGTTGGACCCTGATCTGTGTCTCATGTTAAGATAGACAAAAAAAAAACTGTTGTAACTATAATTATATGTCTTCGGAAAACCTAGATGAAGTACAATTAACCAGATGCTATGTCAATTGGTGTGGTTTTAGTTTATTAAGTACATGTTTATACAATAATCTATAAGCATTTGAAAGACATAGAAAGATAAAGAAATAAATACTGTTTGCTACAGCCTGTGTAACAAAAGTAGTGTAGGATAACAGTGTTACTATAGGCACTGAAAAAATCTCGGCAAAAATAACAACCAAGACTTATCTGTAATATTGCACCACCTGTACTAGTTCATCTTAGGTTGGCTTTGAGCAACATAATGGGAAGGCTGTTACTGAATGCACTTATTATTACTACATATACCTTGCCTTTTCCAGACTTTCCTTACACGTTAGTCGAACGACGCCTTTTCTTATGTTAATGGGTTTATATCTACTTCACAAAGAGTGTGCGCTCATAAACAAATAATTTTACCATCCTCTCCAAGTCAACAGACGCTTTATTATCCTAACTAACAGTTATACCCGTTCTGCGAACGGTGATGGGGTGTGAACTTCACAAACATATGCCGCAAAGTTATCACCTGGACAAAAAGTGCCTGTGATTCGCAAATTTATCACCTGAAACAAAAGATAATAACACCTGAAAAAGAAAAGTATTAGAAACTATCATGTGCAACAATTTATAGTTTTGAAACTTACCACTAGCTGCACTGAATTTACTGATAGACAATGTTATCTGTATATACTCCGGGATGCTCGGGGTCAGGAGGTGCTGCAAACAGGCGAACATTGTCTCTTTTGCCAACCCTGCTCATGGCCACATACAGTTATCCATGGCTGAATACGGGACTTGGCAGGCATACTCCAACTGGGAATTGTTTGCAGTAATGGAAAATGCAATGGGGATGCAATGGAGATATGGAACTGCTTCCCCTTCATTTGGAATGGGCAAGTCTTCTCTGATGGGATGAGGGGAATGCGGGGGGATGAACAGTCTTTTCCCAGAATGAGGCCCATATATAACAGTGGCATCAATTACGTGGTCCTGTAATTGCTCTACGATGTATCTGGTACCATTACATAGATCACTGTGAGGCTCCAGATTACGCAGAAGCATCACAAAACAGTGGCGCTTGAGACAGAGTCGATGAGGTGAGAGGCCTGATGGACATTGTTTATTGATAAATTTTAGGGATATTGATGCTGGCTTTCTTCTAAGTGCATCTGTGTGCTCGTTCTTCCCCAGGACACGTTGATATAGTTTGTTCTTTTATACGGCCAGTGGCATCATTTGTTGAACATATATAATTGCTTTTGATGAGAGCCAGATGGTGTCTGGTGGTGTGCACAACACAAAACACGTCACACTCTTATGAAATGCGTATGATGATCTCATATATGAAAAATTTGAAACTAATCAGTTTTAAGTAAGCACTATTGAAAATTTGGAAGCTAGGACTAGACTACTGAACGAAAAGATTAGCCGGCTGGCTGACGTTTTTGGACGGGATTTCTTGTCTATAGATCTTGACACACTTTAATTCATGTAATAATATACTCGCACATGCTCTTAATGATAATTTGCTTAGTGATCACACTTCTATAGGAAGCTAGGCTAGGACTATTCTGAACGATTCTCGTCAGTTTGAGGGTGTGATTTTATTGCAGGAAGAAGAAGAAGAAATATGGGGGAAAAAAAAGAAGCCGACTGGCGTCGGGCGATGAATTTTAGGATACTGGTCACACCTTAAAACAGCCTCCCCACTAAGATTGATTTTATCCTAACTCACAATTTTAAGTAATATACATTTTTGCTAGATCAAGCATTTACAAACTAATTTTGATCATATTGTCTTTTTGTCCTTGAATTTAGTAATGCACGATTTTTTTGGTGGCATTGTTTGTCTTTAAGACCTAATCGTAAATGTTAGATCTAGTATTGTAAACAAAAACAAAACAAAAATACGCCACATTCTTATCAAAATTGTAATGTGCACAAGGAGTACAGGAAGTAGTAAGGGGCCTGCTCGTACTGAGACAGTCTATCGAAACGTCTGTGCTGTTGTTATTTTTAATTAGCATGTGTCTTTTATGATATAACAAAAAAACAACATTATTTCATTTCTAACCCTGACCACCAATCACCATACCGAAAAGGGCTCCGTTAAAAAAAAAAAATGTCGGCTTGACCCTTCCTACCTATGCCAATAAACGTCGATTAAACCTTTGCCAAAAAGTATTCGCCGTAAATTTAATATTATTTATAATGAATTATTGATGTTTTGAGCTAAAGGTATTTTCAACTTTGCAATTAAAAAACGCTTTGATCTCGCTCTACAAATAAAAAGCATATTTACAACATAATTAGTATGCGCTTGCCAGCATAAAGGCCAGGGATCATCATATTTATATTATATATTTAGTAGGCTTGAGTTGAGTTGGTTTAACGTCCACGTCAGCACTATATAGGATATGTGCAGCCACACACGCAGGGATACTATTACTATGGTTCCTGTCGCAGTCGGTCACATTAGTCTGTCAGCAGTTGATGTTAAAATAGTTTTGGGGGAGGGGGATCCAGAGTAATGTAGACGGGAAAAAAAGGCGTATCTTCGGAAACCACGATGACGTGGAAGAGATTAAACATGTAATTGTTACTAACTAGTAAGCTAAATATCTTTTTTACTTCCATGCTAATTCTACAACTTCATGTTACCAGTACATGTATTACTTTTGTGCGTCACCTGTTTCGTATTTTAAAAAATTCAAACTTGAAACTGGATATGGACTTCTTTTGCATACAGTTTGAGGCATCATTAATGTGTTAATGGCGTAGCATTGCCTGCCAGGATGACACAGGTGCTCACTCTACTGCCCTTTTTCATGTTCTGTGCGCTCAGTGGTCGGTGGTTCAGCAGCTGTTGGACGCGCGTTTCGGGTGGCATGTGGTTTATGGTGACTAGGGACCAAACTCAGGAGCAGTCGCCCGGCACCCTGATCCCGAATGCGAGAGAGAGAGAGAGAGAGAGCGGAGGGGCAGTCATAAGAGAGGGCAGGAGAGAGAGAAATAGAGAGAGAAAGAGAATGGCAGAGAGAGAGAGAGAGAGAGAGAGAGAGAGAGAGAGAGAGAGAGAGGGAGAGAGAGAGAGAGAAACAAGATAGAGAGAATGATGATTTGCCTAATTTAGTTTAGCCATCACCACTGAGCTAAGTAGAATGGTGTATTATTACAGTCTTCTTTGATGTATTAACTATTATTCTGATGTAACTGTAACAATGGCAGTGCGATTAATAAATCTGCGATCACCTGAGCCCCGATTTATACAATGTAACGGGAATTATCACATGAGATTGTTTCTTATTGTTGCCTAGATTTAGGTCGGGTTTATACAACAACGTCCCGTTATCTGAAATCCACATGAGTCAAATTAGTATTGAGCGCATGAACAAAGGAAAAACCACAATAAATATGAGAAATTCAAGCCCAGTTACACAGTCAGATCGATTTCAATATCAAGAATAGATAAGCACAGATTAGATATATTTTAATCCTATTAAAAAATAAGTCATCTAAAGGAACCAAAAAAGTAGAATGAGAGGGAGTAAGAGAGAGAGAGAGAGAGAGAGAGAGAGAGAGAGAGAGAGAGAGAGAGAGAGAGAGTACAGAATTTACGCCATAAAGGGAAAACGGAACTTTCTTTTGCAGTACGAAGAAAATCCACTAAATTGGCCAATCTCCCTTGAAAGATAAATACAGAACGATTTAGAAAATCTCACAATTAAACTAAAGATAGTGTACGTTCGGAGGTTTTGAAAAAATTCCGCTACGAGCTTGAAACATTTTGCTCATGAAATCCCACTCGAAGCAAATTCTGCATAGAGTCTAGTGCATAGTTACGTTCAGTCAAATTTCTCCCTTCACTTGATGGACAATAATTATCTTGAGATTCTGTCAAAACGTAGCGACCGCTTTTGTTTGACAACTAAGCACCACAGAACAAGGAAATGCATGATATTCATCGCCAAACAATAGGTCTGGCATTCTTAGATCATTGGCCTTCTTACTGGCTGCAATGATGTTTCCAAAAGTCTGTTAGAAGCGGAAAATATCTCAAAAGGCTCATTATTATTCTCTTAATAAATAATGTGCGTGATTTTTCAAATATAACATCATTCAGAGCAAAATGAACACACAAAAAGGACTTGAGTAGAATTATGTATAGAGACTGAATGATTGTTAAAATAAGTAAAATTCTCGCTCATGACACAGACACACAAAAAAGAAAAAAGTCAATGTTGTACACGTACAGTACTTTTACGACCACTACTAGGATCACAGCCAGTGATCGTCATATACGTGGGATTAGAAACGCGGACATCCCGATTTGGAGACCAACGCTCTACCAATAGATACCGGTACTTTTAATAACCATGCTAATAGTAATACCCAAGTGGGTAGACGGAAAAGCCAAATAAGACAGAACTGAAATAACATTAGAATGAGGACAATTTTACTGAATATCAAAAGCTCTTCCCAATCACACCAGATGTACCAATATTGAGTAAGTGCACAAATAATATTGCTACAAAGCAAATCATTATTAAATTTTGTATCTTTTGGCAGGCCTGCTTAGACTATGAGCATTAATAATAATCTTTTTTTTTTATGAAACCGATAATGCACATTAAATTTTAATTTTATTCTAAAAAGGGGAATTAAAAAAAAAATTAATCGCTCTTTTCAAAGAACTAAACAGTTAAGAATTCCTATCACGGTTTTACTTCGAACTCTCTAGGAGACGAACTGGTACAAGAGCATTAGTCTCCGAATCGGTAAACCCGCGGTTCGAAACCCATGATCGGAAAAATCCTTTTTGATTTCATCCCCTACTTGTTGGATCGGTGTAAGTATGACGTGACCGCGTGAGGCAGAAGCTTATCCCCGCAGTGTCTCTGTGTGAGACTGAGAGCACTTCACATAGGCAGACGTAGGTCGGGGGACCCGTACACAATGTTGCCTTGCTGCTGACTTTCGATATTGAGAAACCAATTCACTCACTCACTTTGAATTCTCAACTCAATCCATTATGTTTAAATTTGAAGTCGGTATAATTTAAACAATTATTTTAATACACAATTTTAAATAAAGCCCATGAAGCAATGTATTGACAATATTATCCTATGTTTATTTGCTTTTGTTTTTTTTTAATTTTGTATGGTTCATAAACAACCTGTATTATCAGCTGCACCCCTCCTCTCACCCTCCCGTCGCACTTAAACTTACTCTAATCCACGTGACTCTTGAATAATGTTATACTTTTAAAAATAAAGTTTTACAACACTTTATCTATATCTACCAATGAAATCTAAAAATATTGCCATTTTGTAACTTTTTGTTTGGATTATCACAAGAGCCCCACTCCTTACTATGTCACATCTTGACCTACTCCAGATCTACTGTACACTAGATCTACCAACCTTGTGCCAAAAACGTATTTGCATACATTGTCTACACGTTTTTGCATAAAATTGTTCTGTTTAATGCCTTGTTGGGTGGGCAGCCCCATTGGACCTCGAGGGGAAAGACCTAGACCTAAGCCTCGGTACCGTTGACACGGCATGCTGGCTGATGCACATGGGATGCCACGTGCAGGACAACTGGACCACAGCTCGAGTTGTTGGTGAGGGTGTCCAGATATACTTGACATCATTATATAGGGTGATCCCATAGTTGTTGTTGTTGAGATACAAACTTCTTCTTCTTCTTCTTCTTCTTCTTCTTCTTCTTCTTCTTCTTCTTCTTCTTCTTCTTCTTCTTCTTCTTCTTCTTCTTCTTCTTCTTCTTCTTCTTCTTCTTCTTCTTCTTCTTCTTCTAATACTCATAGTAGTAGTAGTAGTAGTAGTAGTAGTAGTAGTAGTA